>JANAVB010003398.1:31440070-31620152 GCA_029216955.1 Iris pallida
TATATATATATATATATATATATATATATATATATATATATATATTAGCTTTGGCTATTGGTAATAAAAAAATATATAATAAAATAAAAGAAGACGGTGGTGGTCGGCCCAAGGGACCGACCACAGCACTTTAGGCCGCACTCCCACAAAACCTTTAGCTACTAAAACCATTAGCCCCTTTAGCTTTACAATAAAGTTAAAAAAAATAAAAAAAAAATTTGAATGAACAATACTGTTCATTCTCTTCCCAGGGTCCCAGAGCCTGCGCCCCTCTGTTAACATAGTTTAGTTTTTTTTTTAAATTATTCGGATTTGAAACCCAATCCAACCCTTAATCGAATCCCATTAAATCTTTTCCATATGGAATCTTATCTAAATTCTCTTCCAATCTAACTAAATCCTACTCGAATTCGAATTAAAATCGGGATTTAAACCCGAGTATAAAAATAGGAACCTATTCGATGGGAACCCTTCCAAAACCGTAAGGAAATCTATCCGTGCTCTTCGTGCTTCGACCCAGAGCCGATCCTGGCCTGTACGAACGACTCCAGGCCGCTATCGACAGCCGGAGCGTCGCCGACAACCGCGCAGTCACCGTAGAACCCCGTAGGAACATGGTTCCCTTCTCCGAGTCGAACGTTTAGGTATGCATCTTCCCAAACCAAATTCTTCATCTCTGGTTGATCAACTTCTGATCTATAAATTTCTTTAGGAAGTCTACATAACCACCTAGCAATCCCAATAATTACTTTAGGCTAAATCGTGTAGTAATCCCTATTGATCCTGACCCAAAGATTTGAAAAATCTGTTTTATAAACAGTTTGTAACGCAGCCAACCACCCAACTTTGACGATTGATTCCCATCAGTCTGTTAATCTTTTAGTAAAACCAATTGAACAATCCTATAGACAACCTATAACACTCGAAAACCCTTTTTATAGTTACTATTTTGATTAAGTATATACGAAGTTATTCGTTTTCAAATATTCCCAAAAAAAGTTTTCAAATAAGGATTTATTTAAGAAAAATTCACCGATACGGGGTCCGTCCCGACAAACCGGGTGACGTGGTCACGAACCATAAGCATCGAAAGGTGCGTAACAACTTCGCGGACGTGTGGGCTTTGACGGAATTCAAATTGGTTGCGTGTGGGCGACGAATTTGACCCGTATCCGTCGAAGAATGTCGTATCGGCCTATTTCAAAAATTCCCAATTACTTTGTGCACACTCGTCAAACCGTGACGAAACTTGCGCCATTGGACCCAAAATATTTTCTGGTCCTGCATGCCAAGTTTGGTCCAATTCTGAGAAGGTTGATCGGAACGTCAAAATTGGCGGGCCCGCGACCCACTCAAACGGGCGATTTTGTGCACGGCTCATCGGAATCCAAAATTGGACATACCGTTGAGTTCCTCTCCTCAAACTGAATCTATAGACATGTAGTTTGACGACTTTAGAGACCATAGACTTTGGCACGTATTTCGGTGCGAAGCGGGTCCAACGGCGGACATCGTTTTGACCCGAAATGACGATTTTGCCCCTGTTCCAGAATTGGACTTTTGGACAAGCATTTCCTAGGTATATCTTCTTCACCGAGAACGTTTTTGATGTTTGTTTCAGCATTCGGGAACGTTTGCGGAGGTTCCACTCTTGTAGCTTATTCTCACTTGCCGATTTCATCTACTGGACGTCGTCAAAACACCTTCCAATCACCAGGCAAGTATACCTTGCTATATTTACTGTCATATTATTTATTTTCAGTATTTATTTACTTTGTTTTATATTTTTATAACTGTGCGTCCAAGCCACACTTGGGTGCAAGCGACTTTGTCGATCGTTTCTTTGTTTTATTTTATTTTTTGCATGTCGACTTAGTTGTAGTGGACTACCCTTCTATTGTGGGATATCCTTATATCTCTATTGGCCATGACACTCATACTACACGATTTGAGACATGTTGCTAGGGGCACGGCTTGCATATTGACTGGCCATCTTTATGTAAGAAGTCGTGTGACGGATAGATGATCGTAACTGCTATGACTAGGGTTTTAGAGACTAAAGCAGTTACAAAACTGGATGAGCCATGGACATGACTTGAACAATATTGGAAATATAGGGAAGGACAGTCGCTAGTGTGTATGGAAATCCAAACAGGTAAACCATAGTCTCCGGATGGAACTGTGGCGATTATATTTGCAGATGTCCTCTGACGTTTTAGACGTTACGGACGGATACAGATGACTGGATGTCAGTTACGTACACATAGCCTAAAATCCCACCCATGCGCATGAAAGTTGTCCTCTAAATTGCACAAAAGATGGTTAAAATTCCTTTTACATATTGGTGTCTAGGAGAGTCTTGCATATTATTATTATTATTATTATTATTATTATTATTATTATTATTATTATTATTATTATTATTATTCTGACAGTTCATATTAGCATGTTCTTCCTGTATCTTGTTACGTCCCTCTGAGGACCTGGTGATCTCTCCAGGTATAGACGACGAGCAGTATCCTGAGGAGTACGGTTCTGGACTAGAGTCTCCATTTGCAGCCGAGGAGGTCTCGCCTTCGGAGCCTATTTGATTCTATTCTTAGTTGATGGACTTATGTAGTTGTTAATCTTTTTCATATTTATTTCAGTTGATTTCTTTTCAGTAGATCGGTAGTGGATTTGTTTCCGTCCGACAGATATTTCTTTTTATTTTGAGTTGAGACATTTGGTTTGTTATTTCTCTTATTTATCACTGTCGATGAGATATAGATATTGCCTGTGACCATGTTATATTATTATAAGCTGGAGCTCTTTTATTACAGCTTATGTGTGTACGCATAGATTCTATATATTGGAGTAGTCTGCGTATGCATACAGCTGGCATGTCTACGTACTTGGTCCTACGTATTTTGGGACTGGGGCGTTACATGTTTTTTGTGGTGGCCCATGCAGGTCGAGATAAAAATTGTTTGGTTACTTTACCGTACCAAGCAAGCCTGCAGATAGGAATAGAGTGTAGGAATCTCATCCACATGCTTAATCACCTTCCTTGATTTCAAAATTTTTGGATTCTCGATTGACTGCTTGTCTTGCATCTAGCTTGATCTTGTCCTAACGTAATCTCTATTTTCGTGCCAATAGGATGAATCTTCGTAGTGGTCGCTCTACTCCTCTCGCCATTACTGATGGGGACACCACTACTCAAGACGGACCAGGGGTCAGCCACCCATGTCCCCTACCACTCCAGCGCCATCTGGACAGCAGCCTGTGATGACACCACCAACTACTCAACAGCAAGCCCCGGCACCCCAAGTGGGACAGCCACTCCCCGAAAACCCTGCATCTCAAGAAGAGTACCTGCCACTCCCGCCAACCTATCCACCTCAGTTCCACCACAGATTCTACCTCCATATCCACCATCATATCCACCACACCAGCCTCCACAGTATCCACTCCAGCAGCCTCCACAATATCCACCATCATACCCACCCCAGCAGCTCTACAGTATCCACCATCATATCTACCACATCAGCCCCCATAGTATCCACCTCAGCAGCCTCCCAATCTCTACCATCATGTCCACCCCAGCAGCCTCCACAGTATCCACCACCATATCCACCCCACTATCCTCCACAGTATCCAACTCAGTATCCTCCCTCATACCCACCACAATATCCATTTCCATATCCTTCATATCCACCACAGTACGGGCCTCAGGGTGTCCCACAGTTTATGTCCCAGATGCCCTACATGCTTCCGCAGCAGCCCACTCCTCAGGCTGGTGGGACTACTACATATCAGATCCTCCAAAGCTTAGTACAGGCTCAGATGCAGCAGAGCGAGGCTATTAGGAGGAGTTTGGAGACAGCACTGACCCGAGCACCCCAAGCCTCCGTGGGTACTATCGAAGGGTTCCGTAACATGAATCCCCCATACTTCAAAGGTACTGAAGACGTCTTCGGAATTACCAATTGGCTGGTGAAGACGGAAAATCTCTTGAAGACTTCGGAGTTATCTGCAAACCTATGGATGACAGCAGTAAAGTTACAATTGGAAGGAAATGCTTATGATTGGTGGGCCGCAGAGGAGACACGGCTAGGAGTTGATCAGACATGGGAAGAATTTAAAGAGTTGTTCAATAAGAAGTTTTTCTCCGACACTGCCAAAGACGCACTTTATGACCAGTTCCTACATCTAGAGCAAGGAAGCATGGCAGTTGATAAATACGATGCCGAGTTCAGTCGGTTGAGTCATTTTGCTCCCAGATTAGTTTCGACAGAGTTAGAGAAGGCCAAGAGATTCCATAGAGGATTGAGCATAGAGCTTCAACGATACACTAGTTTCGAGTCCCGAGTCTCACATGCAGCAGTATTAGCCGAAGCAAGGACTCAAGAGGCCATAAATAAGAAGACACAACAACGACGATCTGTTTCGACTATTGCATCAGCGAAGACGACACCAGCAGGGCCCACCCGACATCTAGTGACGCAGCAACAGACTAGCGCTTCCCCACAACCAGTGAGGGAATTACCCACATGTCATTATTGCGGTAGGAAGGGGCATTTCCAGAGGGATTGTCGTCGTAGGTTGGGATTGTGTATGGCTTGCGGGTCAAATCAACACCAAGCTCGAGATTGTCCTTTTGGACGACAGCAGATGCAGGGAGTAGCACTACCAGCACCAGGAGGAGGAGCACCACGCCCGCCAGCAGCTATTGGATACCCAAGGGGCAATCAGAACTTGGGACATGTCTTCAGCATGATCGCCGCGGGGCCACCAACCCAAGGAGTCATAGAGACAGGTATGACGTCTTAGTTAAACTTACCATTGCATGACCATGATCATAGAATGACTTAGAAATTTTTTGGTATAAACCTTGATAGTCATAGAAACACGAGGGTATCCTATCTAGTTAGAAACCACCACCGCGATCCTTGCAAGTACCATGATTTGTTCCACTCACTCGGACCGTATGTCAACATAGTGCATTGCTGAAATGCGGAGGCACGAAGGCGACATACACAATCGTTTGCCTCTTTTGCACGAAAATTGTGACACAATTTTCGGGCTCTATTCTCCCCCCGTCTTGTACTTCGTTTCCACAGATCGTGCGTTATTTTTATTTCGAGGACGAAATTCTTATAAGTTGGGTAGGATGTAAAACCCCCAATTTTGTGAATTTTTTTTTATTATTTTAGCTTAAATTAAATTTTACTTTTTTTTTGAAATGTAAATTTATTTGTTTATTATTTTATAATATTAATGATATGATTTTTACCTAAAATATAATTACATAATCCCTTCTCAATAAATGATTTTTTAAATATTTAATTATAAATATATTATTAGGGGTTAAGGATTTTGCAAGTATTTTGATGACTAAAAATAATTACTATAATTTTGTACATAATAAGTGGTTATATTGTTATTATTTGAGCATTTAAAATACAAGATAATTTATAAAAAAATTATTTATATAAAATGTGTTAGATATTAATAGGAAGGAAATTCTATCATATATAGCTCATGTATTTTATTTAGATATAAGCATATAGAATAATATACAAAATATGTTTAGAGATTTTAGATATTTTTATTATAATTCTTTAACAATTTTTGTCATAGTTTTTTGCTAAGATTATATACATAAATAAATATATATATTAGCTTTGGCTATTGGTAATAAAAAAATATAATAAAATAAAAGAAGACGGTGGTGGTCGGCCCAAGGGACCGACCACAGCACTTTAGGCCGCACTCCCACAAAACCTTTAGCTACTAAAACCATTAGCCCCTTTAGCTTTACAATAAAGTTAAAAAAATAAAAAAAATTGAATGAACAATACTGTTCATTCTCTTCCCAGGGTCCCAGAGCCCGTGCCCCTCTGTTAACACAGTTTAGTTTTTTTTTTTTTAATTTTCGGATTTGAAACCCAATCCAACCCTTAACCGAATCCCATCAAATCTTTTCCATATGGAATCTTATCTAAATTCTCTTCCAATCTAACTAAATCCTACTCGACTTCGAATTAAATTCGGGATTTAAACCCGAGTATAAAAATAGGAACCCATTCGATGGGAACCCTTCCAAAACCGTAAGGAAATCTATCCGTGCTCTTCGTGCTTCGACCCAGAGCCGATCCTGGCCTGTACGAACGACTCTAGGCCGCTATGGATAGCCGGAGCGCCGCCGACAACCGCGCAGTCGCCGTAGAACCCCGTAGGAACAGGGTTCCCTTCTTCGAGTCGAACATTGAGGTATGCATCTTTCCAAACCAAATTCTTCATCTCTGGTTGATCAATTTCTGATCTATAAATTTCTTTAGGAAGTCTACATAACCACCTAGCAATCCCAATAATTACTTTAGGCTAAATCGTGCAGTAATCCCTATTGATCCTGACCCAAAGATTCAAAAAATCTGTTTTATAAACAGTTTGTAACGCAGCCAACCACCCAACTTTGACGATTGATTTCCATCAGTCTGTTAATCTTTTAGTAAAACCAATTAAACAATCCTATAGACAACCTGTAACACTCGAAAACCCTTTTTATAGTTACTGTTTTGAGTAAGTATATACGAAGTTATTCGTTTTCAAATATTCCCAAAAACAGTTTTCAAATAAGGATTTATTTAAGAAAAATTCACCGATACGAGGTCCGTCCCGACAAACCGGGTGACGTGGTCGCGAACGGTAAGAATCGAAAGGTGCGTAATGACTTCGCGGACGTGTGGGCTTTGACGGAATTCAAATTGGTTGCGTGTGCGCGACGAATTTGACCCGTATCCGTCGAAGAACGCTATATCGGCCTATTTCAAAAATTTCCAATTACTTTGTGCACACTCGTCAAACCGTGACGAAACTTGCGCCACTGGACTCAAAATATTTTTCTGGTCCTGCATGCCAAGTTTGGTCCGATTCTGAGAAGGTTGATCGGAACGTCAAAATTGGCGGGCCTACGACCCACTCAAACGGGCAATTTTGTGCACGGCTCATCGGAATCCAAAATTGGACATACCGTTGAGTTCCTCTCCTCAAACTGAATCCGTAGACATATAGTTTGACAACTTTAAAGACCATAGACTTTGGCAAGTGTTTCGGTGCGAAGCGGGTCCAACGACGGACATCGTTTTGACCCGAAATGACGATTTTGCCCCTGTTCCAGAATTAAACTTTTGGACAGGCATTTCCTAGGTTTATCTTCTTCATCGAAAACGTTTTTGATGTTTGTTTCAGCATCCGGGAACGTTTGCGGAGGTTCCACTCTTGTAGCTTATTCTCACTTGCCGATTTCATCTACTGGACGTCGTCAAAACACCTTCCAATCACCAGGCAAGTATACCTTGCTATATTTACTGTCATATTATTTATTTTCAGTATTTATTTACTTTGTTTTATATTTTTATAACTGTGCGTCCAAGCCACACTTGGGTGCAAGCGACTTCGTCGGTCGTTTCTTTGTTTTATTTTATTTTTTGCATGTCGACTTAGTTGTAGTGGACTACCCTTCTATTGTGGGATATCCTTATATCTCTATTGGCCATGACACTCATACTACACGATTTGAGACATGTTGCTAGGGGCACGGCTTGCATATTGACTGGCCATCTTTATGTAAGAAGTCGTGTGACGGATAGATGATCGTAACTGCTATGACTAGGGTTTTAGAGACTAAAGCAGTTACAAAACTGGATGAGCCATAGACATGACTTGAACAGTGTTGGAAATATTGGGGGAGGACAGTCGCTAGTGCGTATGGGAATCCAAACAGGTAAACCATAGTCTCCGGATGGAACTGTGGCAATTATATTTGCAGATGTCCTCTGACGTTTTAGACGTTACGGACGGATACAGATGACTGGATGTCAGTTACGTACACATAGCCTAAAATCCCACCCATGCGCATGAAAGTTGTCCTCTAAATTGCACAAAAGATGGTTAAAATTCCTTTTACATATTGGTGTCTAGGAGAGTCTTGCATATTATTATTATTATTATTATTATTATTATTATTATTATTATTATTATTATTATTATTATTATTATTCTGACAGTTCATATTAGCATGTTCTTCCTGTATCTTGTTACGTCCCTCTGAGGACCTGGTGATCTCTCCAGGTATAGACGACGAGCAGTATCCAGAGGAGTACGGTTCTGGACTAGAGTCTCCATTTGCAGCCAGGAGGTCTCGCCTTCGGAGCCTATTTGATTCTATTCTTAGTTGATGGACTTATGTAGTTGATACTCTTTTTTATATTCATTTCAGTTGATTTCTTTTTAGTAGATCGGTAGTGGATTTGTTTCCGCCCGACAGATATTTCTTTTTATTTTGAGTTGAGACATTTGGTTTGTTATTTCTATTATTTATCACTGTGGATGAGATATAGATACTGCCTGTGACCATATTATATTGTTATGAGCTGGAGCTCTTTTATTACAGCTTATGTGTGTACACGCAGATTCCATATATTGGAGTAGTCTGCGTATGCATACAGCTGGCATATCTACGTATTTGGTCCTACGTATTTTGAGACTGGGGCGTTACAGGGGGGGTCGCCACCGCGGAAGGAGAGACGGCTAGGGGGGCGGCGACGGAAGGAGCCGTCGGCCACGAGAGCGGAGCCGCCAGAGGAGGAGGCGCCGGGAGGCAAGGCGCGCCAGGCGGATAGCCTGGTTGAGGACAGAGGGGGGCGATGGATCGACAGGGACCACCGACGAAGGGGGATGTCCAGCCGCCCGGCGTCTCGGCCGATGGCGCCGCTTGGGACGCCTACGCCGGAGAGGATAGGGGGGAGGGAAGAAAGGGAGGTAGGCCACACGGCAGGAATCCGCCCGGCCATGCCAAGGGTTCGCGCGGCCACCAGAGTGACCCGGCCAGGCCAGGAGGTCTGCTCGGCGGGAGGGTGGGAAGGAGGGGGGGATGTCCATCGAGGGGGAAGAAAAACCCCGGCGTTGCGGCCAGGCCAATGGGGCCGCTCGGCCACCAGGGGGTAGGTGGGAGTAACGACGAGCAGCGGTGGGAGAACGGTCAGATATATATATATATATATATATATATATATATATATATATATAAACTAAATGGCTTCCTTTTCCTTTCCCAGGAAGTCCCCTCCTCCCCCTCCCATTCTTCCCCTCTCCCAGGCTTTCTCGCGTCCTCCGGAGCAGTCCGGCGTTCCGGCCTCGCGCCCTCGTCCCAGAACGGCCCGTCGATGCAGTGGTCGGCGCTCCACCGAGCTTTCTCTCCCTCTCTGCCATCCATACCTACCTCGCCCCCACCAATCGCTTAACGCCCGCGGATGGCCGTCCCGCTCGGACCGGAGCGCCTCCCTCAGGCGGCCTTCCTCAGCTCCGGCCCCCGATCCCGGCATGGACGTAGGAGCAGCTGGCCCTCGTAGGCCTAGCCTCGGCGGGTTTAGCCCCTCACTCCGCTGGCCGCCCAGATCTTCTCGAGCCCCGGTGGCCGTGCCAGGACCTGCCCCCCTCCGTTGGCCCCGAGTAGACAGAGGGGCACCGCTGGTCTCGAGCCCGAAGCCATCCCGCCCGTTCCTCCCCGAGATTCCCACGATTTCAAATTCGAATTCGAATTTGAAATCAGCTAATTTTCCCCCTTTACGGGATTAGCGGGTCGGAAGCCATGCGCCCATGTCCTAGTTGACAGGGCATGCACCCCCCTCCCCCGCGCCGTCGAGCTATGCGCCACTAGCTTCAGGCCTAAGCGCTTGCGCTCGGCAGGACTATGCGCCCTCTCTGGCTCCCGGTGCATACGCGCCATCCGATCAGTCTCCCTATGCGCCCACCTGTCCGGGTCTATTTGCGCTCGCCCAATCTCAGGCTTATGCTCCTCTATCAGATAGCGCTGGGCTACTCTCGGCCATCCATGCCCCGGCAGCAAGGGCGTATAAGGCTGTTGCCTCCTCCTATGCGCCCTCATCAACCTCCCATGTGCCCTCATCATCATCGGGCGCCCCCGCCAGCTCCTCTCTCCCATCCTCATCTTCAGGAGTTAGAACCGACTCAGCATCGATCCGCTTCGAACATAGAGGTGGGTCAGTCGATTCAGGCTCCCTCGACCCCACTTCCCCCTCCTCAACTCAACCTGCTGTGCCTCTCCCAGCACAGGTGGCTTGTTCCGCCAAGTTGGTTTCCTTTGCGGACGCACTTCGACCAGATCGCCAGTCTTGCATGGCCCCGCAACTTGAGGACATCGAGCTTAGCGACGTCGAGTGTCTAGCCCCGACTAAGAGTCAGTGTATCCTAATCCCCTTCACTCTAGAAGAAATTTTGTCCTTCGCCAGACGTTTTGGAAAAACCTTCGTCTTGAAATTCCAGACGGGGTGCCCGAAGCTCTCCATTGTTAAAGAGGCCATCACAGGCTGGGGGATCTCCTCGGCGTATCAGGTGGCACCGCTGGACCCTAAATACTGCTTTCTCCACCTCTCCTCAGCAGAAGACTACACGGCCGTGTGGGCTAAGGGCACCACTACCATCGGAGCTCACAGAGTTAAAATCGTCAAATGGTCTCCAGATTTCGACACCAAGGTCGACTCGACCATTATATCGGCATGGATCACCCTCCCCAACCTGCCTTTAGTTTGCTTTGCCCCAGCGACTCTCAAAAGGATAGCAAGCTCCTTCAGTTCCCTGGTGGCGGTAGCAGAAGAAACCCGAAACCTATCCAAAAGAAACTTCACTAAGATATGCATTGAACTGGATCTATCCTCCGACCCCCCAGATCAAATAGAGCTCCTTCTCGGGGAAAGAACTCACACTCAGGCGCTGGTATACGATAGCAACATTATTTTTTGCAAGCACTGTCACTTGAGAGGTCACCTCTCCAAGAATTGTCGCAAAGCGCACCCGGAACTGAGGAAGCAAGTCACCCGCAAGGCTCCGTTCAGTAAGCAGCCGATCGTCCAACCCTCAGTGTAAAGCATTCTGCATCCCAAATCGCAGAAATAGTCTGCAAGCACAGTGGCCCCCACCAATCCTGGTATCCATCCCCATTATTCTAAGGATATTGTGCCCTACCAATCCCAACCCCCTCAGGAGAAAGCATCACCCGTGCCCGAGGAAATCCAACTCCATAACTCCTTCGGCATTCTTGCTATTGCTGAAGACACAAACGCAGGAGATGAAGTCCAGACTTTAGATAACCTTCCAGCAGCTGTGGGCTCAGAGAGGTTGACTAGATAGGAATAAGAGTCACCACCCCCGGATCCATCGGTTACGAACCGTCCTCCACCCTCAGAGGACATCCTCGCCATATTAGGAGTGGAAACAGCTCACAGAATCCACCTTGCAGCGGAAGCAGGATTCCTCGACCCCACAAACCCCCTCAGTGCGATGAGGAAGATCGAGACAGAGGACCACTTCTCGGGGATCGAATCAGAACAGACCACGCAAGGGCAGAACGAAGCTACCTCAGACCATTCAACAGCTTTCCTAAAAGGATCAAGAAAACACAACAATAAAAAAAAAAAGCACACGACCATGACTACAAGATCAGCCACAAAGCAACACAACCCCCCTCCCCCACCCCTCTCAATGCTTAACATCCTCACGTGGAATATCCGTGGGCTCGTGAACAAACCAACCATCAATAGACTCACCTGCCTCAAGAAAATCCACCGCATTGACATCCTAATCATCATTGAACCCAAAATCCCAATAAAGAAACTAAAAGCTCTCAAACTCTCGCTCGGGTATCCAGCCGCTGCAGCTGGATGCAACGACATCTGGATCTTCTTCGGCACAGGCATCAATTTTGGCGTCATCCATGACTCCAGACAAGCGCTCTCTTACTGGATTGAGCACCCGACACTTCAGAGCAGTCCCTCATATCCGATGTTCATGGCAGTTGTGACCTTCATAAGAGGAAAGAGCTCTGGGCCACACTGACGGACACGAACCACCTCCATAGCAATCTCCCGTGGTTGTGTGTCAGAGACTTCAACACTATTTCTTCCAGAGAGGAGAAGTTTGGGGGCGGGCCTCCCCGCCAGACGGCCATGAATGACTTCAATGACTTTATCTTCAACGCCCACATGACCTCCCTGTCTTTTATAGGCAACGAGTTCACTTGGTGCAACATGCAGGAAGGGGAACGGAGGCAATACTCTCGTCTTAACAGAGCTCTGATCAACAATTGCTGGTCAGACACGGGCCTCATCTCCAACCTATCCTACCTCAATACAACAGAATCGGATCACTCTCCCCTTCTCATAGAGATTAGCAGCAACCCTAACCCTATCAAAAAAGCGTTCCAATTCCAGGACTTCTGGAGCTCCCATCAGCAATTCTGGAATATCGTCGCGACCGTATGGGACACTGTCACCGATCCAGACCCCCTGTTTCGTATTGCTGTTAAGCTCAAAGCCACCAAAAGAGTGCTGGCGACCTAAAGCATGAACGCTTTCGGTAACATCTTCCAGGAAATTAAGAAGGCGGAGGACGACGTGATCAGAGTAGAGGTTCTGTTCGCCTCTTACAGATCACAGGAGTATCATGCCACGCTTAACCTCACCAGGGCTATCCCCAAATCCCAACTCAAGGTAGAGACTGAATTCTGGAAGCAGAAAGCCAGGCTAGCTTGGGACGCTGAGGGAGATAGAAATTCAGCATTCTTCCACTCCTGCGTAAAAGGCAGGAGACAAAAAACTGAATCTGCATCAAATCTCAGATGACAACGGTTGTATACTGAAAGATCAAAGGAGCATTCAGGAAGCTGTCGCCAACTACTACACAAGATTATTCACCAAAGACCCTATCCTCAAAGACAACGATCTCATGTCCAAGATTCCTCAAATGATCAACGAGAGAGAGAATGAATAGCTTCAGGCAAACCCGACCGTAGAAGAAGTCAAAGCGGCAGTGTAGGCACTGAATGAGCACAGTGCCCCCGGCCCCGACGGTTTCTCCGGGGTTTTCTTTCGTACCTGCTGGGACATTATCGCCACAGATTTCCTAGAAGCGGCCATTGCCTACTTTCAGGGAGCAAGATACCCAAAATCTATCTTGTGTGCCAACCTTATACTCATACCCAAGAAAGA
Organism: Iris pallida; assembly: GCA_029216955.1. NCBI lineage: Eukaryota > Viridiplantae > Streptophyta > Magnoliopsida > Asparagales > Iridaceae > Iris > Iris pallida. Next base: position 31,453,123 of record JANAVB010003398.1, read on the forward strand.
CAACCCAGAGACTTTCAAAGATTTTTGCCCCATCCGCCTTTGCACCTTCACCAACAAAATAATCTCTAAGATCGTCGCAACTCGCATGTCAACCCTCCTTCCCAAGATTATCTCAGAAGAGCAAAGTGGCTTCGTCCAAGGGCGCAATATTACAGAAAACATCCTTCTAGCACAAGAGATGATCACATGCATGAAATTTCCTTCTAGGAGAAGTAATGTGGCCATCAAGCTGGACATAGAGAAAGCATACGACCGCCTGGACGGGCAATTTCTAATTTGGGTGCTCAAGGCATTCGGTTTCTCCGAATCATGGATTGACACCATCTTCAGATCCATCAACAGTTCCTGGTTCTCAACCATCATCAATGGACAAGCGGTCGGCTTCTTCAGATCGAACCAAGGGGTTAGGCAGGGGGACCCTCTTTCCGCCACCATCTTCATCATTACGGCCGAGGCCCTTAGCAGAAATCTGAACAGCCTAGCCAACACCCCCAGATTCTATCACTTTCATACCACCACTGGTTGCCCTTTGATCACGCACCTGGCTTATGCGGACGACATCATCATCTTCTCGGCAGGGGACATCGGGTCGGTGGAGGCAGTGTATAACATGATTGAGAAATACACCAGATGCTCAGGGCAACGTGTGAACCCCAACAAAAGTGTCATCTACATCCACCACAAAGTCGATAGAAACCACTCTGAGACTCTCACCAATCTAACCTCCTTCGCCATGGATTATCCTCCATTCATATACCTTGGATGCCCGCTGGTTTATGGCAAATCCAATACGGGCATTTTCGAAGGCCTAGTCAGGAAGGTCAGAATGAAAATCGAAGGATGGCACAACGCGACTCTCTCCCCGGGAGGCAAGATAATTCTAATCAAGCATGTGCTTTCTTCTATCCCAATCTACACTCTGGCGGTGTGCTCCCCACCGAAGAAGGTTTTATCATCCATAGAGTCTTTTCTCTCTAATTTCTTTTGGGGCCACAGCGACGGCAAAGACAAACACCACTGGGCCAGCTGGAACACCATGGCCAAACCTACTAGCGAAGGAGGTCTGGGTTTTAGCAGATTAGCGCACATCGTGGCGGCCAGCTCCATGAAGTTGTGGTGGAAGGTTCGCACGGAGAACTCGATCTGGGCTCGTTTATTGAAAGCCAGATACTTCCAACACACTAACCCCACGACCATGACAGCCAACAGCAAAGCATCGGTGAATTGGCGTCATATTATCCTCGACCGCAATATCGCAGAACCTTTGATTGTTCCCGTGGAAGGCACTTTGAGGTGGTCCCTGACGGCTAGTGGCGATTTCACTCTTGCTTCGGCCAGGATTGCAGCCAGAGGAGTCGGAGAGTATTCCCCTCCCAACGTCCCTTACTGGCAGTCCTGCATTTCCAACAAATGGTCGATCCTCATTTGGAGAGCGCAGAGAAGAAAGCTTCACACCGATGACTCCCTCACTTTCTTCGATTACAACCTGGCGTCCAAATGCCACTGTTGTTCTGCTCCAAAGGCAGAATTAGCAGAATACATATTGCAGTCAGGCGATCTCGTCTCTCAGGTTTGGTCCAACCTATCCAGAAGATGCCACCCGAACCAACTCGCTGGGGGCTTCAACGATCTCCTCGCCTACTGGAACATTTTTTACGGGCACCAGATCATCGCAGTCGCCTGTATATGTATTTTATGGAAGAACAAGAACAAGCACAGATATAAAGGTCGTCAACTCAGTGCCTCTCAGTTTTTCGAGAGGTTCTCAAACAAATCAGCAAAGTCAGCTCTCGCTGCTCTCACTCTCCGAGCAGTTTTTGGGAGACGTTGCATTAACCTATCTTCTGAAGCGGACCGGTCTACACTTTTTCTTTCTGTAAGCGTGAGTCACGCTCTTTTTTAAAGGCTTCGACATTTTGTGCCTGATACTTCTATAAAGTGGGATTCTTATTAATATATATATATATATATATATATATATATATATATATATATATATAAAAAAAAAAAAAAAAAAAAAAAAAAAAATATATATATATATATATATATATATATATATATATATATATATATATATATATATATATGGTATATGTTTATATAATGTGTGTTGCCTTTGTGACTTTGTGATTGTGATTGTATGATATTATAGACTTGGTTAGGCTTAGTGAGACTTGATTTGGCTAGAAGTTGACCTAATTTGACTAGTGTAGTTGACTAGAGTTGACCAAGGGTTGACTTTAGTCTAGAATGACTTGTTAGACTAGGTTTAGACCTAGAATAGCTTGGTTGACCTAGTTTGACTTTATAAGTTGACCAGAGTTGACCAAGAGTTGACTTTGGCCTAGATGAGCTAGAAATCATATAGAATGCATTATAAAGTTCAATATTACCATTCTGGACATGTTGTGACTTGTGTTGATCTAAATAGGACTCATCTACTCTGTCTGAACATTTACACTTACCAGATACTCAGGATATCAGGCGAGTACATTCTCTGATCATTTTATACTTGTTAGGATTTATATTCTTGCTCTAGATTACTTTACTTGATGTTGTCACGTTGTTAACACGAATTAGTACTATACGGATATTTATATTGAGATATTATCCCCCTCGTGAGCATCAGATACATCATGTCATGTGCATTTTACTTTCATCATGTACTCTTGTGCTTTTATTATTCATGTACACTCTTGTGATTCATGTACTCTAATGCTCACAGAGCCCTCATGTATACCTTCACGTGCATCCATTTATAGGCCCCCATATGAAATATTGTACAATAACATAACTTGTTGAGATCCTTGTGTATTGATTGGGGTACGGAAGAGTAGAAGCAGTCTTGTGAGCAATCCCAATGGTCATTGTATAAACTCTTATTGTAGTCATGTACAAATTTAAGTCGTTCACATGTCTACCTTGTAATCTACATCACTAGTCACTGATAGTTCTCTACTTATAGTAGCTATTTACATTATAGTTCTTTTTTTTTACTACATGTACTTTCTTTCAGCGTTTCATGTATTTTACTCTATTGTATGCTTTATATTCCTGTCTTGATATGAACTGTTGAGATTATGTGATCGTTTCTGTCCTGATTGGACCTGTTAAAAATATTATAGAGGATGACGAGGACCTTTGCCCTACCTATTATGGAGCTGTCATAGATGACACCTGCGACTTGGAACTTCAGTAGGATCCATCAGCAGTAGAGGATGCCACCCCTATAGTTTAGGCTAGATAGCTTAGACTTCTATCTTATTTTGATGTATTGTCTCATTTGTATACTTTTATGTTATATTTGGGATCTTGTTGTTATTTTGGATTTTGTGGATATGTTATCTTAGACACTTAGATTTCTTCTCTTGTTTGTATTTTATTTGATGATTCTCATTATCTATCTATTTTATCGTATTTTCTACCTTAGCTGTGATTGAGTTGTATATTTCTATATTGTCCTCCATTCGGAGCATATATATTGTACAGGTACCTTATAATTGTTAGAAGTATGTGACCTAGGACAGCGTTCTACCGTCGACACTGCGGCGTAGGCTGGACGTACCCACTTCTCATGTCCCTACACCGGGTGCGGGTCGTGACAACTTGGTCTGCCAGTTGAGAAAGAGCTTATATGGTCTGAAGCAAGCTCCGAGGCAGTGGTATATCGAGTCATTTATGGGGGAGCATGGTTATGTGCGGACGATGCCAGACCACTGTGTATTTGTGAGGTACTTTGTCAAGGATGATTTTATCATTTTACTGCTATATGTTGATGATATGCTACTGGTGGGTCAGAATGCCACTAGGATAGCGGAGTTGAAGCGCCAAATGGATGTGGCATTCTCTATGAAAGATTTGGGTACTATTCTTGGGATAGAGATCAGCCAAGAGAGAGAGAGTCCAAGTTGCTACACTTGTCCCAAAAGAAGTATATTAACTGATACTTCACCGTTTCGGGATGGACGGGTCGAAGAAAGTGAGAACCCCCTTGCAGCTCACTTTAAGTTTACTGAGGAGCAGTGCCCATCTACCGAGGACGAGAAGGAAATATTGAGCACGTCCCATATGCTTCAGGTGTAGGAACCCTCATGTATGCTATGGTGTGTACAATACCAAATATCGCCCACGTTGTTGGCACAGTTAGCATGTATCTTTCTAATTGTGGAAGGGTACATTGGAGTGCGGTCAAGTGGATTCTACGGTACCTTCAGGGCACTGTCAGTTGGATACTTTTCTTTGGTGGTGACGAACCAAAGCTGGTTGGGTATACTGACGTTGATATGGCTGGAGATGTAGACATGAGACGCTCGACTTTGGACTATGTGATAATGTTTGCTGGTAGAACGGTATCGTAGCAGTCACGGTTGCAGAAATGTGTTTCCTTGTCGACGACAGATGTAGAGTAAATTACAGTAATAGAGGCTTGCAAGGAGTTGCTATGGATAAAGAAGTTGCTGCAGGAAGTGGGGCTAAAGCAAGAGCAGTATACTTTGCTTTGTGATAGCCAGAGTGCCATTCACCTTGTGAAGAACCAGATATTTCATAATCGGTCCAAACACATTGTGACTCGGTATTATTGGATATGGAATATGGTTGAGAAGAAGGACGTGACACTTGAGAAGATTCATACAGATGACAACGGAGCAAATATGTTCACAAAGGTTCTTCCAAGGAGAAAGTTCGAGTATTGTAGGAGGATCGTCGGGATGACGACCATCTCCACATAATTGTGAAGGGAGAGATTTGTTGGAGTAGATGGGGTTAATCCCAACCTATGTGAAAAATATCCCAGAGTAGGATTGTGTATTCCTTAATATAATAGAAATATTTTAATGGATTTGGATTTGGCATTTCTATATATAGTAGGAATATCTTAATGGAGTTGGATTGGGTATTCCTATATATAATAGAAGTACATCAATGGTTTAGATTAAGTATTCCTATATATAGTAGAATGCCTCAATTAATGGTTGTGAGTTTGAGGCTATATACTAGGTGTTTTCTCACCCTAAAATATATCTCAAAAAGGAAGCAAGAGTGCTTTACAATATTTGAGAGAGAGAAAGGATTAAAGACTATTGTGAAGGAGAGATCACTTCGAATAATTTTTTGACATCTCGTGTTCTTCGAAGTCTGCAATCAACTTTTCTTCTCTCAAGTGAGTTGTGGTGATCCGTTTGGATATGGAGGAGCTTGTAGAGGGTGTATTCTCTTTATTCCATTACTATGATCGTCCCGTGTTTTGTCCATCTGGATTTTCCAGGTCAAAAATCTCATTGTCTGCGATTTGTGTTTGACGTTTTTGGTTTGTGTGCTTTTGCTCGGTTCTCTCGCAGGACTCTCTGGTTTGGGAAACGGTTTTTGCGATTCGTTCCCAACAGAAAGAAGGTACATAGATCTATTTATGCCTCAAACAACAACAACAACAACAACAACAATGTGGTCGCTGGTAGTGGGGATCATTCTAATCTCAAAGCCTCCACTGGCTTAAAGGAGCTGTGAGGGTGAGAAGAATAAATCTCACATATGTTGTAGCCTTGGATGAAGATGGTAATCTTTTTTTTGCTAAATTATTCTAGTACACTCCAACTATAGCGTTTTTGACGTTTTTGACATTTTAACTTTTTTACTGTTCGATTTTGGTACCCAAATTTCATAAATTGCTCTTTTAAGCATATTTCGTTATTTTTTGGGTTCTTAATAGTTGTGTTTGTTGTTGAGTGATGTGTTAGTTTTTGTAACTAAATTAATAAGAATATTGTTTTGTTCTTGATGAACTCTTATTTGGAACTAAATTTGGACAGAATGTGCTTCAAAAAAATAATTTATGAAGTTGGGGTGTTAAAATTGTGTAATGGAAAGTTAAGGTGCCAAATGGCCAAGCGCGATAGCTGTGGTTCCACTAGAGTTATTTAGTTTTTTGTACTTTTGTACAATTATTTGGTGGACGTAGGGGTGAAAATCGAACGAACGAGCTTGGGCATAGTAGTGTTTGACCTCTGTTCAACTAAACTATCGAATGAGTTTGATTCGAGCCGAGCTTAAGGTCGAGCCCAAAATTGGTGTTTGTACTCGGTTCGATTAGAGACTTGAAATGATCGAGCTCGACTCGATTTAGCTCGTGAGCTCAGACGAACATGAACTGAACCAAAGCTAAGACAGAGTCAAAGCCCCATTCCATCTACTATATAAACCATCACACTGCTCTCAAATCTTAATAACCTTTTTGTGAATTATTTAAGCTCTTTAAATCATAGATTTATCATCAAATAAAAAAGAAAGAAAGATAAATTACTAAGACAAATTATTCTCATCCATCAAGTGCAGAATCAATAAGGAAAATCGAGAAGATCAATAAGAAAAATTAAGAAGATCAAGACTCTAGTGCATCAAAGCGTCGTCTGGATGTAATTATTAAGATTTAAGAGAGAATAGAGAGAATTGATACAATACAATGCAACATACATGCATATACTAGGGGAAGCCCTAATACGAGAAACTGAGCCGAGCTCGAGACCGTTTGCGGACAAGATCGAGTAGAACTATCCATGATCGAACTCGGTTCGAACACCCCCTTCGAATAGAAAAATCGATCAAGTTCGGTATCGACCAGCCCACGAACGAGCTTCGAACCGAGGTTGGACCAAGCTAAACACGAGCCAAGCGTGAACGGTTTGAATTATTTTACAACCCTAGGTGAAGGTAGTCTGGCAGTTATCTCAAGTTGTTTGAGCTAATGGTACCATGTGTATCCTTAGCGTATCTTACATTCTCTCGGCTATCTTGTATCAAAGGTACCTCGTCCTGGGAGAATATTCAACAAATGTTCAGGGCCAGGTAAACTAACAACAGAAATCCAGTCCCCATTTTGCTGTCATTCCTTTGCTGAATTGTTGGTACTTTCTTTACATGGAGAGAACTTGCTCTCAACATGCCTTGTAAAATTTTAGTCCAACATCGAAAATGCACCATGAGTTATCTCAACATATATACTTGGTTGTGTTGTTGAGAGATGCACATGGGATGGTGACCCTAAGGAGGGAACCATGTGGGGTGATTTTACTAGGAGGTGAGAATAAGGCTCAAAGGATTAAGCATTAATGCTTTTGTCATTCTCTTGGATTAAATCCAATTGGAGCTAAGCCCCAAAGGGGCTTAGCGACTCGAACTCGGACTCATGGGCTTATGAGGCGTAATGTGGCATTTTGTTGGCACACTTTGCACTTAGTACGTCAGCAGTCATGCGGCTCATATGCGGCCATGCGGTCTTATACGACATGCGGCTCATATACGGGCTCATGCGGCCATGCGGCTCATGCGGTCCATGCGGCTCATACGGTCCATGCGGCCCATACGGCTCATGCGGCTCATGTGCTCCATGCGGCCCATGCAGTCCATGCGGCCATGAGGCTCATGCGGCCAGGCTGCTGCTGCTGCCGCATGGAGGGCTCTGCTGACTGTGCAGACTCCAAGTCTGTTATGAAAAGACTAATTCAATGCGATTAATTCAGATCCACTTTTTGTGGGATTTGAATTAATTTCGTTACTATCTTTGTGGGATTTGAATTAATCTCGTTACTATCTTTTTGGGATTTGATTCAATCTTTCCATAACTGAAGAGGCGGCTAGGGTTTCTACCCTCTCTCTATATATACTCTCTTCTGGCCTTCTTTGTGGGTACTACGAAAAATATAAGTCAGAAAAGAAGAAAGAGGGAGAGAGCTGCTGCCCCCATTGCAAGTCTATCCAAGGAGTCAGAACAGAGGTTACTTCGAGCGTTCCACAAGTTCTTCAAACTTGCTAGTTCCTGGAAGCAGTTCGTGAGGGGCGAATCTTGCTTTGAGCAACGGTGTTTTGACACCCAGGCATTTTTCTTCTTCTCATCTTTCTTCAGATTATTGTACATCGTTTTGTCCCAATTGCAACACGTTTGCAAGAAAGAACGAGAGATCTTCTCTTCTCTATTTTCCTCCTCCATATTGTAATCGGGTTATTTGGTTTTTGTACCATCGTAGATCTCTGCTGCATCTGTTTTACCATCTTTGATCAAGCCCCGGGACTAACAATCTCAAAGCAAGATCCTTATAGATGGAAAATATTAATGCTTCGCTCGTCCAATCGGACTACTGCAAGTTGGAAAAGTTCGATGGAGAGCATTATCAAGTCTGGAAGAGAACGGTTTATCTAACTCTTCAACTAAAAGACGTTGATCATGTTCTGTTGGAGGAAGAACCCTCTGTTCCAGACACTGGATCTACTGCCGCAATCAATGCGGCTACCAAACTCTAGGCCTAATGGAGAAGGGAAAATAGCATCTGCAGGCTTCTCATCCTGAATACTATGGAGGACTCCCTGGCAGAATCCTACTCGAAGAAGGAACTTGCCAGAGACATATGGGAGTCTATGAAAAAACTGTATGAAGAAGACAGGAACAGGAGCAAAATTTTGTGGTTGAAAAATATCACAAATTGCTCTTTGAGGACGAGAAGTCCATGTTGCCACAGGTGAAGGAATTTTTGAAGCTACGTCAGAAACTGGAAGACGAAGAGATGCCCCTTCCCGACAAGTTTGTCGTTGGAGGGATCGTCTTAAAACTTCCTGCTGGATGGAGTACCTTCTATGCAAGGATGCACAGAAAGAAGCTAGACATTAGCTTGGGAGATCTACTTCAAGAGATCCATGTTGAGGACGAGATGCATTCCCAACAGAAGGTGGACACTCTGTCCAAATAGTTGGCTAAAGCCAATCTAGTGCAGACGAGAGATCCCAAGGGGAAGCAGGCGGCTTCTTATTCCAAGAAGAAGGACTTCACTAATCTAAAAGTGAAGGGTCCTTCATTCAAGCAACAGAAGACTGTCCCACGTGACTTGTTACAATTGTGGCAAAAAAGGCCACTACAAGAGTGAATGCAGATCCAAGCCTAAACAATCAGAGAAAGGTGAGCCTAATAAGGTTTCATTGGTTTCTAACATTGTTGCTATGATCGCACAGGTCACAACTGTGGGGGTTGACTCTGACTGATGGATAGACACTGGTGCGACTTGCCATGTCTGTTCTGGCAAGGAATGGTTCATCATGTACCAGCCGATATCTGAGAAGGTTGTCATGGCGAACCAGGCCCAAGCTGAAGTTCTGGGGATCGGGACCGTGGAACTGAAACTCACTTCTGGGAACACTCTAACGCTTCAAGGTGTGAAGCATGTTCCGGCGATTGCCAAGAACCTGATCTCTGGGAGCCTGCTCTGCCACGCAGGCTTGAGGATGGACATCAATGTTGGTCAGATGGTGATGTCCAAGAAAGGAACATACTTCGGGAAGGCTTATCAAACAGAAGGAATGTTTAAATTTCAGCTTGTCAACCAGTTTGATGACATTAATGCAGTTGCTTTTTCTGATTATTCTCTTGAGTTGTGGCATAATAGACTAGGACATATTCATTGTAAAAAAATTAACAAAATGTCTAGTCTAGGACTTATCTCCAAATGTGGGGGTAAGGTGGAGAAGTGTGAAGTGTGTGCTCAGACGAAGATCATAAGGAAACCCTTACATCGGGTCAATCGAAGCACAGATCTTCTGGAGTTGGTGCACTCCGATATCTGTGACTTTAAACATTTCTCCACGAAGGCCGGGATGAAGTATTTCATAACCTTCATCGACGACTTCTCAAAATAAGCGTTCGTCTACTTGCTCAAGTCTAAAGACGAAGCCTTCGAGAAGTTCAGAGAGTTCAGGGCCGAAGCTGAACAGCAGACTGGACAACAACTCAAGAGGTTAAGAAGTGATCGAGGTGGGGAGTACAGGTCTCATGAGTTCGTATCGTTCTGCAAATAACATGGAATCATATGTGAGACGACTGCTCCATATTCTCCTCAATCCAATGGAGTAGCAGAGAGGAAGAACAGAACGTTGACAGAAATGATGAACTCAATGCTGCTAACCGCGGGTCTTCCTAAATGCTACTGGAGAGAAGCTGCATTGACGGCCACTTTTATTCTAAATAGAGTGTTGTATGCAACTTCGGACGTAACTCCTCATGAACTCTGGTTCAAAGTCAGACCAAACTTGAATGTCATTCGAGTGTGGGGGTGTCTGGCGTATGTGAAGCTCCCAGATCTGAAGATTCAGAAGCTAGGGACAAGGACTAAGAAGGCGATCTTCTTGGGGTATGCCGAGAAGAGTGATTCTAGGAGATTTCTTGATATTGAGTCAAATCATATCATCGAATTTCGTGATGCTGAATACTTTGAAGACAAGTTTGCAAAAGACAAAAATATTGTTCTTTCGGACATTCCAGAAAATGATGTAGGTGCAAATGAGACTGAAATCTCATTTGGGCCAGTAGTCCAAGAAGAAGCTGTTGTTGATGAAACAACTCTTGTACCAGAACTCGCAGAGCCGTCAGCTAAGCGAGCAAGGAGACCGAAAGACTTCGGAGATGACTTTGTCACCTATCATGTGGAAGCAGATCCGCTTACCTATGATGAGGCGATGAAGACCAGAGATGCTATCTTCTGGAAGGAGGCAGTGAATGACGAGTTTGACTCTATCACCTCCAATAACACATGGGTGTTGGTAGATCAACCTAAAGGAGAAAAGCCCATCGGATGTAAATGGATCTTCAAGAAGAAGATGAAGGCAGATGGAACTATTGACAAGTTCAAGGCCAGGCTGGTAGCCAAGGGATTTTCTCAGAAACAGGGGATAGACTACTTTGACACGTACGCTCCAGTAGCTCGGATGACCACCATCAGAATGTTAATCGCTCTAGCAGCTACACATAAGTTGGTAATGCATCAGATGGATGTAAAAATAGCATTCCTGAATGGGGAGCTGACCGAAGAGATTTACATGCAACAGCCAGATAGATTTGTTGTCAAAGGTCTTGAAGACAAAGTCTGCAAGTTGGTGAAATTATTATATGGTTTGAAGCAAGCTCCCAAGATGTGGCATGAGAAGTTTGACAAAGTCATTAGATCAAACGGCTACAGAGTCAGCGAGACGGACAAATGTGTTTACACAAAGTTCGCTGATGGAAGAGGAGTCATTATTTGTCTGTACGTGGACGACATGCTAATCCTAGGTACGGATATAGGCTGTATCACAGAGACAAAGAAGTTCCTCTCAACCAAGTTCAGTATGAAGGACTTGGGGGATGCAGATGTCATCTTGGGCATAAAGATCATCCGGACAGACACTGGAGTAGCGCTGTCACAATCTCACTACATTAAGAAGATGCTCACACGCTATGGGTATAAGGATCTTCCAGGGATCGATACGCCATACAGGTGTGATCAGAAGCTGAAGAAAAACTCGAGGGAAAGCGTCAGGCAGCTGGAGTATTCTAGCATTATCGAAAGTTTGATGTACGCAACCACTGCCACAAGGCCTGACATAGCTTTCGCCGTGGGAATGCTGAGTCGGTTCACAAGCAACCCAGGGGTTGAGCACTGGAAAGCTGTGAAGCGGGTGATGAGATATCTCAAGAAGACTCAGACATATGCACTACACTACAACGAGTATCCGACAGTAGTGGAAGGCTTCAGTGATGCTAGCTGGTGTTCAGAGGTGGAAAGCGAGAGATCCACAGGTGGATATGTCTTTTCCTTAGGAGGAGCTGCTATATCGTTGAAGTCGAAGAAGCAGACTATACTCTCTCGTTCCTCCATGGAATCTGAATTCTATGCACTTGAAACTGCAGCAGATGAAGCAGAATGGCTTCGGAAGCTCATGTATGATCTTCCAGTGGTTGGGGCTCAGATACCGGCGACACCGATATATTGTGATAACCAGGCGACTGCGGCGGTGGCATCAAATGACCTCTTCAACGGGAAGAAGAGGACTGTACGGTTGAAGCACAGGGCAGTACATGATCTTATCAAAAGAGGTGTAATTGCAGTGGTTGATGTTCGGAGTCAGGAGAACTTGGCAGATCCATTCACAAAGGGCCTCATGCGCCAGTTGGTCGATGACACAGCTTGTAAAATAGGCTTGAAGGCATTCTGATAGTGTCTCTTTGTAATCCTACCATAAAGTTTTATGCTATTAGTTCAAAGAAAAATCTACTAGGCATCTAACTTTTGGTTCAAAGGAGGATCACTGACTGGAAAACTATCAGGTAACAGTGGGTACTTGTTCTCTGGAACATGGAAGGGATACGGACCCATAACCACTGTTGTCTACTATGTATTTTCTGCAAAAAAAATAGATCCTGTAGAAGGTTAGCTTAAACGCCTTAATGAGTTCTCAGGCAGAGTGAATGCCTGGTGTGCTTTACAGGAAGCACGGTAGAGCAGCACTAAAAGGAGTGAAACTCCATGATACAGTGGGGTGACTCCACCATGAGGTTTCCAGGTCTGGGGTAATGCCTCGGCTTTGCAAGCCAAGTCATAGCGGCGTAGCACCGCAAATAGGCAGGTAGCCTAATGCTGTATGACGTAATTAAAGAGTTGTAGACAGCACTACAAAGGGGAGGATGGCCCCATGTTACAGTGGCACGACACCACGATGAGGTACCCGGGTAAGGGTAAAGCCTCGGCCTTGCAAGCCATGTCTTTGCGACGTAACACCGCAAGGAAGCCTTAGGCTTCATGCTACGTAGATTGGCACTACAAAGAGGCTGAGACCTCATGCTACAGTAGTATGACACTACGATGAGGTTCCCAGGTAGGGGTAGTGCCTCGGGTTCAGGCCATGTCATAGCGGCGTAGCACCGCAAGGAAGCGCAAGGCTTCATGCCATATCTCTTTAATAAAGAACTCACCTATAGTGTATGAAAAGAGATATCAGGCCGTCTCTTAAGGGTAAACTTGTAGACGCCCAAAATTATACACTGAAACCAGGCTGGCACAGGGCCTTTAATGTGCAGTCAGAAGCACACGTAACTACACTTTGTGAGTGGGAAAAATTACAATTGTGGTGCAGAATTCAAGGCGTAGTCCATTCTTGTATCACATTGTTATTTAATCCATGCGGGAAGATTCAAGTCATCAGCGACATCTATCCTAATGCAAAATGGACAGTTACTGTGGGGAACGCTCAACCCTGGACACATATATATATTGTGATATGTGGAAGATTGTTGGTGCTTTCTTTACATGGAGAGAGCTTGCTCTCAACATGTCTTGTAAAATTTTAGTCCCACATCGAAAATGCACCATGAGTTATCTCAATATATATACTTGGTTGTGTTGTTGAGAGATGCACATGGGGTGGTGACCCTAAGGAGGGAACCATGTAGGTGATTTTACTAGGAGGTAAGAATAAGGCTCCAAGGATTAAGCATTAATGCTTTTGTCATTCTCTTGGATTAAATCCATTTGGAGCTAAGCCCCAAAGTGGCTTAGCGACTCGGACTCGGACTCATGGGCTCATGAGGCGTAATGTGGTACTTTGTTGGCGCACTTTGCACTTAGCACGTCAGCAGTCATGCGGCTCATATGCGGCCTGCGGCATGCGGCTCATATGCGGCCTCATGCGGCTCATGTGGCTCATGCGCCCATGCGGCCATGCGGCCATACGGCTCATGCGGCCATGCGGCCATGCGGCTCATGCGGTCCATGCGGCTCATGCGGCTCATGTGGTCCATGCGGCTCATGCGGCCCATGCGGTCCATGCGGCTCATGCGGTCCATGCGGTCCATGCGGTCCATGCGGTCCATGCGGCCATGAGGCTCATGCGGCCAGGCTGCTGCTGCTGCTGCCGCATGGAGGGCTCCGCTGACTGTGCATACTCCAACTCAGTTATGGAAAGACTGATTCAATGCGATTAATTCAGATCCACTTTTTGTGGGATTTGAATTAATTTCGTTGCTATCTTTGTGGGATTTGAATTAATCCCGTTGCTATCTTTTTGGGATTTGATTCAATTTTTTCATAACTGAAGAGGCGGCTAGGGTTTTCACTCTCTCTCTATATATACTCTCTTCTGGCCTCCTTTGTGGGTACTACGAAAAATATAAGTCAGAAAAGGAGAAAGAGAGAGAGAGCTGCTGCCGCCATTGCAAGTCCATCCGAGGAGTCAGAACAGAGGTGACTTCGAGCGTTCCACAAGTTCTTCAAACTTGCTGGTTCCTGGAAGCAGTTCGTGTGGGGCGAATCTTGCTTTGAGCAACGGTGTTTTGACACCCCAGCATTTTTCTTCTTCTCATCTTTCTCTAGATTATTGTACCTCGTTCTGTCCCAATTGCAACACGTTTGCAAGGAAGAACGAGAGATCTTCTCTTCTCTATTTTCCTCCTCCATATTGTAATCGGGTTATTTGATTTTTGTATCATCGTAGATCTCTATTGCATCTGTTTTACCATATTTGATCAAGTCCCGGGACTAACAAGGTGGTGTATATATTAGGGAAAATTATTTTTATTTTTCACCTGAGATCATGAAGCAAAATTCTCTCGGAAATTATCTGTAACTCCTTAAATTCTGATCCCATTTTGTCGAGAGGTGGGTGTGGGTCTTCAAGAAAAAGGATTACTTTGCAGTACTAGCATGAGAAAGGTTGGGGAAAAGGATTGGAATGTCATTGGCTAAACGTAGATGTGTCTCACATGTAGTAGGATGAACCCTATTGTATCTTTAGTGCTATTTAACAGTGGTCTGTAGATGTTTTCGTTTTTGCGAATGTAGGCCTCCGAGGTTGGAGGTTTCAAACGTGGAATATATGACATTATTTTGTTAGATATTAAAGTTTTGCGATTTTGTTCGAAATCTTGGAAATATGTATTTGTCCTGATAATTTTTCATTTGTACTCCCTAATCTTGTAAGTTACATTAAACATGGGGAAACGTTTACAGCATGTGAGCTTGGATTTTGGGGGGGTGACCGTAACTTTGCCTGAGACGTCCGCACCTCCCACCACCCACCCACACACACTCGCAAATGGGAGGGGGTGCGATACGTGGCCCGCCGGTGGGCCAAAACCATGGTCAACACTCAAGAACCGCGGTCTAAATAGTGGTGTCCTTTTTTCAGTCTCTTGGCTATTATATCTTTTGCTTATTATGATGTTGATGTGTAATACCTAGTTCTCATGGAATTCTCATCTTTGGCTTTCATTTTATTTTTGTGTTGTATTATACTTTTATTAGCAACATTGGAAGGAAGGGGCAAGATCGACTCAGTGTTGTATGCATTCGGACAATCTTGTAGGTTTTGAGAAACGTTTTGCTACTAAAACTTGCATCCCGTATAATTGCCTAGCCCTAAGGTTTTCCCAGGTGACTTCCACTTGTAGGAAATGAAGGAAGTACATCAATTTTTGTAGAAATAAGCGAAGGATATTCCAAATTTTGTATGACCAACTCGTACCTCCAAATTCAAACCATTCCTCCTTATATGGCAGCTGACGTAACATGTTAAATAATATTATGTGTCATATGACATGTCCGATGACATGATAAATTTTAACCCAAAAAATTATTTATCCAATTTTTTTCATGTTAATGTTAATATTATTTAATATCTATATTAATATTAATATAAATGTTAATGTTAATGTTAATGTTAACATTATATTAATGTTAATGTTAATATTAATTTTCAGGGCCGGTCCTGAGCTGATGGGGACCCGAGACGAAACTTCCAAATGGGACCCCATACATAATGTAAAAAAAAGGTGTAATAAAACAAATTTTTGTTGTAGTCAAAATTTGAACCAAGCACCTCTTAAATACAAGTCTAGTATTATAACCACTACACCACAATACTTTTTATTACTAATGACACATGATACATACTAGTTCTAATG
The DNA here is from genome assembly GCA_029216955.1 of Iris pallida. Classification (NCBI taxonomy): domain Eukaryota; kingdom Viridiplantae; phylum Streptophyta; class Magnoliopsida; order Asparagales; family Iridaceae; genus Iris; species Iris pallida. Next base: position 31,468,871 of record JANAVB010003398.1, read on the forward strand.
TACATAGTTCTATGTTGGTGCCCCATTTCGTCAGGGGGCTCTGGGCCGTCATCTGGCCTGCCTTAGGCCAGGGCCATCCCTGTTAATTTTAATGTTAATTATAATTATAATTTTAAAATTTGTTATGTCAGCAGCCACATCAACATGTCACGTCAGCTGCCACGTAAGGAGGAATGGTTCAAATTCAGTCAGACGGTCTCACGGAAATCAAACATGTTGTATGTTTGTATCTATTTATTTATTACAAACGCATTTTTGCCACTAGCCATTATAACCACACACGACATGCTTGATTTATGTCATATACGGTTGGAATGCACAAAATGTCCGACTTTCTGATGGAATTTGTTAATAAAAAATTTGGGAAAGTTTTTTTTATCTACCTATTTCTACGAAGTTTCTTTGGTACACTAAAATTTTATGTATTTAAAAGTTGGAAGGATTTATTGTTGGAAAAGAAGCGCGAAAACCTTTTCCCAAACCGGAGAGTACCTGCGAGAGGACCGAGCAATACAACGCACGAACCCAAAAACAATCCACGCTGACACAGAAAATTTTTGACGTGGAAAACCCTTGCGGGAAAAACCACGGGACGATCGGAGTCCAACCCTGAGAAGCCTCCACTAATGGAATAGAAGAATTACACCTCTACAAACTCCTCCCGATCCAAATCGGATCCCCACAACACTCAGAAGTAAGAACAATGATTACAAGGCTACGAAGAGCGAGAACGACGAGTAGAGATTACCCGAACACGATCTCCTTCGAAAAACGACCTTCAATCCTCCGTCTTCTCTCCCGAAGTTGTAATGGCACTCTTGCCTCCTTCCTCTCCCTTTCTTGTGTTACGTTGCATTATGAATTAGGGTTTGGAAATTCCAACTTAACTCCCCAATCCCGCAACCAACCTGGACCGTTGGATTAGATCCAGTGGTGAAAAGTCACCCTAAAATCCGCTTCAGCCCCCGACGACACAGAGTTCGGCCAGAACTCTGTGTCGGACAACCAGCACTGGCCGACCCAATTCTGGAATAGGGAGGCAGAGTTCGGCCAGAACTCTGCCTGGGGCAGAGTTCGGCCCGAACTCGGCCCCCCTGCTTCCAGCAGCTCCCTGTAGCTCCATCAGCAGCCCCGCTTCCTCCCCGAGCTTCTTCGACACACGAACGGCGCTCGTCGCACTCCGGGGTCTTCTCCACATAGGTTGGGAACCCCACCCACTCCAACAAATCTCCCCCTTCACAACTATGGGGAGGATGTCGTCATCCCGACGATCTGCCTGCAGTACTCAAACTTCCCCCTTGGTAGAATCTTCGTGAACATATCAGCTCCGTTGTCATCTGTATGAACCTTCTCAAGCTCCGCGTCCTTCTTCTCAACCACATCCCGTATCCAATGATACCGAGTCTCGATGTGCTTGGACCGGCTATGAAACGTCTGATTCTTCACAAGGTGGATAGCACTCTGACTGTCGCAAAGCAAAGTATACTGCTCTTGCTTCAGTCCCATTTCCTGTAGCAGCTTCTTCATCCACAGCAACTCCTTGCAAGCCTCCGTCGCTGCAATGTACTCTGCCTCTGTCGTTGACAAGGCAACACACTCCTGCAACCGCGACTGCCACGACACTGCTCCTCCCGTAAACATCATCACGTAGCCCGAAGTCGATCGCCTCGTGTCTACATCTCCAGCCATATCAGCGTCGGTATACCCAACCAGCTTTGGCTCGTCACCACCAAAGGAAAGTCTCCAACCAGCAGTGCCCTGAAGATATCGTAGAATCCACTTGACCGCACTCCAATGTATCCTTCCAGGATTTGAAAGATACCGGCTAACCGTACCAACTGCATGAGCAATATCTGGCCTCGTACACACCATGGCATACATAAGGCTTCCCACAGCTGAGGCATATGGAAGCCGCTCCATATCTTCCTTTTCGTCCTCGGTAGATGGACACTGCTCCTCAGTGAGCTTAAAGTGAGCCGCAATGGGGCAACTCACTTTCTTCGACCCGTCCATACCGAAATGCTGAAGTACCCGGTGAATGTACTTCTTTTGGGACAAGTGTAGCAGCTTGGACTCTCTCTCTCGGCTGATCTCCATCCCAAGAATAGTCTTCGCTGCGCCCAAATCCTTCATAGAGAAGGTCGCGCCCAGTTGGCGCTTCAGCTCCGCTATCCTAGTGGCATTTCGACCCACTAATAGCATATCATCAACATAGAGCAATAAAATGATGAAATCATCATCGGCAAAATATCTCACAAATACACAGTAATCCGACGTCGTCCGTGCATAACCATGCTCCCCCATAAACGACTCAAACTTCCTGTACCACTGCCTCGGAGCCTGCTTCAGACCATACAAGCTCTTCCTCAACCGGCAGACCAAATGTGACTTGCCCTTCTCACAAAATCCCTCTGGCTGCTCCATGTACAACTCCTTCTCAAGATCACCGTGGAGGAATGCCGTCTTCACGTCCATCTGCTCGACCTCCAAGTCGAGACTGGCTGCTAATGCTAGCACCACCCGAATAGACGAATGCTTGACGACAGGCAAAAATATCTCATCATAATCCACGCCTTTTCGCTGACCGTAGCCATTAACTACCAGCCTCGCTTTGTATCGAGGGCGAGTAGCATCATCCGTCTGCTTCACTGTAAACACCTATCGATTCTTCAAAGCCTTCTTGCCCTTTGGCAACCGCACCAGATCATAAATGGCATTGGTGTGCAAGGAACTCATCTCCTCCTGCATAGCCTCCATCCACTCCTGCCTGTGTTCGTCTTCCATAGCCTCTGCAAAACTTTCGGGCTCTCCTCCGTCAGTCAATAGCACATACTCATCTGGTGAGTATCTCGTAGATGGTCGACGATCCCTGTCACTCCTCCTCAAAGGAACCACTAGTGCTGGCTGTATACCGACAGCCTCCTCTTCCTCAGGAACTACCTCTCCGACATGTTCATCCTCCTGAAGAACGCCCTGACCACCATCAGCAGGCTGATGATCAAGGTTGGGAGCTACTCCATGTACTGGCTCCCCCATAACTGGATCCTCTGCGATGTCCTCTGGAAACTGCTCGAAGCGAAATGACTCTAACTCAGGCAATTCCTCAGCCTCAGAAGGCGTCTCGGAATTCTGAGTGTTGGTCATGGTCTGATCCTCGATGAACACCACATCCCTGCTTCTGTAGAGCTTTCTTCCCACCGGGTCGTAGAGTCTATAGCCAAACTCATCCCGACCGTAGCCGACAAAGACGCATCGCCTCGTCTTCGGCTCAAGTTTGGTCCTCTCGTCCTTCGGTACATGCACGAAGGCCTTACAGCCAAACACTCGCAGGTGATTGTATGACGGCTCTTTGCCGTACCATACTTTGTCAGGCACATCACCCTGCCAAGGAGCACTAGGAGACAAATTAATAACATAAGCAGCTGTGAGAAGAGCCTCACCCCAATAGCTGCCCGGCAAGTTTGCTTCTGACAGCAAACACCGCACCCTCTCCATCAGTGTCCTGTTCATGCGCTCCGCTACACCATTGAGCTGAGGTGTCTTGGGCGGAGTCTTCTGGTGTCGTATCCCTTGCTCTCTGCAATATGCATCGAAGGGACTGATGTATTCGCCGCCATTGTCGGACCGAACACATAACAACTTCTTGCCAGTCTCTCTTTCAACAGAGGCCTGAAACTCCTTGAAAGTAGGCAGCACCTGATCCTTGGTCTTTAAGGCATAGACCCAAACCTTCCTGGAACAGTCATCAATAAAGGTTACAAAGTAAGAAGCACCACCAAGAGATTTTACCTTCATAGGACCGCAGACATCCGAGTAAATCAACTCGAGCAACGCCGGCTTCCTAGAACTTGGGTGACTTTGGAAAGACACCCTATTTTGCTTTCCAGCTAAACAGTGCGTGCATTTCTCCAACTTTGTAGACTTGAGCCCTGGAATCACCTTCCTGTTCACCAAGTAGCTCATCCCCTTCTCGCTGATATGGCCGAGCCGCCTGTGCCATAACTCGGTAGACGCATCACTGACTGCGTTCACCTCCTGTGCCCCCTGTGCGCTCCCCTCCATATAGTAGAGACCGGACTTCTTGCTTCCTCTGGCAATCACCATCGAACCCCTGAAAAGCTTCCACTGACTATTCCCGAAGAGACTGAAGAATCCCTCGTCATCCAACCTTCCAACCGACACCAGGTTGAAACGGATATCAGGGACATGACGAACATCTTTGAGAACAAGAACCGCACCCGTCTTCGTTCTCAAATGCACATCTCCAACGGCAACCGCCTTCGACACATCTCCGTTGTCCATCTTCAACACTCCACAGTCACCTGTAGTGTAAGTGGCAAATAGTGCCCTGTTGTGAGAAACATGTGCTGAAGCCCCTGAGTCCACCAGCCAAGAATTATCATCGCATGCGAGATTAGTAATGACCTCATCACCTACGACGATCACATCGCCTCCATGCATCGAGGCCGTCGCTGTAGTGTTCTCTTCTTGCTTCCCCTTATCGCCCTTCTTCTCTCTCTTCCAAGCGAAACAGTTTCGCTTGATATGGCCCTTCCTACCACAATGGTAACACTCTTTGTCCTCGTAACGACCCTTTGACTTTCCCCTGCTCTTGTCTCTGCCACCACCTGGACCCCTGCTTTTGCCCCTTCCGCGGCTCTCTGAAACAAGTGCCTCTGAGTGGTGGGATGTGGATGAAGTGCCCTGAGAACGTCTCCGCATCTCTTCATTCAACACCCCGCTCTTGGCAAACTCCAGACTGACCACGCCCTCTGGAGCAGAAGCGATCATAGATACTCGTACGGTCTCCCACGAGTCTGGCAAAGTACACAGCAGCCACAGTCCCTGAACTTCGTCGTCGAACTTGACTCCCATAGAAGATAGCTAGTCAACCACGCCCTGGAACTCACTCAAGTGGTCCGAAATAGACACCCCATCCTTGTATTGCAGACCCATCATCGTTCAGATCAGGAACAATTTGTTTACCCCGGTCTTCTTCGCATACAAGGATTCCAGCTTATCCCACAACGTCTTCGCATGCTCAATATTGGCAACGTGGTTGTACACGTTCTCGTCCACAAACTGTCGTATGTACCCACACACTTGTATATGCTCGAATGTCCAGTCCTCCTCGGATTTATCACTGGGCTTCTCGGATGCAAACACGGGTAGATGTAGCTTCTTGACAAACAGCAAATCTTTCATCTTGCTCCGCCAATAATGATAGTTTGTGCCATTAAGATTCACCATGCGCACCGGCTTCGCGTCCATCTCTCCTCTCTGGTTTCTGTCAACTCCTGACACCCTTCTGAATTCCAGAACCTGGCTCTGATACCACTCTGTTGGGAAAGAAGCGCGGAAACCTTTCCCCAAATCGGAGAGTACCTGCGAGAGGACCGAGCAATACAACGCACGAACCCAAAAACAATCACACAAAACAATCCACGCAGACACAGAGAATTTTTGACGTGGAAAACCCTTGCGGGAAAAACCACGGGACGATCGGAGTCCAACCCTGAGAAGCCTCCACTAATGGAATAGAAGAATTACACCTCTACAAACTCCTCCCGATCCAAATCGGATCCCCACAACACTCAGAAGTAAGAACAATGATTACAAGGCTACGAAGAGCGAGAACGACGAGTAGAGATTACCCGAACGCGATCTCCTTCGAAAAACGACCTTCAATCCTCCGTCTTCTCTCCCGAAGTTGTAATGGCACTCTTGCCTCCTTCCTCTCTCTTTCTTGTGTTACGTTGCATTATGAATTAGGGTTTGAAAATCCCAACTTAACTCCCCAATCCCGCAACCAACCTGGACCGTTGGATTAGATCCAGTGGTGAAAAGTCACCCTAAAATCCGCTTCAGCCCCCGACGACACAGAGTTCGGCCAGAACTCTGTGTCGGGCAACCAGCACTGGCCGACCCAATTCTGGAATGGGGAGGCAGAGTTCGGCCAGAACTCTGTGTCGGGCAACCAGCACTGGCCGACCCAATTCTGGAATGGGGAGGCAGAGTTCGGCCAGAACTCTGCCTGGGGCAGAGTTCGGCCCGAACTCGGCCCCCCTGCTTCCAGCAGCTCCCTGTAGCTCCTTCAGCAGCCCCGCTTCCTCCCCGAGCTTCTTCGACACACGAACGGCGCTCGTCGCACTCCGGGGTCTTCTCCACATAGGTTGGGAACCCCACCCACTCCAACATTTATGGTATTCATTTTAGTCCCACAATCACTGGGAATAAAACTGACAGAGACAACTTGATAATTGAACTGAGACTACTTGATAATTGAAAGAAAGAGAGTTGCTAAATATTCGGAAGATCATCCTATACTTGTTAGAAGACTTGCATTGTTTGCCTATGCTGTCGCTGTATTACCAGATAATCAAATAAAAGGAAATGAATATGTATTTCTGGACTTTTACAGAAGAAGGATCGTAAGGCTACATCATCCTCCATTCTGGATTGTTGGTCAGTCCTTGCATGCTTCGGAAATTTGTTCACTTCAAATATTGGGAGGGTGCTCAATGAACTGCACTTTTTGAAACGGTTGCAAATTCATGATTCATACATCATTTCTTTTTAACAGATCCATCTATGTAGAGTACATCATTTATCCATGCCACCGTGTTGAACGCTAACCCTTCGAGGACTCTGGAATAGCTCTCCAATATTGCTTGACCAACATCCTGTAAAGTAAGGAATTGGTGAATAATAATCAGTTATCTGCATTTCGAGGATTTTTTTACCAATGCATAAGAGCATGTCCAATCCTATTGTGAGTTTAGAAAAAATGGTTACCACATAGAAATGACAAACTTTCATTCCAAAAATTCTTCTCCAATGCAAATGTAGAATAAAATATAAAGTTGACATGGCAATGACAAGGCAAGGAGAATGTGAAGTTAGTTGTCTAGATCTAGACAATGCACTTCACAATGACTTTGTCTCCACATCATCAATTATGAATAGAAATATTTATAAAAAAGTTGAAGTGGAGGAGTTGTCTTGGAAGTTGTAAAAAATATTTTTTATTGTCTCCTCATTACTTTTGCATTGGAGAGAGTTTTTCTATCTCATTGTCTTTTGAGATATAGTTTTGCCACATAGGAGCCACCTAAGACTCACAATACTAACAAGACAATAGGGTTGGAGATGCTAGCTTGACATGTCAACAAGATGAAATTACTAGGGGAACCATACAAAGTATTAGGGACAATAAGACCATCTCCAATGGCGATTTCTAAAATTGAGTTCTTATCCTACTTGGCATTGTACTTTAAGGAGATTTCTATCCTAGTTGGAAGAGTTTCTACATAGAAATTGTAGATATACAAAAATGGTCTCCAATGGTTCTCCATTTCTATCCTATATGTCACATAGTAAAATGACTAATTTAATAGTGTGAGTCCCAATAATAATTGTCATGAGAGAGAAAAAAATTTCTATGAAGAAACCCTCCTAGAAAGTTTTCATCCTACATCATTGCCACCTAGGATAGAAATGGTGATAGAAATCACCATTGGGAGAAGTTTTTTCTAAAATGGATTTCTTCCATAGAAATAGGGAAGATAGAAACCCCTATTGGAGATGGTCTAATATCTTTTAAAATATATGGTCATCTTTTTATATCCAAATTAAACTTCAAAAGTTGTTAGCGACTATCACAAATCTATCCTCTCCCACTTCATCTCACACAATTTTTTTCCGCTTGTTCTAACACTGGTTTCGAACTCAGGTTTGGAAGCTTTAGAAATCAATGGCAGTTGGTCGGGTTGGAGATGATGAAAGACTGCTAGAATTTTGATAGTCCTAACACTGGTTTCGAACCTATTTATAGAGGTTTGGAAGCTTCAGAAATCGTAACAGTCAGGTCTGGGACGATGAAGCACTGCTAGAAAATTGGCTTTGGACTGTCATTCCTCTTGTTCCAACACTTGTTTCGAACTCCGTTATAGAAATTAGAAATCGTAACAGCTGGGTTCAATGGGGTTAGAGACGGCAAAGTACTGCTAAAATCTTGGCAGTCCTCACACTGATTTCGAACCCCATTATAGGGGTTTGAAAACTTTAGAAATCGTGGCATTCGGGTTTGGGACGACAAAGGAATGCTAGAAAACTCTTTGTTAGGACTGCTAGGATTCTGTTACTATTGTTAGGACTGCCAAAATTATGACACTTCTTCGTCGTCCCCAATCCGACTGTCACTTTGTGTGCAAGAAGAAGAATTTTGATGTTTGAAATGGTCTGTTTTACCTAACAAATTGTGTTTCCCCTAACAATTTTTTAGCTTGAATTTGTTGTCCGCTAACATGTGATAGCCCATGTCACTCTGTGTGTTGCTCTTAGTAATTTCTCAGGAGAAAAATGTCTTCCTCCCACCAAAATGTAGGCCATTTCATAGAAAATTTAGCATTTCAAGTAGTATCTTGTCAAAAGTTATTCTTGAACACCTAATTAGCTTACCCTGTTGTACTGAATTTTGCAGGTATCCAACGACGTCTGCGACAGGCCAGGGTACCTCTGCTTCAGGCAGAGCAGGAGGCTCATCGCCCTGCCCGAAAGCATCTCGTTCTTGTCGCCGTCGGCCATGAGGTCCTTGACCATGTCCCACGACGACTTGGAGGCGCCCATGCTGGCCTTCCTGCGCCACACGTACATCGAGGCCTCGACCCTGTCCGCAACCTCCAGCGCCTCGTGCTCTGACGTTATGTCGAGGCAATCCAGGAGGTAGTCCGGCGAGAACTGGTCCGGGTTCGACATGTAGCGGTAGATGGAGTCGCCAATGCTCGCCCTTCCACTCTGGAAGAAATATATATGATGAGATAAGGAAAACATTCTTGTATGATTCAACAAGATAACTGTAAGGACACAGTGACATGGATATGGCAAATTTTTTTGATGCATCTTATTGTTAAGGCCGTCTCTGAGCATGTACCAGTTGTGTAATCGTAGAGTGCTCTGAAAATCAAAATCCCAAAAAAAATAAAATAATAACCTTCTTGTATATATATATCTATTTGTACTATTATATATTGTAAAAATTCATCTTCGTCGTGGAACTTTTCTTTTAAATAATACTCTTGCATATGTCTACTAATTAAAATTAAAATTGTTCTTTAAAATTAAAAGGGACAACTTGGTAATTACAAGAGCTGTCATTCGACATTTTTAAATAGTCTTTTAGTTCTTCTAAGTAGTCTTAATAAAGACAAGAATAAATTATTTAGTCTTTGTAATAATAATCTATAAAATACGTACAATGCATGTACATTCATAATTAATATTACTAATGTGAAATTTTCACTTTTAGATTTAGGCCTTCCTATCTTTCAGAAATTGGAGTGACGTGGCCCTTAGAATATAAGAAAAATGTCTCTTTTTTGGACAGGTTAAAATAAATCTTTTCTTGTATTTGTATCGGACTATTAGAATATCAGAAACGGTCATCCAGTGTGTTTGGTAGTGTTGTGTACCCGTGTCCAACACAGACATACCCAAATTGTTGGAGTATCCATGGTGTTTCGGATTTGATAGGCCACGGCCCAATTTTTAGTGTGTTCATGATATAATGTGAAATCTCCAATTATTTTAAATTTAGTCCTCCCTATTTTTTCAGAAATTGGAGTGGCTGGCCCTTAAAATATAAGAAAAAGGCCATCTTTTCTGGAGTTGTTAAAAAAGTATTCTTTTGTATTTGTATCGGACTCTTATAATTATCAGAAACGGCCATGTCCAGTGTGTTTGGTAATGTTGTGTATCCGATACGTGTCCAGCATGATATACCCAAAAAAATTCGAGTATCCATGGTGTGTCCGATGTGACAGGTCAAGACCCAAAATTTTGGAGTGTCCATGATACGTCGGATACGTCACGACACGGTCCAGGTTTTTTGAAGTGTCCATCTTCTTACCTTTGGAAGTGTTGCGAGGTACGATTCCGGCACTGCCATCTCGGACAGAATGCTGCTGTTGATCGCCATAGCCGCCTTGTGGATCTGGTTCGCGCACTCGCGCTTCTGCTGCAGCTCCTTGCGCGACCTCTCGTGCAGTCCGTAGTCTGGCACGCAAGGTATAGGCAACCACCACTTCTCCTCGTTGCGGTGGATCACTCGCCGGAACGACCTCGAGGCATTGGCGCTGGGCGACCGGTCGCCGTCGTCTACGTACCAGAATTCCGTTTTCTGGAAGCTGTCCAATATTTCCTGCACAAATTTGTAGACAACAAATGAGCATGAGCTACAACATCCATTTGCAACATATATGTATCTCTCCAAATGTTGAAGTATTTACAAGAAGCATTGTGTTGAGCTTTTCCAGTGCAGGGAGGTTGATGTATATGTCTGACCTGGGCCTGCTCTCCATCACCTAAAGAGAGAATGGAAGAAAGAATGGCAACATAGTTGTATTAGAACCCAGGAAGCAAAGACGGAACCAGAATATTAGTTCATCTCGGGCTAAACTTAAAACCTCCTGAATTTTTTAACAAAATGAATCTTGTGTGAGTATCATCATGTCCATATCTCATCGTGTTCATATTGTATCCAATATAGAATCGTGTCAAACATACTAAAAAAATGGAAGGCTGACAAAAAAAAAATAGTTTACCGGACAGACTCTTTTAGGCATAAATTTGAACACTAAGATCCTTTAGTATCATCTTTCACAATTAACATAAGATACCCGGTGTGGTAGAACTCGTCGAGGATGCGAAAATTCGGATGGCAAGGAAAGTGTCGACATCGGGGCTTAACATTGTTGTTGTAGCTCCTCCTTCAGGTGTCGTTGCAGTACGAAGACGATGACGTGGTCTCGATTATGATGGGGGTTCTCAGTTGAAGATGAAACAGAGGAGAGGAGAGAAAATGAGTTATATTCGTACGGAAAGAGAGGATGAGGGAGAGAGGGGCGTTCCATAGCTGGGTTCTGGAAAAGGAACAATTTTTAATGTACATCGCTTTGCACTCTACAGTGCACCTGGGATAGTTGAGAGGGAAGCGGAGCTAGGAATTTTAAAAAAAAAATAGCTGGACCGCTAGAGTGTGGATAGTTGTGGACTTGTGTGGGTTAGAATTTGGAATAAAAATCTGGATGTAGGCTGACATATATTAGAAAAAATTAAAACTGGGTGGACTCGAGCCCACCTCAGCCCACCCCCAGTGGCTCCGCCCTTTCGAGAATTCGTAGAGACATTCCAAATTGTACTAGAACACGCCAAGCTAGTTGTATCATGTCCTGGTGTCGCATCCGTGCCTGTGCACCATAATATAGAACAAGTTCAGATTAGTGACCTCCAAAGTAGTCCCGTCTGGCAGTGTATGGACCGAGGGATAGAGCTCGACGATGTAGTCGCACACGGACAGAAGGCAGTCCATCTCCCTTCGCCACATCGCCTTCTTCTCCGGCGACAGAGGCTCCAGCCTCCAGAACTGGCCGAAGACCGTTGCTGCAGATGGAGGACATCAGAACCAAACGAAAATCGAAACTTCGCTATTAAGTTTCAATGTAAGGACGTACCATAGAGGTTAGTAATGGCGTTCGATATCGCTACCGCGGTGCAGACACCCTTCCCGCTGCCTGACATGTCCTCCCCGAGCAAGAGCTTCGAGAACCTCTCCATCATCACTTCGAGCTCTGCTGAGTTTTCTGTGACATTGTAGTGTAAGTACTTCACAATGTACATTGAAACAATGTACAATGCGAGATACGAGAAATTATCCAGGGAGTCGGGCTTATCGTGGATCTTGATTCTCTTCCATTTGATGGCATGTAGATGGGTGCATGCAGTAGCAGTCTATGCCATCTAAGTGGAAGAGAATCGAAAAGGTACACGGTGAGTCCGGCTCAATCTAAATCTAAAAATAGTACGAGGATTTCAAGTCGTGTGACGAAGATTTCACAATTTACAATGAAACAATGTACGATCGCACATGTTGTACATGCTCAGAAACGGTCCTCTACTTGTAACTGACCTGAACTTGACACATCTTCGTCGCGGCACGACTTGGAGTGCTGCTGCAGGACATTGCTGCGCTGCTTCATCCCGAGCCTGCTCAGAACAGGGGAGCCCGAGCCCCGTGCCCCGCCTGGCTTGGAAACCGGCCACCCCAAATGGAACGGCTCGTCGGAGCTGCTCGGCTCGGAGTAGGTCGAGACCTCCGATATAGTCCTGCTGTAGTCCAGAGAATCGCCACCGGGGGTGGAGCAGTCCGAACTCTCCTCAAATTTTTCCATTATCAACAACTATCAAGTCCCAGTCAGTTCGTTATATGCCTGCACTGTACAATGGTTGGTTAGTCAAGTACAACTCAAATAATTAGTAGAGTCACATTCTAATTTGAAGAAGAAAATATTGCTTTCTTCTTTTGCTTTTTTTCCCTTTCTTTCTACATGCTTTCAAAGGAACAATTCTATAGCTAATTCCAACTTCCAAAGCAATTAAAAGGAAACATGCATGGGATTCAAAAATTCAAAATGAAATTCCAACCATCACAAGGAAAAGGAAGGTCTTACACTTTACCTCTTTCTATTGTAGTTTGAATTTGTAGATTCAGTTCCTTGACATGTTTGAAACTCTTCCCTCCTATTAGCACCTACACCTCTTCAACAAACACAGCTGCCATGAAAATATAAAGGGGCTGAGCTCTGTGGAAAATGAAGGACAACCACCCCTTCTGATGAAGAAGAGTTGTGTAGCGGAGACATGGAACATGGGGAGTTTGTGCCTGAATAAAAAATTGTGGGGGGTTACTATTTGACTTGTAAATGATTGAAGAAATTGAATTGGTAATGAGACTATTCATTGTTTAATAAGAAAAGTTACATGGGGGAGAGAGAGATTCAAATTTAGCTTATTTAAACAATATATACGTTTTACTTTTTGAGATTTTGCGTTGGAACTCGGAAATAGAGGAGAAATGTAAGAGCTTAGTTAGAAGTGAGTCGTTGATAAATTGAAATTCTAAATATACAAAATTAAAAAAGAAATTGAAATTAGCAAAAATTAAAACTGAACCGAACGAATAATGTTTGGTTCGTTCGATTTGACTATTTATGTTGTATAATGAATAGGATTCAAAGTTAAAATTATAGTTAAATAATATTAAAAACTATAAATTTTATACACATTTATTGTAATTACGTCCAAAATTAGAGTAGTTGTTAAGTTATCAAAGTTTGGTTTCAAAACACATAAATAGAATTATTACTTTCAAAATATACGCATATTATTTATAACATATAGAATTGGGGGTATTTACATAATTGCACAAGTTATATTCGATTTTTGGTTTTGGACCGAAACCGAAATCCAAAACTGAAACAAATAAGAAATTTTAGTATTTTAAAAATCAAAACCAAACTGAAGTTTTTTAAACCGAATTGAATCTCTTATTCGATTCGGTTCAATTTTTGGCCCAAAATCGAATAACGCTCACCCCTAGTAAGAGTCAAGAATATGTTATTTTCTTTGTCTAAAGAATGGTGTATAAAGGGCATGGTTGGTTAATGGTAAGGGCCTATTCTTTTTTTTTTTCTTTTTTCTTTTTTAATTTCACGCACGCACACAATTGGGAGGTTCGAATCTTGCTGGTCCGGTAAGAACCTGTTTGGATGGCAGAAGTCCGCAGAAATTTGAAAGTGGCAAATTTGGAAGTTGTAAATATTCTGCATATGCAGGCTATCTGAGTTCCTAAAATTTCTTTGGCTGTGACATGTTTCGTCTCCTGGAAGTGAGCTGAGAGTCACTTCTTATGTTTGGATGCAAACAAAATAGCTGAAGAAGGCATCCTCTACTTTTTCACTTCTCAAGTTTTTTTTTCTTCTTTTGCAAAAGCGGACGAATTTGACACTAGTTTTGGGCGAAGATCAGTACACTTCTCCAAAATCGAACAACATAGCGAAGAAGAGGTGAACAAAAACTATTGCACAAGTTTTCTTCTTTCAAAAAACTAGTATTCTTCTCCAGTTCTAAAAAAATAGCCAAAAATAAAAGGACATTAATATTTTGCCTGTCCGTCACGTGGTGACCTCCACTTGGTCTCCGGTCTGAGTTTTTTGGAAGTAGGATCAGTGCTAGCAGGAGAGCCAACGGGTGGCTGCCAGCCTGCCACGTGGCAGTGGGCTAATTGGAGGTCACGTAAACCACGAGCAAAAAAACATTTCCAAAATAAAAATAGCCACTTCAACTTCTTCATTGTAGAAAACTTGTTCATTTACAAAATTTTACACATATTTTTTGTACCCAAGAGGTGGTGATGGCTTCTTCTCCAACAAAGCTTCTTCGTCAATGAGCTCTAGCACAGCCATGAAAAATCTTTGGATTATATCCCGATCAGGTTCTGAGATTTCTCGACAACCCCCTCCTTCATGGGAAGAACATGAAAATCCGGTTGGTACTAGTATCCAGATATTGATAGCCTTTATGTTGTGAGATGTACCCAGAAAGATGTATTCCACAAATCTTGGCAATAGTTTGCTAGTAATATAATTTCTAAATGTGGGTAACACGCACACCCAAAAGTACGAAGATTGGAATAATAAGGAGTTATCTCACCCACATCACTTTGAAGGTGTTGAATGTTGCAAAGAAAATGATTCTGAATACTATGAAAAAAGGTCCTCAAATAAATTTTACCTATTTACAACTAAGCACTAAGAGATGGTTAATATATATTGGTGTACCAATATTTTTTTTTGAAGCAATGGGTACTTGTGGCGAACTCGACTCCACCGAGGCTCGAACTCCCGACCACTTGGGCCGCATGCATCTCTCTTAACCACTAGGCTAGAGGTCATTTGCAATATACACCAATATATATTGTTGGTTCTTTATTATGGAGAGAATTTTGTAATATATGCTAGATATATGATAACTAGGAATATGATCTAAATGATCCCTTTTTTTCCCCTTATGCTCTAAAATAAAAAGTTACATTGGACAAAAAAAACTGATCAAAATAATCAATTGTAAAGGATCAAGGAAGTCACAAGTGCCAACATCAAGTTCATTTTTTGTCTTTTTCATATATTGAAACATCAAGTTGTAGCTTTTGGAACAATAATCACTATTCAATGGTAGCAAGTTATCCTTGATGCACTAATCCAACATAGTTTTTTTTTTTTTCCTATTATTTTCTTGGTACAAGTTCAGAAGTACTATATTACAAATCACCTACAATTGACCTGGAAGCTGGCTTGTTTCCAGTGTTAGGAGGAGAATATTTGCACAACACGACAAACTTGTTAGTGGCATTGGTTTGATCCATAACATTACTAAAATCTCAATACTCTCTCTTTCATGATTTGATACCATATTTCAGGCTAATTTGCATTTCAATACTCTGAACTTTCTCTAATTTACAAGCTAGCTAAACTACCAAACTTTTGTTTAAAATTACCAAGTTACATCCTTTAATATTACAATGAGCAACTAAATATCCTAAACTTTTTCGAATTTACAGGTTGTTGTTAAACTATTATAATTACCAAATTCTATCCTTAATTGTGAAATATTATTATTAACAACTAAATATCTTGATACCTTCCTGGTTTGCAAGTTGTTATAATTATTTTGCTATCCTTAACTATTATAATCCACCAATTATACCAGTTAAGGGTTCATCTGAACCTTCTGTTGGTGTTTTTTGCCTTTGGACTAGAAAAGATAGTCCCACATCGGCTACACCAAATGGTGAGTATCTCAATATAATGCATTGCTTGTGTTGAGGTGTGCACATGAGGTGTAGTGGGGCACAAGTTTGTGCCATGTGGAAGTATTTTCCTAGAAGGAAAAAGGATTAAATCCAACAAGGATGCAAGTTAATTTTTGTTGTGCGGACTCGGACTCGGACGCGGACTCCAAGATGTCTCGTGCATGCACGGGAGGGTTCGGGGGGTAGGCGTGGACTGGCACACTTCTATGCTGATTGTGGGATGATCTAAAATATCAAACTCTATTTTTGAGTATTGGTATTTTAGTCCCACATCGGATAGGAGAAGAGGTGAAGTCTCAACTCCACTCTATAAATAGAGCCCCTTGGCCTCCTTTGAAAGATGCACCAAGAAGAGAGTTGAGGGAGTCTGTTAAGTCCAGGAAGCCCGTTCAAGTCTCAAATATTGACTTACGAGCGTTCCAGAAGTTCTCCTGAACTTGCTGGTTCCTGGGAGCTTATCCGTACTGCGGGTATAGCTTTGAGCGCCGGTGTTCAACACCCCAGCGAGATCCGCTCTTCTTCTTCCTTCCTCTTTCTGTTGCCTTCGAGAATCTGAGACTCAACTGTTGTTGATCATCTCTTGTTGCCTTCGAGAAACCGCTATTGCAAACGCGATTCGATTTTTTTTAATCGTTTAGGCTACGCAATCAGCATTATTGCATCTCTTTTTTAGGGATTGCAACTGCATTATTTGCATCTCTTTTTTAGGGATTGCAACTGCATTCTTTGCATCTCTTCTTAGGGATTACAACTGAGTTTTTCCATCGATTGTTTGCAAATAGACCAACAATCTCAAAGCTATACGATTCGATGGAAAACACTCGTGCTTCGCTTGTCGATACCGGCTTTAACAAGTTGGAGAAATTCGACGGCGAACACTTCCAGATCTGGAAGCGAAAGGTGACTCTGAACCTTCAACTCGTGGATGTTGATCACGTGTTGATGAGGAAGAACCAATCGTTCCAGCAACAGGATCTGCTGCTGTTCTGGCCGCTGCTACGAGCAAGCAGACGAAGTGGAAAAAGGATAACAGCATATGTAGGCTGCTGATCCTGAATTCCATGGAAGACTCTCTGGCCGAGTCCTACACAAAGAGGACTTCTGCCAAAGAGATCTGGGAGTTCGTGGGGAAGCTGTATGACGACGACGAGGCCCGGTCGAAGATGTTCATGGTTGAAAAATACCACAAATGGGTCTTTGAAGACGAGAAGACCATGCTGCCCCAAGTGAAAGAGTTCCTGAAGCTGCGCCAGAAACTGGAGGACGATAGCATGCCCCTCGTCGACAAGTTCGTCGTTGGAGGGATCGTGGCAAAACTTCCTCCAGGATGGAGCAACATCTATGCAAGGATGCATAGGAAGAAGATGGAGATTAGCCTGGATAATCTCCTCAGCGAGATTCATGTTGAGGACGAGATGCGCTCTCAACAGAAGTTGGACACCCTGTCCAAGCAACTAGCAACGGCGAATCTGGTTCAAGCCACCAGAGAGAACAAAGGGAAGCAGGCGGCTTCTCACCACAAGAAGAAGGACTTCTCGAATCTGAAAGTGAAGGGTCCAGGATTCAAGCAACAGAAGTCCAAGTCCCATGTGACTTGCTTCAACTGTGGCAAGAAGGGTCACTATAAAAGTGAATGCAAGTCCAAGCCCAAAGAGCAAGGTGAGCCTAACAAGGTTTCTTTGGTTACTAATCAGGTTGCCATGATAGCACAGGTTGCAACTGTGGGGGCAGACTTGGACTGGTGGATAGACACTGGCGCGACATGTCATGTCTGTTCAGACAAGGACTGGTTCGTCTCCTATGAGCCTACTTCCGAGAAAGTCATGATGGCGAACCAGGCACAAGCTGAAGTACTGGGGATCGGGACGGTGGAGCTGAAGCTTACATCGGGGAACATTCTGACGCTTCAAGGTGTGAAGCATGTTCCTGCAATCGCAAAGAACCTGATCTCTGGGAGCCTGCTCTGCAATGCAGGCTTGAGGATGGACATCAATGCTGGCCAAATGGTGATGTCCAAGAAGGGTACTTTCTTCGGGAAAGCTTTTCAGACTGAAGGAATGTACAAAATTCAGCTTGTTGTAACCCAGCATAATAATGTCAATGCTATCACTAGTTTGAATTACTCTCTTGAGTTGTGGCATAATAGACTAGGACATGTTCATTGTAAGCGAATAAACAAAATGTCTAGTCTAGGACTTATCTCCAAGTGTGGGGGTAAGGTAGAGAAATGTGAGATATGTGCTCAGACGAAGATCACTAGGAAACCCTTCCACAGGGTCCATCGAAGCACAGATCTTCTGGAGTTGGTTCACTCAGATATCTGTGACTTCAAACAATTCTCTACAAAGGCCGGGATGAAGTATTTCATTACTTTCATCGATGACTTCTCCAAGTATGCCTTCGTCTATTTACTCAAATCTAAAGACGAAGCATTCGAGAAGTTCAAGGAGTTCAGGGCCGAGGCTGAACGGCAAACTGGACAACAACTCAAGAGGCTGAGGAGTGATCGAGGTGGGGAATATAGGTCTCATGAATTCTCAGCATTCTGCAAAGAACATGGAATCATCAACGAGACGACGGCTCCGTATTCTCCACAATCCAATGGAGTAGCAGAAAAGAAGAACAGAACGTTGACAGAGATGATGAATTCTATGATGTTGACTGCGGGTCTCCCAAAGTGCTATTGGGGAGAAGCTGCATTAACGGCCACTTTCATTCTGAACAGAGTGCCGTATGCAACTTCCGACATAACTCCTCATGAACTCTGGTTCAAAGTCAGACCCAACCTGAATGTCATTCGAGTGTGGGGGTGCCTGGCTTATGTGAAGCTCCCGGATCTAAAGATTCAGAAGCTGGGGACAAGGACTACTAAGGCGATCTTCCTGGGGTATGCCGAGAAGAGTGATGCTCGGAGATTCCTTGATATCGAGTCAAATCATATCATCGAATCTCGCGATGCTGAATATTTAAAGAAAAGTTTGCAAGGCACAAGAACATTGTTCTCACGGACATTCCGGAGAATAATGAGGGTGCGGAGCAGACAGAGATCTTTATCGAACCAGTAGTCCAAGATGGAGTTGTTGTCGAGGAGACACCAGCTGAACCAGAACTCGCTGAGCCGTCAACTAAGCGAGCGAGGAGGCCGAAAGACTTCGGAGATGACTTCGTCACCTATCATGTGGAAGCAGATCCGCTTACCTATGATGAGGCGATGAAGACCAGAGATGCTATATTCTGGAAGGAGGCGATTGACAACGAGATTGACTCAATCACCTCCAATAACACATGGGTATTGGTCGACCTACCAGAAGGAGCAAGACCCATCGGATGCAAATGGATCTTCAAGAAGAAGATGAAAGCAGATGGAACCATTGACAAGTTCAAGGCCAGGCTAGTGGCCAAGGGGTTTGCTCAGAAGCAGGGGATCGACTACTTTGACACTTATGCTCCAGTAGCTCGGATGACAACTATCAGATTGTTAATTGCTTTAGCAGCAATACACAAGCTGGTGATACATCAGATGGATGTAAAAACGGCATTCCTTAATGGCGAGCTGACCGAAGAGATCTACATGCAACAACCAGAAGGTTTTGTCGTCAGAGGTCTGGAAGACAAAGTCTGCAAGTTGATGAAGTCTCTGTATGGTTTGAAGCAAGCTCCCAAAATGTGGCATGAGAAGTTTGACAAGGTGATAAGGTCAAATGGCTACAGGGTCAGTGAAACAGACAAGTGTGTCTATACGAAGTTTGCTGACGAAAGAGGAGTAATCGTTTGTCTATACGTGGACGACATGCTAATCCTAGGTACGGATTTAAGCTGCGTCACAGAGACAAAGAAATTCCTCTCGACCAAGTTCAGTATGAAGGACTTGGGGGATGCCGACGTAATCTTGGGGCTCAAGATCATCCGGACAGGCACTGGAATAGCGCTGTCACAGTCTCATTACATTGAGAAGATGCTCTCTCGCTACGGGTATCAAGATCTTCCTATTATTGATACACCGTACAGGAGTGATCTGAAACTGGAGCCAAATTCGAAGGAGAGCGTCAGGCAGTTGGAGTACGCTAGCGTCATCGGAAGTTTGATGTACGCTACTACTGCCACAAGGCCTGACATAGCCTTTGCAGTGGGAATGTTGAGTCGATTTACGAGCAATCCAGGCGTAAAGCATTGGAAAGCTGTGAAGCGTGTTATGAGATATCTCAAGAAGACTCAGACATATGCACTATACTACAGCGGAGATCCGTCAGTAGTGGAAGGCTTCAGTGATGCTAGCTGGTGTTCAGAGGTGGAGAGCGAATATTCTACAGGTGGATATGTGTTCGCCATGGGTGGAGCTGCTATATCGTGGAAGTCGAAGAAGCAGACTATGTTATCTCGCTCCTCCATGGAATCTGAATTCTTTGCATTGGACGCTGCAGCAGATGAAGCAGAGTGGCTTCGGGAGCTCATGTATGACCTTCCAATGGTTGGGGCTCAGATACCGGCGATTCCGATATACTGTGACAACCAGGCGGCAGCAGCAGTGGCATCAAATGAACTCTTCAACGGGAAGAAGAGGACTGTGCGGTTGCAGCACAGAGCAGTGAACGATCTCATAAAAAGGGGCGTCATTGCAGTGATCGATGTTCGGAGTCAGGAAAACCTGGCGGATCCGTTCACGAAGGGTCTCAAGCGTCAGCTGGTCGAGGACACAGCAAGGAAGATGGGCTTGAAGGCATTCTAATATTGTGTCATTATAATCCTATCAATAAATTTTTTGTTATTGGTTCAAAGAGAAATCTACCAGATATCTAATTTTTTGATTCAAGGGAGGACTATTGACTGGAAAAATATTAGTTAACAGTGGGCACTTGTTCTGCGGAACATGTAAGGGTTTCGGACCCAGAACCACTGTTGTCTACTATGAATTTTCTACGGAAAATTGATCCTGTGAGAAGGATGGCATAATGCCTTAATGAGTTCTCAGACTGAGTGAAGGTCTGTTATGCTTTACAGGAAGCATGGTGGCGCAACAACCACAAAGGAGTGTTACAACTCCATGCTACAGTGGGGTGACTCCACCATGAGGTTCCCAGGTAGGGGTAATGCCTCGGCTTTGTTAGCCAAGTTACAGGCGGCGTAGCACCGCATATAGGCAGGTAGCCTAATGTTGCATAATCGTAATAAAGAGATGTAGGCAGCACTACAAAGAGGCCGGTGTCCTCATGTTACAGTGGCATGACACCACGATGAGGTACCCAGGTAGGGGTAAAGCCTCGGCTTTGCAAGCCATGTCATAGTGGCGTAACACCACAAGGGAGCGCAAGGCTTCATGCTGGGTAGTTTGGCACTACAAAGAGGCTTGAGACCTCATGCTACAGTAGTATGATACTACGATGAGGTTCCCAGGTAGGGGTAATGCCTTGGCTTTGTCAGCCATGTCATAGCGGCGTAGCACCGCAAAGAAGCGCAATGCTTCATGCCAATGACTCTTTATATAGAACTCACCTATAGTGTATGGACAGAGATATCAGGCCGTCTCTTGAGGGTAAACTTGTAGACGCCCAAAAATTATACACTGAAACCAGGCTGGCACAAGGCCTTCAATGTGCAGCCAGAAGCACAGTTGATGTCACTATGTGAGTAGGAAGAATTGCAGTTATGGTGCAGAATTCAAGGCTTAGTCCATTCTTGTATCATGCTGTTATTTAACCTATGCGGGAAGATTCAAGTCGTAGCGACATCTCTCCTAATGCATGATGGACAATCACTGTGGGGAACGCTCAACCCATATATTGAGATATGTGGGGGATTGTTGGTGTTTTTGCCTTTGGACTAGAAAAGATAGTCCCACATCGGATACACCAAATGGTGAGTATCTCAATATAATGCATTGCTTGTGTTGAGGTGTGCACATGAGGTGTAGTGGGGCACAAGTTTGTGCCATGTGGAAGTATTTTTCTAGAAGGAAAAAGGATTAAATCCAACAAGGATGCAAGTTAATTTTTGTTGTGCGGACTCGGACTCGGACGCGGACTCCAAGATGTCTCGTGCATGCACGGGAGGGTTCGGGGGGTAGGCGTGGACTGGCACACTTCTATGCTGATTGTGGGATGATCTAAAATATCAAACTCTATTTTTGAGTATTGGTATTTTAGTCCCACATCGGATAGGAGAAGAGGTGAAGTCTCAACTCCACTCTATAAATAGAGCCCCTTGGCCTCCTTTGAAAGATGCACCAAGAAGAGAGTTGAGGGAGTCTGTTAAGTCCAGGAAGCCCGTTCAAGTCTCAAATATTGACTTACGAGCGTTCCAGAAGTTCTCCTGAACTTGCTGGTTCCTGGGAGCTTATCCGTACTGCGGGTATAGCTTTGAGCGCCGGTGTTCAACACCCCAGCGAGATCCGCTCTTCTTCTTCCTTCCTCTTTCTGTTGCCTTCGAGAATCTGAGACTCAACTGTTGTTGATCATCTCTTGTTGCCTTCGAGAAACCGCTATTGCAAACGCGATTCGATTTTTTTTAATCGTTTAGGCTACGCAATCAGCATTATTTGCATCTCTTTTTAGGGATTGCAACTGCATTATTTGCATCTCTTTTTTAGGGATTGCAACTGCATTCTTTGCATCTCTTCTTAGGGATTGCAACTGAGTTTTTCCATCGATTGTTTGCAAATAGACCAACACCTTCATATTCATTCGACAAGGGAACAAATCACTAATGGAAAACCGAGTGCTCAATTTGCTAGAGAACAAGCCAATATTAAAAATCCAATTGTTCATTCGACAATTGGCCAAGTCACTAGTAGAAAATTAATGCTTAATCACGAGGAAACAAATCAATATCGAAAATCCAAGTGTTCATTCTACATTGACAGAGTCCCTAGTGGAAACTGTGTGCAACTCAATTGCAAGAAAATGAGCCATTGTCGAGCGGGACCATTAAGCAGAAGACACGAGGAAGATCAAGATATATCAATTAGTCTTATTAGTGAAAGTGACGTATTTTAGCTACAACTGATTTCTACTGCTCAGCATATATTTTCCGACTTTGTGCGAGATTTTGTATCTTGCATTTTTTTTCTCCCTCTATCCTAGTACTTTAGTTTGGTCTGAACCGAACCAAATTGACATGTCCGATCATGTGCCAACACCTTTATTTTGTCAATTACCATTAATAAAAGTTAGTACAAGTATTTAACTTATTTACATTCACAACTTAGCTACTTGGGTCGCTAAGGTAGGATATTTTCATTAAAAATTATAAATAGAAACATTGGTGAGTAACAAATTGCGAATCCGAAAAGGTTAAATTAAGAATATTTAGTTACTAACTGCAAGAGCGGAACCAGAAATTTGAGTTGAGTGGACTGGAATGGATTAGTGTGGGCTAGAAAAAGACGGATTCACATAAAAGTACAAAAAAATCATGAAAAAAAATTTGCGGGGTGGTGGAGCCCACCCCCGTCCTCTACTTAGGTCCGCCACTGACTAACTACAGTTAGTGCCGAGGCACAATTTTTGATGGAAAATTCTGAAACTGAAACAATTGTACACACAACGTTTCAAATGCAGCACCTTAAAGAAGATGTGCAACAGAGGTCCTGGAGGATTCTGAATTATGAGGATCTAAAAAGATTCTACGTAATACACAAAAAATCTAAAGAGACTTTGTGTAAGCAACTATCGGCAGTAGAGCTTCTAAAAAGAAGTTACTGTAAAAGGCAACAGCAGCGATGACAGGCGAGAATGAGATGCTGGGGTGAATGAACCACCGTTGCTCAAAGCTTTATTCGCCCCACACGAGCACGAACAGCTTCCAGGAACCAGCAAGTTCACGAGAACTTCTGGAACGCTCGTAAGTCAATATTTGAGACTTGAACGGGCTTCCTGGACTTAACAGACTCCCTCAACTCTCTTCTTGGTGCGTCTTTCAAAGGAGGTCAAGGGGCTCTATTTATAGAGTGGAGTTAAGACTTCACCTCTTCTCCTATCCGATATGGGACTAAAATACCAATACTCAAAAATAGAGTTTGATATTTTAGATCATCCCACAATCAGCATAGAAGTGTGCCAGTCCACGTCTACCCCCCGAACACTCCCGTACATGCACGAGACAATCCTGGAGTCCGCGTCCGAGTCCGAGTCCGAGTCCGCACAACAAAAATCAACTTGCATCCTTGTTGGAGTTAATCCTTTTTCCTTCTAGGAAAATACTCTCACATGGCACAAACTTGTGCCCCACTACACCTCAACACAAGCAATGCATTATATTGAGATACTCACCATTTGGTGTAGCCGATGTGGGACTATCTTTTCTAGTCCAAAGGCAAAAACACCAACAATCTCCCACATATCTCAATATATGGGTTGAGCGTTCCCCACAGTGACTGCCTATCATGCATTAGGAGAGATGTCGCTACGACTTGAATCTTCCCGCATAGGTTAAATAACAGCATGATACAAGAATGGACTAAGCCTTGAATTATGCACCATAACTGCAATTCTTTCTACTCACATAATGACATCAACTGTACTTCTAGCTGCACATTTGTAGCACCCAGTTTTTCAAATGAGGGTAATTTCAAAATTTCTTGTTTATAATTATTTTAATAATGATATTTAATTCATGATATGATTTTTGGTGATTTTAAATCATTTTAAAATTATTTAAATCAATGACTTGTGGTTTTGACGTTTTGCTAGTGAAACCCTAGAGACTGTTTGACCTAGAGCCTAACCATGTGATTATGATATTTTAATGTCATTTTTGGCCTAAGAATATTTTTGCATTTGACCTCTTTGAATTATTTTGATATTATTTTATTATTTATGATATTGTTTTGGGGATATTTGAGTCGGGTTCGAATTTCAACTCAATCCGACTTGAAACGGGGACCCGGAGGTAGTTTGACTCTAGTGGGACCCACACACTAGTTAGGCATGGCCCACATGATATTAATTTTAGTCCACATGATAGAAATATTTTAGTTAGAGGTTAAACTAATTATTATGGATAAGGTTAGTGTGATTAGAGACTTTAGAATGACTAATTTAGCCCCAACCAATTAGCCCTTTCCTAATACTCATAGAATAGGTTAGTGGGGGCATTTTAGACCTTACCATAATAGGACAAATAGCCCTATATGGCCAGCCACTTTGGGAGAGGATAGGCTCAAGTTCATTTCATTATTCTCATCCACACTCTCTCTTGTTCTTCCCCAAATTCCTAGAGAGCAATCCTTAGCAATTTTTTCACCAAATCCTTCTATTTCGCCACCAAATCTTCTTCTTTCCTTCTCCATTCTAGCCAAGGATGAAGCTACCCAAGTTTGGGAGGATTCGGAGCTCGTTCGTGTCCTTTTGGAATCTCTACGTGTCGGTGTCGCTCCGGGAAGGGTTTTCTTCGATTCGATCTACCGGGAGGTATAAATCCCTTCTCCTTTTCATTTCTTCACGCATATAGGTCTATTTTGAACCATAGGAATGACCCCCATAGTTATATCTCCATTTGTGTCCATTTCGTGTCCATTTGGAGGTCATAGGAGTGTCCTTTGTGTTGTGGTTGTGTCCATGTGGGAAAATCCCAAATTTGGACACATTATGTGTTGTTGTTATGTATGAATGAATTATTACATGTTTAATCTCATATTTTTGTATTGGAGATGTGTTCTATAGTGTCTCATATATATATATTAGTGTAGAGAGTGAGTTCTTGATATATTATGTTATATACTTGTGTTCTTTTGTCTCAAACTACCCAAATCCGTCATGATTTTTATCCACGTTTTTAATTTCAGCCCTAACTTAGAAATGTCATAACTTCTATCTCAAAGATCGGTTTAATCTCCCTTTTTTTTTAAAAAAAGAAGTGTATTGAAGTTAGCTTTCCAAAAACATGTATTAATAGGCCTAATTATTTCTGTAACTTTCTGGAGAATTATTTGAGTGTCAGTTGTACGAAAGACAAACGCG
This sequence comes from Iris pallida, assembly GCA_029216955.1. Taxonomy (NCBI): domain Eukaryota; kingdom Viridiplantae; phylum Streptophyta; class Magnoliopsida; order Asparagales; family Iridaceae; genus Iris; species Iris pallida. The sequence goes on from JANAVB010003398.1 coordinate 31,494,530, forward strand.
TTATCGGTGTTTTCGCGATTCCGGGAGTTTTCGGAAATGAAAACGCGATCCGTTTGAAGTTTCGGAAAGCTAACACATAGATCTATAAATACTTTAATCCTAAATTTTAATTCATGCTGAGATGGTACAGTATTGATTATTAGTAGGAGTTACTATTCGGCATATGCATTTTGTGCACCCTTGTGTGTAATATAATGTTCTACTTGATTTTAACCCATGTTAATGTATATATATTATGTAATTAAATAGAAAATGCAAGCATGAGTAAATGTTTAAATAAATGATGTATGAGGTGTAAGTATCCTATCTAATGTAAGCATGTATAAGTATGGCTTGTAATGAATATGTAGGTTCCATTGTATGTAATATATGGTGCATATAGTGGTGCAAGAGAATAAATGAATGATGAATGAATGCAAGCATGAATGTAATATAATAATAGATATAATGTATGCAATATACAAGTTAATGAGATGTAATGTTCTATGTTAACACAAATCCTATATTACCTCATATACCCCCTTACACTAAGTTGACACTATCACACTTGACACTTTGTTCACTTACACTTTGACACTCTTTGATATGTATACACTATGTATGCCCATTTAACCCTCATTTGCCCCTTTGCCATGTTCACATACACATACATAGCCTCTTAAATAAGTATTTATGAATATAGTTAACTTAGCTATGTATGTATATTATATATATGTTAGCATATTGTGTTGTAATATATAAGTTTATATAACCATTTAAAATGGCATGATTATAGACCTAATGTTGAATACCAATATATGCATGTGTATATATGTGTAGACATATGTAGCTTAAAGTAATAGATTACCTAGTGTATATCCAATGTGAATTCTTGCCTACTTGAGTATGGAATAATTGCATGCTATATAGAGTTGGGTGTATGTTGGCTTGTATAGCCTTATATTGATGTGTGCTTGCTAGGATAGTCTTGGTTAGGCCTAGTAAGACTTGTTGGGTTAGGACATGACCTAGTTTGACCTAGTTTGACTAGTGCAGTTGACCAGAGTTGACCAAGGGTTGACTTTGGCCTAGTTTGACCTAGATTCATGTAGAATGCATTGTAGTGCTTTATATTACCCTTCTGGACATGTTATGACTTGTGCTGTTCTAATTAGGGGCCAGACACCTCTTCTCGGACAGTATCTTTACCTTGGACATTCAGATATCAGACGAGTACATTCTCTGATCATTTCATATCCTGCTTAGAATTATTTTCTGCATTAAATTACTTTACTTGTACTGTCACGTTGGTCACACGGATTGGTACTATATGGATCCCTTCTTGAGATGTTATCCTTAGGGAGCATCGGGTACTCTATGTTCTGTGCATTTCACTTACATGGCGTATCACTATGCTTCGTTGGTTCTTCGATCACTTGTGACATATACTCTTATGATCACAGAGTCTTCCTGGAATCCTTATCCCATTTATGGGTCTACTATGTATCACCCTTCGGGGGCTTACCACCTTTCGGGGGCTTACCACCCTTCGAGGGCTTATCACCCTTCGGGGGCTGTTACATAGTATCATAACATAACCTGCTTGGATCCTTGTGTATTGATTGGGGGTACGGGGGAGTAGAAATGGACATGTGAATAATACACCAGTAGTGTAGCATCAGAATCATTCTATAGTGTAGCATCAGAATCATCCCAGGCCATTTATATGTCTATATTGTACTCTGAATCACTAGCCACTGTTAGTCTCTGTTTATAGTAGATATTTCTATTACAGCTCTCTCTCTCCGTTTACATACTGCACTTCTTTCAGTACCTGTATCTTACTTTAATGCATGATTATATTTTCTAACCTGCTATGATCTGTTGAGATGTACTGTACTCGCTCCCGTCCTGACTAGACCTGTTGATAAATTTTACAGATAGCTTGGAGGTTGCCTGCTAGCCTAGAGGAGACACTTTAGAGGTTGTTTAGATAGTTATTTTCTATTGTCTGGAGTTGTATTTACTTTGTGGATTACTGTATTTGAGTTTTGATATGTATTTCTGGGTTTTTGTATCTTAGACACTCAGACTTCTATCTCCTGTATCTCTTTTGGATTTCATGTTTTATCTATCTTTATCATGCTCTACCTTAGATGTGATTGAGACAGTATCTGCTATGTCACCCCCATTCGGGGAGTATAAACTGTCACGCCCCAGAACCAGAATACTGGAGAGCGGGGGTAGACATAGCCAGCTACGTATATTAAAATGGAAACCACCTCGATATACGGTCACGGCTGTCTAGATATGTGAGGATTTTCTACAAGCCAACAGTCTCTTATGGTCATGAACAAGCCCAGTGTCTCAATCACCACAAGTAAGTAAAGTCGCAAGATGTATGATCATTAAATATACAATAATAAGGCGTCCCAAATATTACATATTCAGCTGATCATGAAGCTAGTCGTTACAAAATGTTAGGACTAACAAGAGTTTAGTCATACATGATCAACCCTAGGATTTGTCAATCATGTTTACAGCCCGTAGGCAGACAGTAAGTAAAAGTGCTACGAGCTAACAGGTGTTCGTCGGCTAAACGCCTCAAAAGAATAATTTTACAATAGAGTAAGCGAAACAAAATAGAAAACCCACTCTTAGCCCGGATTCCGTCTAGTGTTCACCGTTGGGCTGGAAGCTTGGTAGATCCTCGGGAGCTGCTCCAAAATCTGGCCACACAAAACCAGCTGGGTCAACCCCAGAAAGAGCAAGTGCCACAAGGGGGCCACAAAATAAGAACAAAAGCCAGCAATCAGCACTAAAAATCTAATATTAAAACTAAAATTACGAAAATATGTCAGGATGATATACGACGAGATAACCATGGAACTATTCCGATAGCCAAGTTACAACCCGTAAACCAAACAAGGACCGGGGTTGTAACCCTTCATCTGAACAGAGCTTGGTTTTCCACCATTTATCGGCAAGATAAGTAATGCAAGTAATCAAGACAGGAAGCAATCTTGCATGAGATCAAGACATGACTAGACAGGTTATACCTCATTCAATCAATCATGGCCAAGCAGATCCTACGGCTTACTACTTTAACTAACTAGGGTTATCACAGGCCTAATTACTAACAAGATGCAGTGAGATTGTTCCACAGCCACAAGCCCTGCAGACCATCCAGGCTACCCAGGACGAAAGGTTAGGGTTGAATTCAGGTGGGTACATCGCCCAGAAGACAAATGTACCCTTAGGTGACTTAGAGGGTGCAACACCTGACAGTGTGCTGGAAATGCGCCCTACTCGACGGCAGGCTACAAATCCCTGGAGCGCCCAGGTAATGGGATTGCCTGTAGCTGTGTCATCTCTTCATGACTACTGAGTTATTCTAGTTATTAACCTTAATCCATTTTAGTAGGTACTCCTGACCGTGGTACTCAGGAGTCCCATCCTAGACATGATGCAAGACAGGACAAGTGGTTTTAACAAGCAAGCAAGAAAGAACTACCCACGGTGTCAAGACAGGTCAAGTTAAGTAGCCGTCGCAACAGCATTAAGATAAATCATGTCAGGGTACTTGTCAGGAGTGTGCCACGACGGGCCACTATCAGGTCAGGTTGGTCATGTCAGAAGTGCACCACTACGGGTCACTGTCATGTTATACTAGATCCTTGTCATACCATGCCGTGTACAATAGTCATTCCAAACATATTAAGTAAAATCAAGTTCATGATAAAAGGCGTAAGGATATAAAATGGACGTAAAATATCTAATAAAATATCAATATACAGGACTATAGAAGAGACAAGCTTAAAGAAATAAGTCCGCAACTCCAAGAGCCAATCGGTTAAGCAAGGTGTAGGGGAGCAGCGTAGATGAAAAGTCACGCACGCCAGAGAGCAGCGTAGGTGAAAAGTCACGCACGCTACAGGGAGCAGCGTAGGTGAAAAGTCACGCACGCTGAGAGAGCAGCGTAGGTGAAAAGTCACGCACGCTACAGGGAGCAGCGTAGGTGAAAAGTCACGCACGCCAGAGAGAGCAGCGTAGGTGAAAAGTCACGCACGCTGAGAGAGCAGCGTAGGTGAAAAGTCACGCACGCTACAGGGAACAGCGTAGGTGAAAAGTCACACACGCTGAGAGAGCAGCGTAGGTAAAAAGTCACGCACGCTACAGGGAGCTGCGTACGTGAAAAGTCATGCACGCTCAAGGGAGCTGCGTACGTGAAAAGTCACGCACGCTCAAGGAGTCACGCTTCCAACAGGAAGCGTACTCAAGTCTGCGTACGCAGCGCTAAAGAGCACACGTAGCTCAGGGTGCGTAAGCTAAACAGCTTTGCACACACTGCTCACTGTCTTCTCCAAACAGCAAGAACACCATGGCTGAACCCAAAGCTTCAAAAGCTCACAACTTGGCCATCCGAACTCCAAATCCGGATTTCCAAAGCTCCAACTTGGGTGAAACTGAATGCTCTTCCACATGGAAGCATCAAAAACCTATAAAATCCAACTAAAGAGATCAAACCATACAAAATCCGAAAATAACTTAGATCTAGAGCAAAGGAGACTTCAAATCACAAAACACCAAGTTCTAATGTTGATCATCCTAATCTAGCAAATGAACCAAGAAAATAGGGCTCTCATGAAGTGGCAAGGTACACTTGCCTAGGGTTAGGAGAGTTGTGAAGGAAGGAGAAGAAGAAGAAGAAGAAGGAAATTAATGGTGGAAGTTATGAGGTGAGAGAGTGGTAGGTGGGGTTATAAAGAGGGGGAGTTGTGGTGGGTTGAGGGTGTAGCATAAGCTATGGTGATCCAATACACATAAAACTGAACCAAACCAACCCAATAAAACCGAGCCATGTCAAACCCAAATACGAGAAATACTGAAATTCCATAAGTTGAGAAAAAATAAAAATACATGCCAAAATCCAGATAAGAGTATAAATACGAAATACGGGAAAATACGGGAAATAAGGGTGACAACTCTACCCACCTTAAAAGAATTTTATCCTCGGAATTTAATCAAGGAGCTAGAGATTGCCACGACAAGCTACACTAAGCACAGGCAAGCTACACTAAGCAGTCCAATCATACAATCATACAATACAAGCAAGGAAGGGAAAATGTAAGGCATAAGAAAGATATTATACCTCACGAGTCAAACAGGTAGGGATATCGCGATCGAATGTCGTCCTCACGCTCTCACGTTGACTCACCCAGAGAGTGATGACCCCAAGCAACACAGACTAATTTAATAGTCTTGTTCATGAGTATCTTTTTCCTCCGGTCCAAAATAGACACGGGCCTCTCCCCATACGAAAGGTTGGTACCAACAACCAATTCTGAATGGTCTAGGATGTGGCTCGGGTCCGAAATATACCGTCGTAATTGGGACACATGGAATACATCATGTACCTCACTTAGCGACGGCGAAAGAGCGAGACGATAGGATACATGTCCTACTCGCTCTAGAATATCGAACGGCCCTATATACCTAGGACTAAGCTTTCCCCGCACGCCGAAGCGAATGACGCCGCGGTTAGGCGAGATCCTAAGGAATACATGGTCGCCGACAGCAAATTCTAAGGGATGTCGATGAGCATCGGCCCAATGGCGCTGGCGGTCTTGGGCAACTCGGAGGTGATCTCTGACATTCCTGACCACTTTAACCGTCTGGGAAATCAACTCGGGTCCGAGCATCTGCCTCTCTCCGACATCGTCCCATGCTAGTGGGGATCTGCACTTCCTGCAAATAGAGAGCCTCGAAGGGTGCCATCTGGATACTGGCCTGATAACTGTTGTTGTATGAGAATTCTACCAGGTGCAGATGATTCTCCCATGAACCACCGAAGTCAAAGGTGCAAGATCTCAACATATTTTCAAGAGTTTGGATTGCGCGATCTGATTGACCATCCGTCTGTGGGTGATAAGCTGAGCTGAACTGGAAACGAGTCCCCAAACTCTTCTGCAAGCTACGCCAAAAGTGTGATGTGAATCTTGAATCCCTGTCCGAGGTGATACTGACTGGCACACCGTGAAGCCTGACGATCTGCCTGAGATACATCTCTGCTAACTGCGTCGTCGACTGTCCAACTCTGAATGGAAGAAAGTGTGCCACCTTGGTAAGCCTGTCCACAATTACCCAAATAGCATCTCTGCCGGCCGGAGATCTGGGCAATCCGGTCACGAAATCCATGGTTATATGCTCCCATTTCCATTCTGGGATCGGTAAGGGTTGAAGAAGTCCAGCGGGCCTCTGATGTTCAGCTTTAACCTGTTGGCAAACCAAACATCGAGAGACAAACCGGGCTATCTCCCTCTTCATGCCATTCCACCAGAAATGCTGACAAATATCACGGTACATCTTCGTACCACCCGAGTGAATAGAATATTGCGAACTGTGGGCTTCTGCCATGACTTTCTGTCTGATATCTCCACTGGGTACACAAAGACTAGTGCCGTGCCGAAGTGTACCGTCTTCATGGATACGTAACTCTGGCCTTCTTTCTGCTTCACACTCTGCTCTGAGTCGCTGAAGCTTGGAATCTGCTGACTGCGCCATCCGGATCCTCTCAACTATGCTGGACTGAACTTGTAGACTGGCCATCAATGCCACACTGGTTGGAAGAACCACCTCAATTCCCATCTTCTAAAGATCTACCAATAGTTCTGATTGCGCCGTCAGGAAATAAACTCCGGCTCTCCTGCTCAATGCATCTGCTACAACGTTGGCCTTTCCGGGATGATACTGCAAATCCACATCATAATCCACCAATAGCTCGAGCCATATTCTCTGCCGCATATTAAGGTCCTTTTGGGTGAAAACATACTTCAGGCTCTTATGATCAGTAAAGATCTCCACTCTATCTCCGTACAAGTAGTGTCTCCACAACTTCAAAGCAAACACTACTGCCGCCAATTCCAAGTCGTAGGTCGGGTAATTCTTCTCATGGTCACGAAGTTGGCGTGACGCATAAGATATTACCTTTCCATGCTGCATCAAGACACACCCTAATCCTCTGCCTGAAGCGTCGCAATAAACTGTGAATCCTCCGGTCCCATCTGGAAGGGTGAGAATGGGAGCCGTTATCAAACCTCGCTTTAACTTCTCAAATGATTCCTGACACTCTGCTGTCCAAACAAACGGCACATCTTTGCGGGTCAACTGGGTCATCGGCGCTGAAATTCTTACGAAATCTGAAACGAACTGCCGGTAGTAGCCGGCCAATCCAAGGAAGCTGCGAACCTCTGCCACTGAGATGGGTACCGGCCATGACTCGATAGCCACAATCTTCTGGGGATCCACTTCCACTCCTCCTCGGGTAATGATGTGACCCAAGTACGAAATGCGATCGAGCCAGAACTCGCATTTACTGAACTTGGCATACAACTGATGCTCCCTAAGCGTCTGAAGGACGACTCTGAGATGCTGCTCATGCACTGCTTCACTCTTGCTGTAGACCAGGATGTCATCTAGGAATACGATCATAAATTGGTCCAAGTAAGGCATGAAAATGCGATTCATGAGGTCCATGAATACGGCCGGCGCATTGGTCGCTCCAAAGGGCATAACAAGGAACTCCCAATGTCCATACCTCGATCTGAATGCTGTCTTCGGGATGTCCTGCTCTCTGACTCTGATCTGATGGTATCCTGACCGCAAGTCGATCTTCGAAAACACTGAAGCCCCTCTGAGCTGATCAAACAAGTCATCTATCCTCGAAAGAGGGTATCTGTTCTTGATTGTCACCGAATTCAAGGTACGATAATCAACACATAGCCTGGACGTACCATCCTTCTTTTTCACAAGAAGCATCGGGGCTCCCCAAGGCGATCCACTTGCACGAATGAATCCCTTAGTCCTGAGTTCTTCAATCATCTTGTACAAGATCTCCAATTCTGAAGGCGCCATCCTGTAGACTCGCTCTGACACTGGTGCTGTCCCGGGAATCAAGTCTATAGTGAACTCAATCTCCCGCTCTGGCGGCATCCCTGGAAGCTCCTCTGGAAAGACATCTGGAAACTCTTCAACTATCCGGGGTAACTGCACTGCTGCTACTGCCATCCGCAATGCTAGGGAAGATGGCTCCACTGCGCCTCTGGAAAACGAAAACTCTGGCTCGCCGGGGATACTAAAGACAACTCTGCCGATATGGCAGTCTATCCTAGCATACTGGTTCCTCAACCAATCCATGCCTAGGACTACATCATAGTTTGCCATAGGAAACTCTATGAATCTAGCGGGGAACTCCCTACCGCTAACTACGATCCGACACGAGGAAAACACTCGATCTACTCCCACAAGACCATTACCAGTAAGTATATTGAGCCTTACTGATAATGACTCGGGCTCCAATCCTATCCGTGTCACGAATCGTGCAGACATGAATGAATGCGATGCACCAGAATCAAATAATACCGAAGCCGGAAAGGAGTTGACGAGAATAGTACCTTCCACTACCTCACCTGGTGCAACTTCTTCTTCCATAGCCATCATCATGGCCTGACCTTGTCCTCTGGCTGCTGGTCCCCTCTGCTGGAAACCTCTCTGCCTATTCTGGGTCTGAGCTTGGGCTTGTGCATACTGCTGGGGGTGCTGTTGCTGGAATGCCTGAGACTGAGGCGGCAAGGGCCTCGAAGACTGATACTGCTGCTGCTGAACTGGTGCTGGGGCCGGTCCTCTTACCGAAGAGCTAGAAGGGTTGGATGCAGATGAACCACCCCTATTCGGGCAAGCCCCAATCCTATGATCTGCTGCTCCACAAGCCAGGCACAATCCCTGCGTCCTGCGACAGTCCGCCACTACATGGCCTGGCTTCCCGTAATGTGAACATCCCATTGCGGAAGTCTGCTTCTGCTTTTGCTTCTGCTGCTGCGAGTACGTCGGGGTCGAATGCTGAACCGACGTTACTGAGGCCGCCCGCCTCGGAGTTCCAATGGTCAAACTTCTAGCTGCCGGGACTGGAGCTGATGATTGGTGCATCTGACTATGGGACCGCTTCCTACCTCCGGTCCTATCCACGATCCTCTGGGAGGTATACTCATGCCTCCTAGATGCTCTCAAGACCGCATCGAATGTCTGGTGCTCGAACTGCTCCACCGCCAATAAGATCTCCAAATACAGCCCCTGCTGGAACCGCTGGGCTCTATCGAGCTCGGTTGCCACCAAGGTAGGGGCAAACCTACTCAGCCTAGAAAACTCGGTCGCATAACCATCGACCGTCCTGTCTCCTTGCTTCAAGTTGGTAAATCTGGTCTGCAGGTCGTACCGAGCCACAGCATCAAAGTACTTCGTCTGGAATCTCTTCCTAAATACTGCCCAAGCAATGGGTGCCACTAATCCTATGGCCTGCGCCGCCTACCAATTGCGAGCTAAATCCAATAACTGTAGGCGTACCACCGCCACCTTCTCATTCTCAGGTGTCCTGGCTGCTTTCAGAATCACCTCGGTATCCTGAAGCCATGCATCCGCGGCAACTGCATCCTCGCTGCCGTCGAAGAAAGGAGGGTTCAATCGTTTGAAACTGTTGGCCGCCTGGTTCCCTGGATGTCCGCCTCGGGTCAAAGCATCTTGAACTGTCTGGTGCAGGGCGTCGCTTCGACGATCCTGGGAAGCTATTAAGGTTCTGATGAGGCCTACTAAGGTACCATCATCTGGCTCTGCGGGCTGGACGGGCCGAACTGGTGACTCTCCTCCCGTAGGCACAACTCTGGAGGCTACCCCGGAATGCTGGGCTTGATCTCCGGGTTGCTGCTGATCTGCGGGAAGTGTTCCACCTCGTCGATCGGTAGGACCAGGTACAGTACCGCTGAAAAAGACGACACAGAGAACAATAAGGAAAGGACCAGGACAGATCAACGATATAAGCACAGGATCAGGACAAGAATCCAGGGATTCAGAGGATACGAACAGAGATCAAGGACGAGTACTGATTGAGACATCTATCTGGTAAACCCCCACACATCTTGATTTACATGACCTGCATGGGCCACCACTTAAACCATGTCACGCCCTAGAACCAGAATACTGGAGAGCGGGGGCAGACATAGCCAGCTACGTATATTGAAATAGAAACCACCTCGATATACGGTCACGGCTGTCTAGATATATGAGGGTTTTCTACAAGCCAACAGTCTCTTATGGTCATGAACAAGCCCAGTGTCTCAATCACCACAAGTAAGTAAAGTCGCAAGATGTATGATCATTAAATATACAATAATAAGGCGTCCCAAATATTACATATTCAGCTGATCATGAAGCTAGTCGTTACAAAATGTTAGGACTAGCAAGAGTTTGGTCATACATGATCAATCCTAGGATTTGTCAATCATGTTTACAGCCCGTAGGCAGACAGTAAGTAAAAGTGCTACGAGCTAACAGGTGCTCGTCGGCTAAACGCCTCAAAAGAATAATTTTTACAATAGAGTGAGCGAAACAAAATAGAAAACCCACCCTTGGCCCGGATTCCGTCTAGTGTTCACCATTGGGCTGGAAGCTTGGTAGATCCTCGGGAGCTGCTCTAAAATCTGGCCACACAAAACCAGCTGGGTCAACCACAGAAAGAGCAAGTGCTACAAGGGGGCCACGAAATAAGAACAAAAGCCAGCAATCAGCACAAAAAATCTAATATTAAAACTAAAATTACGAAAACATGTCAGGATGATATACGACGAGATAACCATGGAACTATTCCGATAGCCAGGTTACAACCCGTAAACCAAACAAGGACTGGGGTTGTAACCCTTCATCTGAACAGAGCTTGGTTTCCCACCATTTATCGGCAAGATAAGTAATGTAAGTAATCAAGACAGGAAGCAATCTTGCATGGGATCAAGACATGACTAGACTGGTTATACCTCATTCAATCAATCACGGCCAAGCAGATCCTACGGCTTACTACTTTAACTAACTAGGGTTATCACAGGCCTAATTACTAACAAGATGCAGTGAGATTGTTCCACAGCCATAAGCCCTGCAGACCATCCAGGCTACCCAGGACGAAAGGTTAGGGTTGAATTCAGGTGGGTACATCGCCCAGAAGATAAATGTACCCTTAGGTGACTTAGAGGGTGTAACACCTGACAATGTGCTGGAAATGCGCCCTACTCGACGGCAGGCTATAAATCCCTGGAGCGCCCAGGTAACGGGATTGCCTGTAGCTGTGTCATCTCTTCATGACTACTGAGTTATTCTAGTTATTAACCTTAATCCATTTTAGTAGGTACTCCTGACCGTGGTACTCAGGAGTCCCATCCTAGACATGATGCAAGACAGGACAAGTGGTTTTAACAAGCAAGCAAGAAAGAACTACCCACGGTGTCAAGACAGGTCAAGTTATGTAGCCGTCGCAACAGCATTAAGATAAATTATGTCAGGGTACTTGTCAGGAGTGCGCCACGACGGGCCACTATCAGGTCAGGTTGGTCATGTCAGAAGTGCACCACTACGGGTCACTGTCGTGTTATACTAGATCCTTGTCATACCATGCCGTGTACAATAGTCATTCCAAACATATTAAGTAAAATCAAGTTCATGATAAAAGGCGTAAGGATATAAAATGGGCATAAAATATCTAATAAAATATCAATATACAGGGCTATAGAAGAGTCAAGCTTAAAGAAATAAGACCACAACTCCAAGAGCCAATGGGTTAAGCAAGGGGTAGGGGAGCAGCATAGGTGAAAAGTCACGCACGCCAGAGAGCGGCGTAGGTGAAAAGTCACGCACGCTACAGGGAGCAGCGTAGGTGAAAAGTCACGCACGCTGAGAGAGCAACGTAGGTGAAAAGTCACGCACGCTACAGGGAGCAGCGTAGGTGAAAAGTCACGTACGCCAGAGAGAGCAGCGTAGGTGAAAAGTCACGCACTCTGAGAGAGCAGCGTAGGTGAAAAGTCACGCACGCTACAGGGAGCAGCGTAGGTGAAAAGTCACGCACGCTGAGAGAGCAGCGTAGGTGAAAAGTCACGCACGCTACAGGGAGCTGCGTACGTGAAAAGTCACGCACGCTTAAGGGAGCTGCTTACGTGAAAAGTCACGCACGCTCAAGGAGTCACGCTTCCAACAGGAAGCGTACTCAAGTCTGCGTACGCAGCGCTAAAGAGCGCGCATAGGTCAGGGTGCGTAAGCTAAACAACTCTGCACACACTGCTCACTGTCTTCTCCAAACAGCAAGAACACCATGGCTGAACCCAAAGCTTCAAAAGCTCATAACTTGGCCATCCGAACTCTAAATCCAGATTTCCAAAGCTCCAACTTGGGTGAAACTGAATGCTCTTCCACATGGAAGCATCAAAAATCCATAAAATCTAACTAAAGAGATCAAACCATACAAAATTCGAAAATAACTTAGATCTAGAGCAAAGGAGACTTCAAATCACAAAACACTAAGTTCTAATGTTGATCACCATGTCCTAATCTAGCAAATGAACCAAGAAAATAAGGCTCTCATGAAGTGGCAAGGTGCACTTGCCTAGGGTTAGGAGAGTTGTGGAGGAAGGAGAAGAAGAAGAAGAAGGAAATTAATGGTGGAAGTTATGAGGAGAGAGAGTGGTAGGTGGGTGTCACCCCCATTTCCTGTATTTCGTATTTATGCTCGTATTTGATTTTTGGCACGTATTTTATTTTCTCGACTTGCAGATTTTGGTTTCTCGTAAATGGATTTTGGACCATGGCTTGGTTTTATTTTGTGAAAGTTGGTTTAGTTTGGTTCATCATGAATGGAACACCTTAACCTACACTCCTCCCTCAACACACCACAACTCCCCCACTTTATAACACCACCTACTTTTCTCTCTCCTCTTTATTCTCTCATTTATTTCTTACAAACTTCTTCTTCTTCCTTCTTCCACACAACTCCCCAACCAATAGGCAAGTGCACCTTGCCAACAAATAAGCACTCAATTTTATTTGTCCATTTGATAGATTAGGACATGTAGATCAACATTAGAACTTGGAATTTTGTGATTTAGAGCTTTCATTCTTCTAGATCTAGGTTTTAACCATTTTCGGAAATCCTTGGTTTTGATCTATTAAACTTTGATTTTTACTTGTTTTGATGCTTCCATGTGGAAGAGAATTCAATTTTACTCAAGTTAGAACTTTGAAAATCTAGATTTGGTTTTGATTTGACAAAAATATGAAGAATTGAAGTTCTTGGTATTTTGGACTTGCTCTCGGCCAGGAAGAACAGCCCCCTGCCTTGCGCTTTTTAGCGCATGGCCGATTGCGCACCCCTGGCCTGTGCTCTTTAGCGCATGGCCGTTTGCGCAGTCACTTGGCCAGCGCTTTGCGCTGCGCTGGACTGCGCTGGCGCAAGCTAGCCATGCGCAATCCAGCCATGCGCAAAGTAACCCCTGCGCAATTCACTTCTGCGCAAACCGCTCCTGCGCAATTCACTTCTGCGCAACCCACCCTTGCTCAAACCACCCTTGCGCAAGGTAACCCCTGTGCAGTCTACCCTTGCGCAAGGTAACCCTTGCGCAAGACAACTCTTGCGCAGCTCTTCCATGCGCAGTACACACCCTGCGCAGACCTACCCCTGACCCCCCTTGCACAACCTACTTGTCTATGATGAATTTGTTATTTCTTGATCTTGGCTCTTCTATAGTCCTATTTTATATTAGTATTTTATTAGGTATTTTACGCCCATTTTATATCCTTACGCCTCTTGGCATGAACTTGATTTTGCTTAATATGTTTGGAATGACTATTGTACACAGCATGGTATGACAAGGAACTGGTATAACATGACAGTGACCCGTAGTGGTGCACTTCTGACACGACCAACCTGACTTGATAGTGGCCCGTCGTGGCGCACCCCTGACAAGTACCCTGACATGATTTACCTTGATAACTTGATAGTGGCCCGTGGCGGCGCACTCTTGACTTGACTTGACTTGATAACTTGACTTGACTTGCCTTGACACCGTGGGTGTTCCTGCTTGCTTGTTTGCACAATCCACTTGTCTTGTCTTGCATCATGTCTAGGACGTGACTTCCTGGGTACCACGGCCAGGGACTCGCGCTAAATTGGATTAGGCTAATTATTAGATCAAACTAGAACATGGAGAATTCCCAGTCACAGGCAATCTCGTTATCTGGGCGCTTTAATGGACTTGTAGCTTGCCGACGAGTAGAGCACATTTCCAGCACACTGTCATGTGTTGCACCCTCTAAGTCACCTATGGGTACATTTGTCTCCCGGGCGATGTACCCAACTATAACTCTCAACCCGTAGAAGGATAACTGGATGGTCTGCAGGGCTTGGGACTGGAAGTTTCTCACTTGCATCTTGTTAGTAATTAGGCTTGTGATAACCCTAGTTAGTTAAAGTAGTAAGCCGTAGTACTTGCTTGGCCGATTGTGAATGAATGGTGTCCAGCCCTATCTAAGTCTTGTCTAGCCTTGTACCTGGAACTCTTGATCATGATTGTTTTACTTATCTCTAACGATAAATGGGTAGAGGCAGTAAGCTATTCAGGCGAAGGGCTACAATCCCGGTCCTTGTTTGGTTTAAGGATTGTAACCTGGCTCCCGGAATGGTTCCACGTCCCTAGTCGTTTATCGCCCTGTGTACTTTTATTACTTGTACTTTTCTTTATTCTTTATGTTCTGATATGCTGGCTTTTGTTCTTATTTGTGGCCTCCTTTGTGGCACTTGCTCTTTCTGGGGTTTGACCCAGCTGGTTTTGTGTGGCCAGATTTCGGAGCAGCTCCCGAGGATCTACCCAGCTTCCAGCCCAATGGTGAACACTAGACGGAACCCGGGCTACGAGTGGGTTTTCCCTTTTTGTCTCACCCACTTATATGTAAATTTATTCTTTTGAGGCGTTTAGCCGACGAGCACCTGTTAGCTCGATGCACATTTACTTACTGTCTGCCTACGGGCTGTAAACATGATTAACAAATCCTGGGGTTGATCATGTATGACTGAACTCTTGCTAGTCCTATTATTTTGTACGACTAGCTTCATGATCATCCAATATGTAATATTTGGGACGCCTTATATATATATTTGATGCTCTAACATCTTGTAACTCTGTTAATTGCTTGAGATTGAGACAATAGGCTTGACCTTAAGAGACTGCTGGCTTGTAGTAAACCCTCATATCTAGACAGCCGTGACCGTATAGTTGAGATGTATTCTATTTCAATATACGTAGCTGGCTGTGTCTGCCCCCGCTCTCCAGTATTCTGGTTCTGGGGCGTGACACGGTTTAAGTGGTGGCCCATGCAGGTCTTGTCAATCAAGAAATGTGAGGGTTTACCGAATAGATATCTCAATCAATATTTGCCTTTGATCTCTGCTCGTATCTTCAAATCCCTGAGATTCTTGACCTGATCACATGCTTGTATCATTGATCTGTCCTGGTCCTTTTCTTATTGTTCCCTATGTCGTCTTCTTCAGCGGCATTACTCCCGGACCTGCCAACCAGCCAGGGGAAGCTCGACAAGCACCCCAGCGCCAAGAAGATCAAGCTCAGCACTCTGGAGTAGCCTCCCGAGTTATGCTTTCCGGAGGCTCGGAACCTCCAGTTCAGGCAGCTCCGCCCGCTCAACCAGCTAGACAGGATGAGGGACCTTTGGTAGGGCTTATCAGAGAACTGCTTGCATCCCAAGATCGTCGAGGCGACGCCTTGCACCAGGAAGTTTATGATGCACTAAACCGAGGAGGTCCCCAAGGGAATCAGGCGGCCAACAGTTTCAAGCGCTTGAACCCTCCCTTCTTTGACGGCAATGAAGATGCGATTGCCGCAGACGCTTGGCTTCAGGATACCGAGGTGGTTCTAGAAGCAGCTAGGACACCTGAGAATGAGAAGGTGGCCGTGGTACGGCTACAGTTGTTAGACTTGGCTCGCGATTGGTGGGCGGCTCAGGCCATGGGATTAGCAACACCAGTCACTTGGGCGACGTTCAGAGAGAGATTCCAGATAAAGTACTTCGATGCGGTGGCACGGTACGACCTGCAGACCCGGTTCACCAACTTGAAGCAAGGAGGCAGAACGGTCGATGGCTATGCGACCGAGTTTTCCAGGCTGAGTAGGTTCGCCGCCACCTTGGTGGCAACCGAATTCGATAGGGCCCAGCGGTTCCAGCAGGGGCTGCATTTAGAGATATTATTGGCTGTCGAGCAGTTCGAGCACCAGACGTTCGATGCAGTATTGAAGGCAGCGAGGAGGCATGAGTATACCTCCCGGAGAATTGTGGACAGGACCGGAGGCAGGAAGCGGTCCCACAACCAGATGCACCAATCTTCAGCTCCAGCCCCGGCAGCTAGGGGTATAACCATTGGAACTCCGAGGCGGGCAGCCTCAGTGACGTCGGTTCAGCATTCGACCCCGACGTACCCGCAGTAGCAGAAGCAGAAGCAGTCTTCCGCGGTAGGATGTTCTCATTGCGGGAAGCCGGGCCATGTAGTGGCAGAGTGTCGCAGGGCACAGGGATTGTGCCTGGCTTACGGAGGAGCAGATCACAAGATAGGGACCTGTCCGAATAGGGGAGGTCCATCATCATCCAATCTTTCTAGTTCTTCGGTGAGAGGACCAGCCCCAGTTCCAGTCCAACAACAGCAGCAACAGCAGTACCCGAGGCCATTGGCGCCCCAGGCCCAGGCCTTCCAGCAGTAGTTCACCCAGGCTCCAGCACAGAACCGACAGAGGGGTTTCCAGCAGAAGGGACCCACAGCTAGAGGTCAGGCTATGATGATGACCATGGAAGAAGAAGTTGCACCAGGTGAGGTAGTGGCAGGTACTATTCTCGTCAACAGCTTTCCAGCATCTATATTATTTGATTCTGGTGCATCGCATTCATTCATGTCTGCACGATTCGCGACACGGATAGGATTGGAGCCCGAGTCATTATCAGTGAGGCTCAATATACTTACTGGTAATGGTCTTGTGGGAGTAGATCGAGTGTTTTCCTCGTGTCGGATCATAGTTAGCGGTAGAGAGTTCCCCGCTAGGCTCATAGAGTTCCCTATGGCAGACTATGATGTAGTCCTAGGCATGGATTGGTTGAGGAACCATTATGCTAGGATAGACTGCCATGTTGGCAGAGTTGTCTCACTACCAAAATACATGGATTTACCGACGGCCTTATCCGTCGGTATTCCGTCGCCAAAAATAAATACCGACGGATTACCGACGGATATTTTGGTAAAACAGCCGTCGGGAATAACCTCGTCGCTAAAACATGTCCGTCGCTACTCCGTCGCTCAGCGACGACTTAGCGACGGAATACCGCCGGCTCATTTAAATATATATAGCGACGGATTACCGACTAGCTTTCGTCAAAACATGTATCAGGATATAGGTTTAGCGACGGAATACTCCGTCGCTAAAGAGTCGGCAAAACCGTATCAGTGATTTTCTGATACGCAATATCCGTCGCTAATCCATCGTAGATTTGTCGGTAAAAGCGTATTAGCGACAAAACATCCGTCGCTAACAGCAAAATTTATGGACATCAAACAGAACTAGGTCGACGGACATTCCGTCGCTAAACCGTCGCTCAATGTAAAATCCTACAGATAGCGACGGATATTACGTCGCCAATCCGTCGCTTTATTGAAATGCTCCAGGTAGCGACGGTTTTTTTCGTCGCCACTTCGTCGCTAAACTCAGTTTTTCCAGATAGCGACGGACTATCCGTCGCTCAGTAGTCGCCAGTCCGTCGCTAACTTCTAATTTTTGAAAAAAAATACTGCAAACAGACTCTTTCCTGTTTGTACAACACATCCAACACAATATCAAACATGCAAAATATCCATATACAACACCATATATCCATATCCAACACGAATATCCAACGTATCCAATATCCAACACCATATATCCATATGCAAAATATTCATATCCGACACCAATATCCAACGTATCCAATATCCAACAAAATATTACCAACACAATATATCCAATATCCAACATTAAATTATCCAAACATAAAAAAAATATCCGAACATACAATGTATCCAAATGTCTACAAAAATTTCGGCAGCACCTCCTTTGTATATTAGATCATCGCTTATAACCCAGCGTAGGTATATATCCAAAAATCACATAGACGAAATATGCACATACGAATTTAATGCACACCAATTATCCAAGAAAAGACATCAATTATACTGAAGAGTAACCTAACATCCGTCGTTATACTGAAAATTTATCTTCAAGTGTGAGAACGGATGGCTCAGAATACACAACCCAAAATTCATTCTAGCATACATTAGTGTGAATCATCTATGTTCTGTACATATGGTGTAGTATATGATCTTATCGTATATAGTATTTGAAGAACGTAACAGAATCAAGATGAACTCACATAATGTAATACTAAGACATCATCTACTACTATATAAGATATAGTGATAGGTTGTCGTATCATCATTGCCGAGGGATGAGGGTCGAAGGACAGTCAACTTATCTACGGCTACATAGTTTCTGCCTCGCCAGTCGAATGGCTGCAGGGACTATATATGTCCTGATCATCATGTCGTACCGTAGATTAATGCAAATGGAGCTGGAAACAAAATACAGAAACCAAAAAACAAAATACAGAATCCAATCCCTGGGTTCGCCGAAAATACAAAACACAGAATCCAATCCCTGTATTTTAAGTGTGAGAACGGATGACTCAGAAGACAACCAAACCGGAGAGGATACTCCAAGAGATACATCTGAGTAGGACGTATACTCTGAGAGATCACCCTTACAGAAATGATATCATTAGTGGTATCGAATGTTGGAGAAGATATTATCACAGTATACGTCCTCTCCTCCATGATGGCTCTAGACCCATCTTCTCGTCCCTGCTTCCATTCTTCTTGTTTGACTCTCTCAGCCACACATGATATCCAGCTCAAGTGTAGAGTAGGCGAAAAAGAAGGGGACAGGAATAGGAGGGGGAAGCAGCACACCGGCGGCATGATCCGGAGAAAGTACAGAGGTTTTCTTCAACATACGTAGGAGAACTATAAGGATATATATAAACACAACATATCACCTTGTCAAAGACCCTAAATGTGACAACCATGTTACCGCGGTGTCGGAAGACTAACATGTCATAATTTTATAAGCCGTGTATTTTGACATAATCCTCCCAACCGGATTTCAGTTCTATGTAATAATGCGAGATTACGACACAGGAGGAAAGAGTTGGGATGATTATGTTAAAACACACGGCTTAGAAAATTATGACATGTTAGTCTTCCGACACCGCGGTAACATGGTTGTCACATTAAGGGTCTTTGACAAGATGACATATTGTGAAAAGATATATCCTTATAGTTCTCCTACGTATGTTGAAGAAAACCTCTGTACTTTCTCCGAGTCATGCCGTCGGTGTGCTGCTTCCCCCTCATATTCCTGTCCCCTTCTTTTCCGCCTACTCTACACTTGAGCTGGATATCATGTGTGGCTGAGAGAGTCAAATAAGAAGAATGGAAGCAGGGACGAGCAGATAGGTCTAGAGCCATCGTGGAGGAGAGGACGTATACTATGATAATATCTTCTCCAACATTCGATACCACTACTGATATCATTTCTGTAAGGATGATCTCTCAGAGTATACGTCCTACCCAGATGGATCTCTCGGAGTATCCTCTCCGGTTGGTTGTCGTATCATCATTGCCGAGGGATGAGGGTCGGAGGACAGTCAACTTATCTACGGCTACATAGTTTCTGCCTCGCCAGTCGAATGGCTGCAGGGACTATATATGTCCTGATCACCATGTCGTACCGTAGATTAATGCAAATGGAGCTGGAAACAAAATACAGAAACCAAAAAACAAAATACAGAATCCAATCCCTGGGTTCGCCGAAAATACGAAACACAGAATCCAATCCCTGTATTTTAAGTGTGAGAACGGATGGCTCAGAAGACAACCCAACCGGAGAAAGTACAGAGGTTTTCTTCAACATACGTAGGAGAACTATAAGGACGTGCTGGATTAGTATAGACTATTTCGAATTAGTATCGTGGAAGGTTTAGTAACAATTGTACTTGAATTTCAATTTGGATGTGAAAATCTGTATCGTAAGCCAAACTAAACATAATCAGTTCTATTTCATATGCTTAATTGTCAAGTATGGGAACGAATAGCTCAGAACACAACCCAAAATTCATTCTACATGAACTCACATAATGTTTACAGTCTTGGTCTAAACTGTCTTCGATTCTATGATCCCATGTCTTAGGTTAAATAAATCACTAACCTCATCACGGTGGGTCTTGGTGTAGCACTCAAATGTGGGGCACCCGTAAATTCGCCGAGTTTTTAAATCATCGATATTGAGTTTTAAACCCTCACGTAGCCTTTCTGCTTCACTTCTAGGGTCGAGCAGCATCTTCTTGCAAGCTTCGGTCTCCAGATACTTAGTGTCAAGATTCTGGACGCTTTCGTAGAGCATGTCAACGCATCCTAGCGTCAATTTCCTGTCGAGTAAATTGGCGCTAGGATGCGTTGACATGCTCTACGAAAGCGTCCAGAATCTTGACACTAAGTATCTGGAGACCGAAGCTTGCAAGAAGATGCTGCTCGACCCTAGAAGTGAAGCAGAAAGGCTACGTGAGGGTTTAAAACTCAAAGTCGATGATTTAAAACCTCGACGAATTTACGGATGCCCCACATTTGAGTGCTACACCAAGGCTCACCGTCTGTATAGTTCGGTTATTGCCGCTCGATGTCCCTGTGGTAAGGCAATGGATGAGGATATTGCGTGGGAGGGGGTTGCAGATGGAGGCAACAAGGATGGCGTGTTTGTGAAAGGAGGGAAAGGATACATAATCACAGACGATTTGCATGTAAGGCCATTCTATTCCATGGAGTCTGCGTTGTCTATTTTTCGAAAGCATGGGATCATAGAATCGAAGACAGTTGAGACCAAGACTGTAAACATTGGCCGCGATGAGGTTAGTGATTTATGTAACCAAATGTAGTAATCTTGTAATTTAAAGTTGGAAGAACATACAAGTAGCCTTATATATAGTTGCTGCCTCCCCAGTCGAATGACTTAATTGCCAAGTATCGGAACGAATGGCTCAGAACACAACCAAAGATTCATTCTAGCATACATTAGTAAGTTCATCTTGATTCTGTTACGTCCTTCAGATACTATATACGATAAGAACATAGATGATTCACACTAATGTATGCTAGAATAAATCTTGGCTTATGTTCTGAGCCATCCGTTCTGATCAAGCATCTTCCTTCTCCTCTCCTCCACCATGGCTCTGAACCAATCTGCTCCTCTCTACTTCCCTTCTTCTTATTTAACTCTCTCAGCCACATATGACATCCAGCTCAAGTGTAGAGTCGGAGGAGAAGAAGTGGGCAGGAAGATGAGGGGGAAGCAGCACAGCCGGCGGCATGACCCGGAGGAAGTACATAGGTTTTTTTCAACAGCCGTAGGAGGACTATTTCTCCTACGGCTGTTGAAGAAAACCTTTGTACTTCCTTCGGGTCATGCTGCAGGCTGTGCTGCTTCCCCCTCATCTTCCTGCCCACTTCTTCTCCCCCGACTCTACACTTGAGCTGAATGTCATATGTGGCTGAGAGAGTCAAATAAGAAGAAGGGAAGTAGGGAGGAGCAGATTGGTTCAGAGCCATGGTGGAGGAGAGGAGAAGGAAGATGCTTGATCAGAACGGATGGCTCAGAACACAAGTCAAGATTCATTCTAGCATACATTAGTGTGAATCATCTATGTTCTTATCGTATATAGTATCTGAAGGACGTAACAGAATCAAGATGAACTCACTAATGTAATACTAAGACATCATCTACTACTATATAAGATATAGTGATAGGTTGTCGTATCATCATTGCCGAGGGATGAGGGTCGGAGGACAGGCAACTTTATCTACGGCTACATAGTTTCTGCCTCGCCAGTCGAATGGCTGCAGGGACTAATGCAAATGGAGCTGAAAAAATATGCATAAACCAAACCAATATATAATGCGTGGCTGAGAGAGTCAAATAAGAAGAATGGAAGCAGGGACGAGCAGATGGGTCTAGAGCCATCGTGGAGGAGAGGACGTATACTGTAATAATATCTTCTCCAACATTCGATCCCACTACTGATATCATTTCTGTAAGGGTGATCTCTCAGAGTATACGTCCTACCCAGATGGATCTCTCGGAGTATCCTCTCCGGTTGGTTGTCGTATCATCATTGCCGAGGGATGAGGGTCGGAGGACAGTCCACTTTATCTACGGATACATAGTTTCTGCCTCGCCAGTCGAATGGCTGCAGGAACTATGTTACCGCGGTGTCGTAGTCCAATATAATCCAGAGATTGACACAGTTCTAATTCATATATGTAGTCCAATACAAATAGTCTAAAACAAAAACAACCCAATAAAAATAGTCCAATACAAATAAGTACTAATAGCTAATGCTTGCCACGCTGCTCACGCAAACGCTCAGTGATACTTTCACGCAACCACCTCCGAAAAGCGAGATTTTTGGTACGAGGAGAGGCATCGTCCCTTGCCAGGACTGCATCAAAAGCACTCTCGGCATTACTAGCTACCGGTGCTGGATGACTAGAACTCCCGGTCTCACTAGCAACCGGTGCCACTTCCTCCTCAACTGTAGGAGGAGCCACCTCAGCATTCACTGTTTTCTTCAAACGACGTGCTGCTCCTCGGGTCATGGGTGCCATCTGGTAAGTATATGTAACAGAATGTAAAAGAATGTAACAGCTCAAATTCAAAAACCAAAATCCCCATGCCAACATGAATCACAACATATAACTTAAACCCAGACATGACATAGGATTAAACCTAATGATTTAATCATCCTTAAATCAGTAAACACAAACAATGTACTAATTCTCAGTTTGTGTGTCCGTGTGTCTGTGTGTCCGTGTGTCCGTGTGTGTGTGTCTGTGTGTCCGTGTGTCCG
Source organism: Iris pallida (assembly GCA_029216955.1). NCBI lineage: Eukaryota > Viridiplantae > Streptophyta > Magnoliopsida > Asparagales > Iridaceae > Iris > Iris pallida. The sequence goes on from JANAVB010003398.1 coordinate 31,517,414, forward strand.
TGTGTGTGTGTGTGTGTGTCCGTGTGTGTGTGTGTCCGTGTGTGTGTGTTTGTCCGTGTGTGTGTGTGTCTGTGGGAGAGGAGGAGGCAGCTGCCCGCCCCCTCCCACCGCCCCCTCCACACCCCCCGCCCCCTCCCACCGTCGCCCCTCCACACCCTCCGCCACACGCGGCCAGCCCCCCTCCACACATACCCCCCCGCACCCCGCGGCCAGCCCCCGCCCCCATCGTACCCCCCCCAACGCTGCCCGCCCCCTCGATTCTACCGCCCCCTCCACACCCCCCGCCCCCCGCGCACGGCCAGCCCCCCTCCGCAACCCCCCGCACCCCACGGCCAGCCCCCGCGCGCCCCCATCCCTCCAACGCTTTCCGCCCCCTCCCACCGCCCCCTCCACACCCCCCGCCACCGCCGCCACCGCCGCCCCCCGCAGTCGACGCCGCCCCCGCAGCCCCCGACGCCCCCGGCCCGCTGCACCCACGACCACCGCGCACGCACGAGAGAGAGAGAGCAAGAAAGAGAGAGAGAGAGAGATAGAGGGAGAGGGAGAGGGGAATACCTTTGGGAGAGAGAGAGGAGAGGGGGTCGCCGATCACCGTCGCGGGAGAGAGAGGAGAGGGGGTCGCCGATCGATCACCGCGGGAGAGAGAGAGAGAGGAGAGAGAGTGAAATTTGGGGGGAATGAAAAAGTTCCCCCCGTCGTTTCAACTTAAGTCTGGAACGTAAATTTAGCGACGGAGTAGCGACGGATTATTCCGTCGCTAATGCGTCAGTAAATCTCGCGCGAGTAGCGACGGATTATTCCGTCGCTAAGTCGTCAGTAAATCTCGCGCCAATATTTTAGCGCTTTTGCCGCCAAAATGTCCGACGTTCTAGCGACGGATATAAAACCGTCGCTACATGGCCGACTACCTATCGACGGCATAGCGACGGATATGGACATAAAAAAAATAAAAAAAATTGTCCACTGCTTTCTATCGGTATTCCGTCACAAATCCGTCGGGGATCCGACGGTGATAGCGACGGAAAATGTCCGTCGCTAAATGGCCGTCGCTAAAGTACTGTAATTTGGTAGTGTCTTTAGTATTCCCGGAGAGCCAGAGTTTTCATTTTCCAGAGGCACAGTAGAGCCATCTCCCCCAGTATTGCAGATGGCAGTAGCAGCAGCGCAGTTGCCCCGGATAGTTGAAGAGTTTCCAGATGTCTTCCCAGAGGAACTTCCAGGGATGCCACCAGAGCGAGAGATCAAGTTCACCATTGACTTGATTCCCGGGACAGCACCAGTATCAGAGCGAGTCTACAGGATGGCGCCTTCAGAATTGGAGATTTTGTACAAGATGATTGAAGAACTTAGAACCAAGGGATTCATTCGTGCTAGTGGATCGCCTTGGGGAGCCCCGATGCTTCTTGTGAAAAAGAAGGACGGTACGTCTAGGCTATGTGTTGATTACCGTACCTTGAACTCAGTGACAATCAAGAACAGATACCCTCTTCCAAGGATAGATGACTTGTTTGATCAACTCAAGGGGGCTTCAGTTTTCTCGAAGATAGACTTACGGTCAGGATACCACCAGATCAGAGTCAGAGAGCAGGACATCCCGAAGACGGCGTTCAGATCTAGGTACGGGCATTGGGAGTTTCTAGTTATGCCCTTTGGAGCGACCAATGCGTCGGCAGTGTTCATGGACCTCATGAACCATATTTTTATGCCTTACTTGGATCAGTTTGTGATAGTGTTCCTTGATGACATCCTGGTCTACAGCAAGAGTGAAGCAGAGCATGAGCAGCATCTCAGAGTTGTCCTCCAGATTCTCAGAGAGCACCAGTTGTACGCCAAGTTCAGTAAATACGAGTTCTGGCTCGATCGCATTTCTTACTTGGGTCACATCATTACCAGAGGAGGAGTGGAAGTGGATCCCCAGAAGATTGTGGCTATCGAGTCATGGCCAGTACCCAGCTCAGTGGCAGAAGTTCACAGCTTTCTTGGATTGGCCGGCTACTACCGGCGATTCGTTTCTGATTTTACAAGGATTTTAGCGCCGATTACCCAGTTGACCCGCAAGGATGTGCCGTTCGTTTGGACAACAGAATGTCAGGAATCATTTGAGAAGTTGAAGCGAGGTTTGATAACGGCTCCCATTCTCACCCTTCCAGATGGGACCGGAGGATTCACAGTTTATTGCGACGCTTCAGGCAGAGGATTGGGATGTATTTTGATGCAGCATGGGAAGGTAATTGCTTATGCGTCACGTCAACTCCGTGATCATGAGAAGAATTACCCGACCCACGACTTGGAGCTAGCAGCAGTAGTGTTTGCACTTAAGTTGTGGAGGCACTACTTGTACGGAGACAGAGTAGAGATATTCACTGATCATAAGAGCCTGAAGTATGTTTTCACCCAGAAGGATCTTATTATGCGGCAGAGAATATGGCTCGAGCTACTTGTGGACTATGATGTGGACTTGCAGTATCATCCAGGGAAGGCAAACGTCGTAGCAGATGCGTTGAGCCGGAGAGCCGGAGTTTATTTCCTGACGGCGCAACTAGAGCTATTGGCAGATCTTCAGAAAATGGGAATTGAAGTGATTCTTCCTTCCAATGTGGCCTTGATGGCCAGCCTACAAATTCAGTCCACCATAGTTGAGAGGATCCGGACAGCACAGTTAACAGATTCCAAGATTCAGCGTCTCAGAGCAGAGTGCGAGGCAGGGAGAAGGCCAGAGTTATGTATTCATGAGGATGGTACACTTCGACACGACACTCGTCTTTGTGTACCCAGTGTAGATATCAGACAGAAAGTCATGGCAGAGGCTCACAGTTCGCAGTACTCCATTCACCCAGGCAGCACGAAGATGTACAGAGATATTCGTCAACACTTTTGGTGGAATGGTATGAAGAGGGAGATAGCCCGGTATGTCTCTCGATGTTTGGTTTGCCAACAGGTCAAGGCTGAACATCAGAGGCCAGCTGGACTTCTTCAACCTTTACCGATCCCAGAATGGAAGTGGGAACACATTACCATGGATTTCGTGACTGGGTTACCCAGATCTCCGGCAGGCAGAGATGCTATTTGGGTCATTGTGGACAGGCTTACCAAGGTGGCACACTTTCTTCCATTTAGAGTTGGACAGTCAACGGCACAGCTAGCAGAGATGTATCTCAAGCAGATCGTCCGACTTCATGGAGTGCCAGTCAGCATAGTATCAGACAGGGATACGAGATTCATATCGCACTTCTGGCGCAGTCTTCATCAAAGTTTGGGGACTCGTCTCAAGTTCAGCTCAGCGTATCATCCGCAGACAGATGGACAGTCAGAGCGTACTATACAAACTCTCGAAGATATGTTGCGGTCATGTACCCTTGACTTCGGTGGTTCGTGGGAGGATCACCTGCACCTAGTGGAATTCTCGTACAATAATAGTTTCCAGGCCAGTATCCAGATGGCACCCTTCGAGGCTCTGTATGGCAGGAAGTGCAGATCTCCGTTAGCATGGGACGATGTCGGAGAGAGGCAGATGCTCGGTCCAGAACTAATTTCTCAGACGGTTGAAGTGGTTAGGAGAGTCAGAGATCACCTCCGAGTTGCTCAGGATCGCCAGCGCCATTGGGCCGATGCTCATCGGCGTCCCTTAGAATTTGCCGTCGGCGACCATGTATTCCTTAGGATCTCGCCTACCCGCGGCGTCATTCGTTTTGGCGTACAGGGAAAGCTTAGTCCTAGGTATATAGGGCCGTTCGATATTCTGGAGCGAGTAGGCGATGTGTCCTATCGTCTCGCTCTTCCGCCGTCGCTAAGTGAGGTACATGATGTATTCCATGTATCCCAATTAAGACGGTACATCCCGGACCCGAGCCATATCCTAGATCATTCGGAATTGGTTGTTGGTACCAACCTTTCGTATGAGGAGAGACCCGTGTCTATATTGGACCGGAGAGAAAAGACGCTCAAGAACAAGACTATTAACTTAGTCCGTGTTGCTTGGGGTCATCACTCTCTAGGTGAGTCAACGTGGGAGCGTGAGGACGACATCCGATCGCGATATCCCTACCTGTTTGACTCGTAAGGTATAATGTCTTCCTTGTGCCTTACGCTTTCCCTTCCTTGCTTGTATTGTATGATTGTATGATTGAACTGCTTAGTGTAGCTTGTCTGTGCTTAGTATAGCTTGTCGTGGCAATCTCTAGCTCCTTGATTAAATTTTGAGGACGGAATTCTTTGAAGGTGGGTAGAGTTGTCACCCCCATTTCCTGTATTTCGTATTTATGCTCGTATTTGATTTTTGGCACGTATTTTATTTTCTCGACTTGCGGATTTTGGTTTCTCGTAAATGGATTTTGGACCATGGCTTGGTTTTATTTTGTGAAAGTTGGTTTAGTTTGGTTCATCATGAATGGAACACCTTAACCTACACTCCTCCCTCAACACACCACAACTCCCCCACTTTATAACACCACCTACTTTTCTCTCTCCTCTTTATTCTCTCATTTATTTCTTACAAACTTCTTCTTCTTCCTTCTTCCACACAACTCCCTAACCAATAGGCAAGTGCACCTTGCCAACAAATAAGCACCCAATTTTATTTGTCCATTTGATAGATTAGGACATGTAGATCAACATTAGAACTTGGAATTTTGTGATTTGGAGCTTTCATTCTTCTAGATCTAGGTTTTAACCATTTTCAGAAATCCTTGGTTTTGATCTATTAAACTTTGATTTTTGCTTGTTTTGATGCTTCCATGTGGAAGAGAATTCAATTTTACTCAAGTTAGAACTTTGAAAATCTAGATTTGGTTTTGATTTGACAAAAATATGAAGAATTGAAGTTCTTGGTGTTTTGGACTTGCTCTCGGCCAGGAAGAACAGCCCCCTGCCTTGCGCTTTTTAGCGCATGGCCGATTGCGCACCCCTGGCCTGTGCTCTTTAGCGCATGGCCGTTTGCGCAGTCACTTGGCCAGCGCTTTGCGCTGCGCTGGACTGCGCTGGCGCAAGCTAGCCATGCGCAATCCAGCCATGCGCAAAGTAACCCCTGCGCAATTCACTTCTGCGCAAACTGCTCCTGCGCAATTCACTTCTGCGCAACCCACCCTTGCGCAAACCACCCTTGCGCAAGGTAACCCCTGCGCAGTCTACCCTTGCGCAAGGTAACCCTTGCGCAAGACAACTCTTGCGCAGCTCTTCCATGCGCAGTACACACCCTGCGCAGACCTACCCCTGACCCCCCTTGCACAACCTACTTGTCTATGATGAATTTGTTATTTCTTGATCTTGGCTCTTCTATAGTCCTATTTTATATTAGTATTTTATTAGGTATTTTACGCCCATTTTATATCCTTACGCCTCTTGGCATGAACTTGATTTTGCTTAATATGTTTAGAATGACTATTGTACACAGCATGGTATGACAAAGAACTAGTATAACATGACAGTGACCCATAGTGGTGCACTCCTGACACGACCAACCTGACTTGATAGTGGCCCGTCGTGGCGCACCCCTGACAAGTACCCTGACATGATTTACCTTGATAACTTGATAGTGGCTCGTGGCGGCGCACTCTTGACTTGACTTGACTTGATAACTTGACTTGACTTGCCTTGACACCGTGGGTGTTCCTGCTTGCTTGTTTGAACAATCCACTTGTCTTGTCTTGCATCATGTCTAGGACGTGACTTCCTGGGTACCACGGCCAGGGACGCGCGCTAAATTGGATTAGGCTAATTATTAGATCAAACTAGAACATGGAGAATTCCCAGTCACAGGCAATCTCGTTATCTGGGCGCTTTAATGGACTTGTAGCTTGCCGACGAGTAGAGCACATTTCCAGCACACTGTCATGTGTTGCACCCTCTAAGTCACCTAAGGGTACATTTGTCTTCCGGGCGATGTACCCAACTATAACTCTCAACCCGCGGAAGGATAACTGGATGGTCTGCACGGCTTGGGACTGGGAGTTTCTCACTTGCATCTTGTTAGTAATTAGGCTTGTGATAACCCTAGTTAGTTAAAGTAGTAAGCCGTAGTACTTGCTTGGCCGATTGTGAATGAATGGTGTCCAGCCCTATCTAAGTCTTGTCTAGCCTTGTACCTGGAACTCTTGATCATGATTGTTTTACTTATCTCTAACGATAAATGGGTAGAGGCAGTGAGCTATTCAGGCGAAGGGCTACAATCCCGGTCCTTGTTTGGTTTAAGGATTGTAACCTGGCTCCCGGAATGGTTCCACGTCCCTAGTCGTTTATCGCCCTGTGTACTTTTATTACTTGTACTTTCCTTTATTCTTTATGTTCTGATATGCTGGCTTTTGTTCTTATTTGTGGCCTCCTTTGTGGCACTTGCTCTTTCTGGGGTTTAACCCAGCTGGTTTTGTGTGGCCAGATTTCGGAGCAGCTCCCGAGGATCTACCCAGCTTCCAGCCCAATGGTGAACACTAGACGGAACCCGGGCTACGAGTGGGTTTTCCCTTTTTGTCTCACCCACTTATATGCAAATTTATTCTTTTGAGGCGTTTAGCCGACGAGCACCTGTTAGCTCGATGCACATTTACTTACTGTCTGCCTACGGGCTGTAAACATGATTAACAAATCCTAGGGTTGATCATGTATGACTGAACTCTTGCTAGTCCTATCATTTTGTACGACTAGCTTCATGATCATCCAATATGTAATATTTGGGACGCCTTATATATATATTTGATGCTCTAACATCTTGTAACTCTGTTAATTGCTTGAGATTGAGACAATAGGCTTGACCTTAAGAGACTACTGGCTTGTAGTAAACCCTCATATCTAGACAGCCGTGACCGTATAGTTGAGATGTATTCTATTTCAATATACGTAGCTGGCTGTGTCTGCCCCCGCTCTCCAGTATTCTGGTTCTGGGGCGTGACAGTGGGGGTTGTAAAGAGGGGGAGTTGTGGTGGGTTGAGGGTGTAGCATAAGCTAAGGTGATCCAATACACATAAAACCGAACCAAACCAACCCAATAAAATCGAGCCATGCCAAACCCAAATACGAGAAATACTGAAATTCCACAAGTTGAGAAAAAATAAAAATACATGCCAAAATCCAGATACGAGTATAAATACGAAATATGAGAAAATACAGGAAATGGGGGTGACATAAACTGCTTAGCCTTATACTGTTAGATGCATGAGACCTAGGACAGCGTTCTACCGCCGACACTGCGGCGTAGGCTAGGCGTTGTTACGTTCTCGTGCCCTTACTCTAGGGTGCGGGTCGTGACACATTTTTAGTGGTAGCCCATGCAGGTCGAGATTCGCATTAGTACAATTTCGTAGTAGCGCAACGACTTAGTTGTACTACTACGAGCCTGCTATAGGATATATAAATTAAAATGTTAGGATGAGATGATACTCAATCACTGATAGGATTCCTTGAGAGATTCCTGGGATGACCCAGGAGAATCTCATTTTGAATTCGGATTTAAACTCCTTTTTCTTGTTTTGATTCACCTTTTTCCTTGATTTGAATTTGATTTTGTGGATTCATTTAGAACTTTGAATCCTGGTATTAGTTGATAATTTTAAAAAAATTTTGTAGTTGTTGATTTAATTTTGTATTTTGATTAATATTTTCAAATCCAAGGTACTCAATCACACTTAGGATTCTTTGAGAGATTTCTGGGACGACCCCTGAGAAACTCATTTTGAATTTCGATTGGAATTCCTTTTCCTCTTGTTTGGATTCACCCTCAATCCTTGCTATTGAATTTAAGCTTGATGGGTTCCTCTCGTTTGAACCGATGAGAAGGAACATATCTTCATTATTCTTTTTCGCCATTATTCCCTTGCATTCTTATTTACCTCTTATCTTAAACTCTGTCTCATTACATTAATTACCCATATCTTGTCGTCCCTACCAGATGTACTTCGAAACCCTTGAATCTTCGTACCTTTTGCATGGGGAAGGCTAAGGAAGTGACGTAAATTATGTAGCTCAGAGAAGACGTAACTGGTTATTTTATGATGATCTAAAGGAAATCAAATGTGGAGTGTTCCATATGCAAACTTGAGATAGAAATGTGGTAAAGGTCTCGAATAGAATAAAGAGATGTATACTGCCAATCTGGAAACAATTACATTTAGAGAAATTTTGGGGTTATGAGATAGTTTATAGGTGTATTCAAAACTAATGAGGATATCAGAGGTCAACCTAGTTTTGAGAACTTAGAAAATCTTGGTTATTGATTCTGGAGAAAAACTTTTACTCTGAGGCTATGTAGAAGGTTAGTAATGGAAAAGAGAAGTTAATTGTGTTTAATAAGGATATTAAACAAGATGTTGCGAGAAAATGACTAGGGATAGAGAGAACACAAAGTTATGAAAGTTTAGAGATTGTTGTGAAATATTTTTAGGAGAATAATATTCTAGGGTGTATGTCGAAGAAAATACGGAAGTTGATTTTATGATGGAAGATAAGTTTTGTAAGTCCTAGAGATTTAAATTAAATAATACGAGGAGAACAATTTGAACAAGTTCAAGGAATTCGTAAATAGGATTTAGAGATTTTGGGTCAAATTTAAGACAAGGTGAAAGAACTTGGAAATTTAAATAAATGGTTAATGTTGATTCCTAAATGTGAGGGTTGTGCTTCAAGAGTGATATTTGGAAATTGAAAATTGCCTACGGTAGTCATGGTAAGGGTTTAAGTAAAGGTTAAATTTTTATATAGAGACTGGTGAGGTAAAGATATGATTGGCAAGTTATGACCAGATGAACTTAAGAGTATCAGAAGCAGATGACTAACTCGATCTTCATTATTTTTGTGCATTAATTACCACCTCTTGAACTCCCACTTTCTAATTGAGATCCTTGGCGTTCCTTATCGTGACTTTGATATTCGGAATGTAATACTAGCTGTTACCCTCCAACAAATCTTATATGCAAGACCTAGACGAGCTCACCTTCGTGTAGGTATATCATGTCCCACTAAAACCCGTCTTCTTGTACTCTATTTTCTTGATATGATTTTCTGGTCAACTGACTAAACTATAACCTCTACCATTATACTAAATTTCTTCTTATTTCAATTAGAAATTCAGCCTTGACTCAATTCTTTCGACCCGACATGTGATGGTGTTCTGCTTGTTTCCTTAGATGCTTAACCTTGTACCTTATTTGATTACTTGACCCGTTGGTTAAGAAACTTGGACTATATAATTCCTTTCATCATTACCACCCTTATATCTTGTGCTGCTAAATTAACCTTAGTTTTGCAAGCTTATCTATTTTCGAGCTTGGTCATGACATATTTTATTGGGTGGCCACCCACTAACATATTGTCTAATCAGAATCGGTACATGATGGTCTGATCAACCTATTGTACTTTGGTTCGCTTTTTCATGTATCAATCTACGAGAATGGAGACATAGTTAAACTTGAACCTAGAGTCTCATTCGCGACAGCCTTGACAATTCTCTTTGAAATCTTTTTATCGCCTATGAACCTCGTATTCATACTCAGTCGAATTAAATTTAATCATGACCTGAACCTCCATCATTGGATGCTCGTGCTCATACTTTGATTTCATTGATTTTTCTTCTTGCCCAAATCTCGTTTTATCCCGAATTGTTCAACTTAGATCGTGTCAAGACAAAAATCTATTTATGATTTGTTGTGCCTAAATTTTCAAATTTTGCCATTTTATGGAATAGCAACCTTTTAATAATTTCTTAGTTGCTTGTTAATGACCAATTTTTATATAGGATGGTAGACAGCCCTACAACCTTGATGATTGTTGTTCCCTTACCTTCCCAATTAGGACACCCTAGATTGTTTGGGTGTTGATACCATAGTACCATTTTGACCTAGAATGACCAGTGCACCTAGGTGAGACTTCCAACTGCTATGGTATGCCCTGACCTTGTATACTATTCCTTCAAATTGCATGATTTAGATAAAAAAAAATTTAGAACTTGATTGTTGGGAAATAGGGACGTCATCCCATTAGTATCAGTTGTAGATATATATAGGTTAGTCCTTGATGTGGGAATGTGTGTCTCTAAACATGTAGCTTATGAGATTTATGAGAGATTATAGTGTCAGCCTTGATAGGATGTACTAGTCTTTTGGTGATGTGTTATGAGAGATAGGGGCCTATATGTCTTAGTAATGCATCGTTCCTATGGTAATAGAATGTATTAATAGATGGTTAATAGGAAGATAATAGTTTCAGCATACCTATAGCCTATGATCAGTTCTTTTTCATCCTTAGTTAAGACCACTTTAAAATAGGTCCAGTCCCTTGGATATAGGTCCAGTCCCTTGGATATAGGTTCCAGTCCATATTTTATTGAAGTTCCATTACCGCCGTACAGCAGAGCAGTATTGGAGGTATTCCTAGATTGACACTATTTAGATATCCGTTTATTATTCCAGTGTTAGGAAGTGTTACCTTAGATATTGGGTAGGTTAGAGGCTCTAGAAGGAGTACTATCGATCTTAAATTTCGAGGACAAAATTTTTCTAAGGTGGGTAGAGTTGTAGCACCCAATTTTCCAAATGAGGGTAATTTCAAAATTTCATGTTTATAATTATTTTAATAATGATATTTAATTCATGATATGATTTTTGGTGATTTTAAATCATTTTAAAATTATTTAAATCAATGACTTGTGGTTTTGACGTTTTGCTAGTGAAACCCTAGAGACTGTTTGACCTAGAGTCTAACCATGTGATTATGATATTTTAATGTCATTTTTGGCCTAAGAATATTTTTGCATTTGACCTCTTTGAATTATTTTGATATTATTTTATTATTTATGATATTGTTTTGGGGATATTTGAGTCGGGTTCGAATTTTAACTCAATCTGACTTGAAACGGGGACCCGGGGGTAGTTTGACTCTAGTGGGACCCACACACTAGTTAGGCATGGCCCACATGATATTAATTTTAGTCCACATGATAGAAATATTTTAGTTAGAGGTTAGACAAATTATTATGGATAAGATTAGTGTGATTAGAGACTTTAGAATGACTAATTTAGCCCCAACCAATTAGCCCTTTCCTAATACTCATAGAATAGGTTAGTGGGGGCATTTTAGACCTTACCATAATAGGACAAATAGCCCCATATGGCCAGCCACTTTGGGAGAGGATAGGCTCAAGTTCATTTCATTATTCTCATCCACACTCTCTCTCTTGTTCTTTCCCAAATTCCTAGAGAGCAATCCCTAGTAATTTCTCCACCAAATCCTTCCATTTCGCCACCAAATCTTCTTCTTTCCTTCTCCATTCTAGCCAAGGAGGAAGCTACCCAAGTTTGGAAGGATTCGGAGCTCGTTCGTGTCCTTTTGGAATCTCTACGTGTCGGTGTCGCTCCGGGAAGGCTTTTCTTCGATTCGATCTACCGGGAGGTATAAATCCCTTCTCCTTTTCATTTCCTCACGCATATAGGTCTATTTTGAACCCATAGGAAAGACCCCCATGGTTGTATCTCCATTTGTGTCTATTTCGTGTCCATTTGGAGGTCATAGGAGTGTCCTTTGTGTTGTGGTTGTGTCCATGTGGGAAAATTGCAAATTTGGACACACTATGTGTTGTTGTTATGTATGAATGAATTATTACATGTTTAATCTCATATTTTTGTATTGGAGATGTGTTCTATAGTGTCTCATATATATATTAGTGTAGAGAGTGAGTTCTTGATATATTATGTTATATACTTGTGTTCTTTTGTCTCAAACTACCCAAATCCGTCATGATTTTTATCCACGTTTTTAATTTCAGCCCTAACTTAAAAATGTCATAACTTCTAGCTCAAAGATCGGTTTAATCTCCCATTTTTTTAAAAGAAGTGTATTGAAGTTAGCTTTCCAAAAACATGTATTAATAGGCCTAATTCTTTCTGTAACTTTCTGGAGAATTATTTGAGTGTCAGTTGTACGAAAGACAAATGCGTTCTCGATGTTTTCGCGATTTCGGGAGTTTTCGGAAACGAAAACGCGATCCGTTTGAAGTTTCGGAAAGCTAACACATAGATCTATAAATACTTTAATCCTAAATTTTAATTTATGCTGAGATGGTACAGTATTGATTATTAGTAGGAGTTACTATTCGGCATATGCATTTTGTGCACCCTTGTGTATAATATAATGTTCTACTTGATTTTAACCATTAATGTATATACATTATGTAATTAAATAAAGAATGCAAGCATGAGTAAATATTTAAATAAATGATGTATGAGGTGTAAGTATCCTATCTAATGTAAGCATGTATAAGTATGGCTTGTAATGAATATGTAGGTTCCATAGTATGTAATGTATGGTACATATAGTGGTGCAAGAGAATAAATGAATGATGAATGAATGCAAGCATGAATGTAATATAATAATAGATGTAATGTATGTAATATACAAGTTAATGAGATATAATGTTCTATGTTAACACAAATCCTATATTACCTCATGTACCCCCTTACACTAAGTTGACACTATCACACTTGACACTTGTTCACTTACACTTTGACACTCTTTGATATGTATACACTATGTATGCCCATTTAACCCTCACTTTCCCCTTTGCCATGTTCACATACACACACACATAGCCTCTTAAATAAGTATTTATGAATATAGTTAACTTAGCTATGTATGTATATTATATATATGTTAGCATATTGTGTTGTAATATATAAGTTTATATAACCATTTGAAATGGCATGATTATAGACCTAATGTTGAATACCAATATATGCATGTGTATATATGTGTAGACATATGTAGCTTAAAGTAATAGATTACCTAGTGTATATCCAATGTGAATTCTTGCCTATTTGAGTATTGAATAATTGCATGCTATATAGAGTTGGGTGTATGTTGGCTTGTATAGCCTTGTACTGATGTGTGCTTGCTAGGATAGTCTTGGTTAGGCCTAGTAAGACTTGCTGGGTTAGGACATGACCTAGTTTGACTAGTGCAGTTGACCAGAGTTGACCAAGGGTTGACTTTGGCCTAGTTTGACCTAGATTCATGTAGAATACATTGTAGTGCTTTATATTACCCTTCTGGACATGTTGTGACTTGTGATGTTCTAATTAGGAGCCAGACACCTCTTCTCGGACAGTATCTTTACCTTGGACATTCAGATATCAGGCGAGTACATTCTCTGATCATTTTATATCCTGCTTAGAATTATTTCCTGCATTAAATTACTTTACTTGTACTGTCACGTTGGTCACACGGATTGGTACTATATGGATACCTTCTTGAGATGTTATCCTTAGGAAGCATCGGGTACTCTATGTTCTGTGCATTTCACTTACATGGCGTATCACTATGCTTCGTTGGTTCTTCGATCACTTGTGACATATACTCTTATGATCACAGAGTCTTCCTGGAATCCTTATCCCATTTATGGGTCTACTATGTATCACCCTTCGGGGGCTTACCACCCTTCGGGGGCTTATCACCCTTCGGGGGCTGTTACATAGTATCATAACATAACCTGGTTGGATCCTTGTGTATTGATTGGGGGTACGGGAGAGTAGAAATGGACATGTGAATAATACACCAGTAGTGTAGCATCAGAATCATTCTATAGTGTAGCATCAGAATCATCCCAGGCCATTTACATGTCTATATTGTACTCTGAATTACTAGCCACTGTTAGTCTCTGTTTATAGTAGATATTTCTATTACAGCTCTCTCTCTCTCTCTGTTTACATACTGCACTTCTTTCAGTACATGTATCTTACTTTACTGTATGATTATATTTTCTAACCTGCTATGATCTGTTGAGATGTACTGTACTCGCTCCCGTCCTGACTGGACCTGTTGATAAATTTTACAAATAGCTTGGAGGTTGCCTGCTAGCCTAGAGGAGACACTTTAGAGGTTGTTTAGATAGTTATTTTTCATTTTCTGGAGTTGTATTTACTTTGTGGATTACTGTATTTGAGTTTTGATATGTATTTCTGGGTTTTTGTATCTTAGACACTCAGACTTCTATCTCCTGTATCTCTTTTGGATTTCATGTTTTATCTATCTTTATCATGCTCTACCTTAAATGTGATTGAGACTGTATCTGCTATGTCACCCCCATTCGGGGAGTATAAACTGCTTAGCCTTATACTGTTAGATGCATGAGACCTAGGACAGCGTTCTACCGCCGACACTGCGGCGTAGGCTAGACGTTGTTACGTTCTCGTGCCCTTACTCTAGGGTGCGGGTCGTGACAACATTGAAGGCCTTGTGCCAGCCTGGTTTCAGTGTATAATTTTTGGGCGTCTACAAGTTTACCCTCAAGAGACGGCCTGATATCTCTGTCCATACACTATAGGTGAGTTCTTTATAAAGAGTCATGACATGAAGCATTGCGCTTCTTTGCGGTGCTACGCCGCTATGACATAGCTTAAAGCCGAGGCTTTACCCCACCTGGGTACCTCATCGTAGTGTTATACTACTGTAGCATGAGGTCACAGGCCTCTTTGTAGTGCCAAACTACCCAGCATGAAGCCTTGCGCTTCCGTACGGTGTTACGCCGCTATGGCATGGCTCGCAAAGCCGAGGCTTTACCCTACCTGGTACCTCTTCGTGGTGTCATGCCACTGTAACATGAGGACATCGTCCTCTTTGTAGTGATGACTACCTCTCTTTATTATGATTATCATACAACATTAGGCTACCTGCCTATTTGCGGTGCTACTCCGCTGTGACTTGGCTTGCAAACCCGAGGCATTACCCCTACCTAGGAACCTCATGGTGGAGTCACCCCACTGTAGCATAGAGTTACACTCCTTGTAGTGCTGCTCTACCGTGCTTCTTGTAAAGCACTCCAGGCATTCACTCTGCCTGAGAACTCATTAAGGCATTTAAGCCAACCTTCCCACAGGATCCGTTTTCTGCAGAAAATAACAGTAGACAACAGTGGTTGTAGGTCCGTAACCTCTCCATTTCACATAGGACAAGTACCCACCGTTCCTGATATTCTTCTGGTTAATAGTCCTCCTTTGAACCAAAAGCTAGATGCCTAGTAGATTTCTCTTTGAACTAATAGCATAAAACTTTATGGAAGGAATGTAATAACACAATATCAGAATGCCTTCAAGCCCATTTTACAAGCTGTGTCATCGACCAGCTGGCGCTTGAGGCCCTTGGTGAACGGATCCGTCAGGTTCTCCTGACTCCGAACATCAATCACTGCAATAACACCTCTCTTGATAAGATCGTGTACTGCTCTGTGCTTCAACCGCACCGTTCTCTTCTTCCCGCTGAAGAGTTTATTGGATGTCACTGCTGCTGCCGCCTGGTTGTCACAGTATATCGGTATCGCCGGTATCTGAGCCCCAACCACCGGAAGATCATACATGAGCTCCCGAAGCCACTCTGCTTCATCTGCAGTAGCATCCAATGCAAAGAATTCAGATTCCATGGAGGAGCGAGATAACATAGTCTGCTTCTTCGACTTCCAAGATATAGCAGCTCCGCCCATGGCGAATACGAATCTACCTGTGGAATACTCGCTCTCCATATCTGAACACCAGCTAGCATCACTGAAGCCTTCCACTACTGACGGATCTCCGCTGTAGAAAAGTGTATATGTCTGAGTTTTATTGAGATATCTCATAACATGCTTCACAGCTTTCCAGTGCTCAACGCCTGGATTGCTAGTGAACCGACTCAGCATTCCCACTGCAAAAGCTATGTCAGGCCTTGTGGCAGTAGTAGCGTACATCAAGCTTCCGATGCCTGACGCTTTTCTTCGAATTTGGCTCCAGCTTCTGATCACTCCGGTATGGTGTATCAATAAAAGAAAGATCTTGATACCCGTAGAGAGTGAGCATCTTCTCAATATAATGAGATTATGACAGCGCTATTCCAGTGCCGGTCCGGATGATCTTGAGCCCCAAGATTGCGTCGGCATCCCCCAAGTCCTTCATACTGAACTTGGTCGAGAGGAATTTTTGTCTCTGTGACGCAGCTTAAATCCGTACCTAGGATTAGCATATCGTCCACGTAAAGACATACGATTACTCCTCTTCCGTCAGCAAACTTCGTATAGACACACTTGTCTGTTTCACTGACCCTGTAGCCATTTGACCTTATCACCTTGTCAAACTTCTCATGCCATATTTTGGGAGCTTGTTTCAAACCATACAGAGACTTCATCAACTTGCAGACTTTGTCTTCCAGACCTCTGACGACAAAATCTTCTGGTTGTTGCATGTAGATCTCTTCGGTCAGCTCGCAATTAAGGAATGCCGTTTTCACATCCATTTGATGTATCACCAGCTTGTGTATTGATGCTAGAGAAATTAACAATCTGATGGTTGTCATCCGAGCTACTGGAGCATAAGTGTCAAAGTAGTCGATCCCCTGCTTCTGAGCAAACCCCTTGGCCACTAGCCTGGCCTTGAACTTGTCATGGTTCCATCTGTTTTCATCTTCTTCTTGAAGATCCATTTGCATCCGATGGGTCTTGCTCCTTCTGACAGGTCAACAAATACCCATGTGTTGTTGGAGGTGATTGAGTCAATCTCGTTGTCTATTGCCTCCTTCCAGAATACAGCATCTCTTGTCTTCATCACCTCATCATAGGTAAGCGGATCTGCTTCCACATGATAGGTGACGAAGTCATCTCCGAAGTCTTTCGGCCTCCTCGTTCGCTTAGTTGACGGCTCAGCGAGTTCTGGTTCAGCTGGTGTCTCCTTGACGGCAGCTTCATCTTGGACTACTGGTTCATTAAAGACTTTGTCTGCTTTGTACCCTCATCATTCTCCGAAAGATCTGCGAGAACAATATTCTAGTGTTTTGCAAACTTGTCTTCAAAATATTCAGCATCGCGAGATTCGATGATATGATTTGACTCGATATCAAGGAATCTCCGAGCATCACTCTTCTCGGCATACCCCAGGAAGATCGCCTTAGTAGTCCTTGTCCCCAGCTTCTGAATCTTTAGATCCGGGAGCTTCACATAAGCCAGGCACCCCCACACTCGAATGACATTCAGGTTGGGTCTGACTTTGAACCAGAGTTCATGAGGAGTTATGTCGGAAGTTGCATACGGCACTCTGTTCAGAATAAAAGTGGCCGTTAATGCAGCTTCTCCCCAATAGCACTTTGGAAGACCCGCAGTCAACAACATGGAGTTCATCATCTCTGTCAATGTTCTGTTCTTCCTTTCTGCTACTCCGTTGGATTGAGGAGAGTACGGAGCCGTTGTCTCATTGATGATTCCATGTTCTTTGCAGAATGATAAGAATTCATGAGACCGATACTCCCCGCCTCGATCACTCCTTAACCTCTTGAGTTATTGTCCAGTTTGCCGTTCAGCCTCGGCCCTGAACTCCTTGAACTTCTCGAATGCTTCGTCTTTAGACTTGAGCAAGTAGACGAAAGCATACTTTGAGAAGTCATCGATGAAAGTAATGAAATACTTCATCCCGGTCTTTGTAGAGAATTGTTTGAAGTCACAGATATCTGAGTGAACCAACTCCAGAAGATCTGTGCTTCGATGGACCATGTGAAAGGGTTTCCTTGTGATCTTCGTCTGAGCACATACTTCGCATTTCTCTACCTTACCCCCACACTTGGAGATAAGTCCTAGACTAGACATTCTGTTAATCCTTTTACAATGAACATGTCCTAGCCTATTATGCCACAACTCAAGAGAATAGTCAGAAAAAGTAATTGTATTTATATTATCATGCTGGGTTACAACAAGCTGAATCTTGTACATTCCTTCAGTTTGGAAAGCTTTTTCGAAGAATGTACCCTTCTTGGACATCACCAACTGGCCAGCATTGATGTCCATCCTCAAGCCTGCGTTGCAGAGCAGACTTCCAGAGATCAGGTTCTTAGCAATTACTGGAACATGCTTCACACCTTGAAGCGTCAGAGTGTTCCCCGATGTGAGTTTCAGCTCCACCGTTCCGATCCCCAGTACTTCAGCTTGTGCATGGTTTGCCATTATGACCTTCTCTGAAGTTGGCTCATAAGAGACGAACCAGTCTTTGTCTGAACAGACATGGCAGGTCGCACCAGTGTCTATCCACCAGTCCAAGTCAACCCCCATAGTTGCAACCTGTGCTATCATGGCAACTAGATTAGTAATCATAGAAACCTTACTAGGCTCACCTTGTTCTTTGGGCTTGGACTTGCATTCGGATTTGTAGTGGCCCTTCTTGCCACAATTGAAGCAAGTCACATGGGACTTGGACTTCTGCTGCTTGAAAGCAGGACCCTTCACTTTCAGATTCGTGAAGTCCTTCTTTTTTGCGATGAGAAGCAGCCTGCTTTCCCTGGTACTCTCTGGTTTGGACCAGACTTGCCTTCGCCAGTTGTTTGGACAGAGTATCCATCTTCTGTTGAGAGCGCATCTCGTCCTCAACATGGATCTCTTGCAAGAAATCTTCCAAGCTAATTTCCATCTTCTTTCGATGCATCCTTGCATAGAAGTTGCTCCATTCTGTAGGAAGTTTCGCGACGATTCCTCCAACGACAAACTTGTCGACGAGGGGCATGTTCTCGTCTTCTAGTTTCTGACGCAACTTCAGAAACTCCTTCACTTGGGGCAGCATCGCCTTCTCGTCTTCGAAGGTCCACTTGTGATATTTTTCTACCATGAAGATCTTGGACCGGTTCTCGTCATCTTCATAGAGCTTTCCCAAGGAGTCCCATATCTCTTTGGCAGATGTCTTCTTGGAGTAGGACTCTGCCAGAGAGTCTTCCATGGAATTGAGTATCAGTAGTTTGCATATACTGTTTTCTCTCTTCCACTTCGCTTGCTTGGTCGTAGCAGCGGCCACAGCCGCAGCAGATCCAGTGGTTGGAACGATCGGTTCTTCTTCTGACAGCACGTGATCAACATTCACGAGTTGAAGATTTAAAGTGACCTTTCGTCTCCATATCTGGAAGTGTTCGCCATCGAATTTCTCCAACTTGTTAAAGCCGGTATCGATGAGCGAAGCACGAGAATTATCCATCTACTCAATAAAGCTTTGAGATTGTTAGTGCCGAGGCACAATTTTCGATAGAAAATTCTGAAACTGAAACAATTGTACACACAACGTTTCAAATGCAGCACCTTAAAGAAGATGTGCAACAGAGATCCTGGAGGATTCTGAATTACGAGGATCTAAAAAGATTCTACGTAATACACAAAAAATCTAAAGAAACTTTGTGTAAGCAACTATCGGCAGTAGAGCTTCTAAAAAGAAGTTACTGTAAAAGGCAACAACAGCGATGACAGGCGAGAATGAGATGCTGGGGTGAATGAACCACCGTTGCTCAAAGCTTTATTCGCCCCACACGAGCACGAACAGCTTCCAGGAACCAGCAAGTTCACGAGAACTTCTGGAACGCTCGTAAGTCAATATTTGAGACTTGAACGGGCTTCCTGGACTTAACAGACTCCCTCAACTCTCTTCTTGGTGCGTCTTTCAAAGGAGGTCAAGGGGCTCTATTTATAGAGTGGAGTTGAGATTTCACCTCTTCTCCTATCCGATGTGGGACTAAAATACCAATACTCAAAAATAGAGTTTGATATTTTAGATCATCCCACAATTAACATAGAAGTGTGCCAGTCCACGCCTACCCCCCCGAACACTCCCGTGCATGCACGAGACAATTCTGGAGTCCGCGTCCGCGTCCGAGTCCGAGTCCGCACAACAAAAATCAACTTGCATCCTTGTTGGAGTTAATCCTTTTTCCTTCTAGGAAAATACTCCCACATGGCACAAACTTGTGTCCCACTACACCTCATGTGCACACCTCAACACAAGCAATGCATTATATTGAGATACTCACCATTTGGTGTAGCCGATATGGGACTATCTTTTCTAGTCCAAAGGCAAAAACACCAACAACTACAACTGGCTAATTAAAATACTTCAGAATGTTAACTTCAGCCGTGCTATTTTGCATGCGCACGGGCTCGGTCTGGACGGAGGATGGCGGAGCAAAAAGCGAGAGGACGGGGCAGACAGTGGCTCGTGCAAATACACGAATAGTACACGAGCCATACCTTTTTTTTGTATTAACTTGCAAAACTGGAATTTTTTAAAGTTATTGCTGATTATCCCATATTCCAAAACTGTAAAATGAAAGTAATACAATTCCCTTCCGTTCTCTAACTACTAAATAGTCTTAAGTTTCTTTATAATTCCTTTAGAAAGTCAAACTAGATGCACGTTTACATGGTATCCACAAAACCTTCCATTACTGAAACCAGAAACTGTGGGGGAATGAATGAATGAATGGAACACAAAACAAGATCTCCATGTTTCTGGTAGGGTTATTTAATTGTAGAGTCTAATATAATATTCAAAATTTATATTTAGATCTCTATGAAAGAACATGTCTGGTTTTGGCGGTTAATTTGGATTAATTGATTGTCGAAAATGGAAATCTTACGAGTCCTAAAACTAAATGCTTATGGAGATCTAAACGAATCAGTCCAAGTCAACTGTTAGGACGAGACTCAAACTCTTTTCTGAATAATTTAAAAACTTAAACTCAAATTTCAAATAATATACGGGACTTTAAAATTAAATAATATTTTTCTGTTGTTATGCCAGCAGAAATCTTATTTTGAGTGATGAGCGATTTTCGTATATTATTTGAGGAATATGTGCACTTTGTGGCTTGCATGATCTCACTTATAAAGTAACCGTTGTTTATTTGCATGTGAAGTGGACTACGGGGAAGAAGACATGGTGAGCATGAAAGCTAATAATAGAAGCAAAGGCTGAACCTGGCTGTC
This sequence comes from Iris pallida, assembly GCA_029216955.1. Classification (NCBI taxonomy): domain Eukaryota; kingdom Viridiplantae; phylum Streptophyta; class Magnoliopsida; order Asparagales; family Iridaceae; genus Iris; species Iris pallida. Next base: position 31,538,133 of record JANAVB010003398.1, read on the forward strand.
AAACTTTTGAGATATTGAAGGATTCATGGGATATGGTTGGTCAGGGGATATTAATTTAATTAGTAGGTGACTTGTTCATTCTTTTGCATTGATTCAACTCTAGTTTCATATTAGCGTAAATCAGTTGGTCAATTGGTACTCAATCTCATGTCAACCAACTTGTCTTTTTTTTAATATATATGTGGGACAACTTGTCAACCAACTTAGTCTATTTGGTGTTTTGGCATTTTGGAATATATATTTTAGCTCGCGTGGGAGGACTGACGAAAAATGGACATGATCTAAGCTGGCGTGGGACAAAATGGGCATTTCGTGCATAAAAACTCAACAGCTAGGGACGCCGCATGGGCGGTCGAGGACCGACACCATTCTACCACGGGTATAAACGACGGTCAACCACGCGGTCCGTCGTGCGGCGCCCTATGGACGTCGGGAAGACGTCGTGCACATAGAACGGGTGGCTGGACGGCATCGGCTGTCGTAGGCGTCGTGAAGACGTCGGGGGCGCCTTCGGCGTCGTGGACGAAGCGAGGCGTTGAGTTGTCGGCGTCAAAAGACGTCGGCCGTCCCGTGAGGCTCGGGAGCGCACGAGGTGTACGTGTAGGACGATGATGAAAAGCCAGTGCGGACAAGACCCACACGAAGAGTCTGAAGCGACATGACGACCGGCTAAAAATCGTGTGCGGGAAGACACACGATTTAACTGAGCCCACACGTGCTGGTAAAAGGAAAAAAAAAAGAATATATATTTTAGAAAATTACGTCTAAGATAATATAGTTTTTTGATATTGAAGGAGAATTTCAAACATATACAAATCGTCGAACCAGGGCCGCCCCTGAGTTTGTGGGAGTCCTAGACAAATTTTTAAAATAGAATACATATATAATATTAAAAAATTAAATGAAAAATAATTTTTAAAAATTGTTACAACCAAGAATTGAACCTAGGACCTATTGTGTGCAAGTTTAACTTACTAACACAAAACCATAATTGTTTTGTGATAAAGGATGATCATGTTACATATTAGTTCTATGCTTGATACAAGATTACTAATAGATATTTATTAAAAAAAAATTGGCTCCCAAATTCCACTTATGCGCTTCTTCCCAACCTTTAAACATTTAATATTAGAAGCTTCACAAGACAAAAAAATATATTAGAAACTAAAAAGGAGAAGAAAAATCTTGCATTGACACATTTGTTGAGGGAGAGAGTGACCGTTTCATTTTTTCCGTAGGATAGAGGTTTTTCGTAGGAATGTGATAGAGAGAAGAATAAAGAGGCGGCTTAGAAATAGGTGCATTATTTCTTTTTCTTTTTCTTATGAATATTTTATTTGATTCTTCTTCAGACAGCCATGAACTTTTCCAGGTCCATCTCCAGTATAAAATAACTACAATTTTAAAAAAAATGGAGACCCCCGGAGGGAGGAGGTCCTAGGCGGCTGTCTAGCCGGCCTCCCGTTGGAGCGGGCTATGCAATGTATGCACAAAGATCGCAAAACCTAATGGCGAGATGATATTCAGACTGCCGTTACAAATGACAAAAAGGCCATCATACCGATAAAACCTAATGGGCCCTCCTGTAACGCCCCAAATGTTGCACCCCGCCCGAGGCCCTGTTGCATAACCTTTTTGCGGACTAAGGTTATGCGGGAAGCTTCCAGAACATTCTAGAAGATGGCGGAAGGCTCTAGAAGACTGTGGATCTCTCCGGGAGGCCCAAGATCGTTCTAGGAGGCCCAAGAACACTACAACATATATGGGATATAATAGCGTGCGCTGAACGCTGTAGAATGCATATTATAGCATATTCCGTCCGCTATATATGCCCCCGCTATAATAACCCCATGTACAAGAACGCTATAAAGTTATAGCGTTCACGAACGCTATTCATGGATTATAGCGTTCATTGACGCTATAGACAATGTATAGCGTTTTGAAACACTATATGATAGTTATAGCAATTAGGAACGCTATAGAACTTTAATAGTATTCATGAACGCTATTAAGTTATTGTAGCGTTCATGAACGCTATAGACATGTTATAGCACTTACAAACGCTATATAGTTTACATAGCCTTTACGAACGCTATAGTTCATTAATAACATTTGTTAACGCTATAAACGTGTTATGGCGTTCCTGAACGTTGTTTATTTTTAATTGCGTTCCTATATGTTATTGTTTGTTAATAGCGTTTCGATATATATCTACTTTTTATAGCATTTCTTTCCTGCTATTATATGTGCAACAATAGCATTTCAGAATGCTATTGCAGAGTCAAAATTCTGTATTCGAAAATTTGCAGAATACAACACATCAGAATACTATTGCAAATAATGCCACAGTTACACAAAATGCAGGTATTCAAAAATTTAAATGCGAATCAATCACAGAATGAATTTCGAACATAAGTAAATTCATTAATTTCACTGTCAAGAACATTCAAAATCCTTCATAATTTTTCCAAAATTAAACATTAACAGCGTAGTCATCGTTTAATTGTTTCCATACATATATCCAAAATATTGCATATCCAAAATTTAGCTCGAACCCTTCAAGCCTATCCATAACCAAATCTCCTCAGAAATCCTCTTACATCCAACCTACACAAATATAGGGGAAAAATATTAGTGTTCCTGGTTAATAAACAAGCAGTTGAATTTATGAGTTAGCTATCAGTAGAAAATTGCCTAAAATTCTATGAGTTATAATCAACCAAACAACTGGAATCCATTGTCAGTTGAATTTATTAGTGATCCATTCATATCCATACATAGCAAATCTACAACTTGTGGCAATGGAGGGCATCCCCTGTTCTTTGTTATCTAAAATCCAATATATACCACAAAAAGAACTTAGAAAGGTACAGTAGACTTATGAATTGATGCAAGCATTTGTATTTGAGCCACTATTACAAACACCTCCTATAATTCAGAACCAACAATAGAAGTGTAAAAGCAACATAATATGACTTCACGTACCTGCAGGTGAGTAATTGAAACAATGTGAAGTCCATAAGAGGCATTAGCAAGAATATCTTCCAAAGCTCGAACCATAATACCAAGTTCTGATGGACCTTCTTTTCCAAGTTCAACAACATATGCTTTCCAGTACATGTCTGACCATAAGCCATTATTGTGCCATTATATCCATTCAGGACTCTACAGAAAACATAACACTGTAAGAGCTTGCATCAAGCATCATAACTAACGGATGATGATAAAGAAAATACAGCACTGTAAGAGCTTGCATCAAGCTAATAACAGTTGGTATAGGCCCCCAACTTTCAAAGCAAACAAGGAGTAATGTCACTTTAGTTTCTTTTGTTTATGTATTTTCATGCTTAGGACAGAGTGCGTATGCTTTTATCATATTTTATATTTTGGGCATGTTATACTTTAAGTATATGTAAAATGTTATATAAGGATTTAGCTACTTGTTGCTATAATATGTTTACTAAGCACATGAACTCACCCCAAAACTTCACAGTTTTCTTCTAGGTCTTGTTGATTTAGGTCGCTAGCAGAGTGTTCAGGTTTCAAGTTTTGGAGTGTTCAGGTTTCAAGCTGGCAAATATTTGTTGAGGTCTTCTATCAAAATAATTGCAAGCTAGAACACTAATAATGCTGCAATTAATATATTTCCAAGTATATCAGCATTTGCCAAAATATTGTGGTTAGATTCCATTATTGAGACAAGCATTCAAATCCTATGAGAAGATTAGTAGTCACAATGAAACCAAAGAAGCTTACCTAAATAGTATAGGCAAACACAAGGAAAGATATAGTCCATCTTAGCTCCTTCCAAAGATGAAGTTTATCAAATTTGTTCGCCATAATTACACAGGGGAGCATGAGTTTCTAAAGTTCAAAAAAGAGAGTGGAGAGTAAGAATCAAGATCATGAAAGCTAGAAGAGTAAACATCAAGAAGTAGTAAAAAAAGAAGCAAGACCAACTGTTACTAGAGATCAAGAAAAAAAGTAATCAAGATCAAGAGAGGAAGGGCAATGGAGAAATAAGAGATAAAAAGAGCAAAGAAATGACCCAACTGAGATGCAGTCAATGAACATAGGCCCAAGAACAGAAAGAAATTTATATGCAACCCCATATGCAAGACTAGAAAGGGGAAGGATTCATGTGGTGTGGATTGATGCAATTTTGGACAAAACAAGAAAAGAATATAAAAAAACAAAAAACATCTCTCTTTTCATTAAGAGAGGAAACCTAATTCAAGAGTCCAAAATTTACAATGAAGAAAAGCAATTCAATGTAGAACTGGAAGCTCATGTGATGAAATGATGAAATTTCCCAAAGACATTGAAAAGGATTAGGGGCATATTCATATAGATCAGGTACATGAATGCCATATTTGTCAATAGACGTTAATTAGGGGCAAGGTTCCTCCAACCAAAAATCTTTATGAATTGGATTGGATTTAAAATGCATCATATACAAGAGTACATGCGTATACTAAACAATACAACAAAAGTATCTGAATTGGATTTGAAACGACATATATAAATTAGTGATGACCAAATACCTGGCTTACCTATCAAACAATTTAAAGTGCATCATATATAAGACTGCATGCTTATACCAAATAATACAATTAAAATAGTTGAACTGGATTTGAAAGGAAGCAATAATAGTAGTTCTTTGATTCTAGAGAGCAATAAATCTATTTAAATGTCTACTTAATACAGGATAATTATTTATTTGATATGGGTACGGAACACGACATGCAGATAAGATATGGGTAACACAACACATATTTCGAGAAAGATCTAGAAAGGATCAGATAGAAACAATTTTTTACTCTTATCTTGAATATGTTTGGCACAATACAACCACGCAAAATTACTTCCAAACATGTTTTGCGACTTGGAGGTTGAGCAGATGTTACTCACGATTAAAATAACATCATACCTTTTTAGCGTTTTACAAAGCGTGCCAATATCACCATTTAAGCAAATAATAGTACAGTACTTAGGTTAGGCATTTGGCAATCACTGGAGGTGTCAAAAATAACTATACAACGTACACAAACTAAAAATCTGCCTCTACAAGAAAAAAAAAACAATTGTCCTATGGTTGACACAATCCAAGTATTCTATAGTTCACAAAAACCATTTATTTCTACTGGAGATTAACACTGAGAAGGACATTTAAAAAGATTATGACAATACCTGGTTCTTGTTAGCAGGTGAGTCGGGCTTAAGATCTTGCACGATCGACTTGTTCTCAAGATCCCAAATCTTCACACTGTCCTTAGTTGCAGCACAGAGCCGGTACCTGTTTGGACTGAAGCGAAGACAATGAATTATTGCACGAACATCCAATGAGTAGACGTGAAACTGAGTACTGAGAACACAGATTATGACCTTTGATTATTAAGAACAAAACATATGAAACTGAGTACATGTCAAACACTGCTCAGTAAAGGGAAAAAGAGGGTGATACATGGCAATTGGTAGTCTAGGGATATCTGACCACTAAGCAACTTAAAGAAATTTCTTAAATTAAGAGATATTCAAATAATTTAGGATACCTGTAGCCAATCCAGTCCCCTGAGCCAAATTTCTTTATCTTCATGGATTCAAACTTCAAAAATCATATCTTGTTTAGTTTAGTTGCAAGCAAAGCATTAGACACCATATTCATATTGTTCATATACTTCTAATGATTGGTTCCCTAATTGATAAAAGATTCTAACTATTCAAAGGCCACATACTGAAATAAGAATGCATAAGCATTTTAAAAATATAATGTGAAAGAAAATTTGTGAACTTTCACTATCAATCACAAGAAGAAGGTGGGTTCATTCAAGAAATCATCAAAACCACATAAGAAAACTAGCAAACTGCACCACCCACTAAAAAAACTCGATAAAACATCAAAGCAAACAAAACCCAGATGCAAAGAGAGAAACTTTCCAGCAAAATAGAACTCTAGGAGCCAACTACTAGGTGCTCAACTCGAGGCGATGAAAATATTTACAGTTAAGAAGATGTTTTAATGACTTTAATATAGTTGTGTATAAATCCTAATGAAATGCCCCATACCTGACTCAACCAGAATTTTGTAGTAAGCAAACAGGATACCGTCACTTGGTCAAGAATTCAAACAGTGTGAGAATCTCACATGTGCTTTGGATGTACCTGATGAATTCAAACAGTATGAGAATCTCTCATGCAACTCGTAGAAAAAAAAATCGAGATTGTAAGCACAAAAGTATCACTATGAGAGCGATAAATGGTACCAGTGGTGTTGGCTGAGGGAATGCAGGCCAAGCTTATCAGTGATCTTTGCAGCATTCATGGCATTGGGAAGATCTTGTTTGTTTGCAAACACAAGAAAGACATCATCTCTCAAGTCATCCTATTAATCAATGGACTTTTTTATAATATGAGTCGAGTTACATCAAACTATCCATAACATTGTTATGCTGGAAGATTAGCTAACTACTAGTGTTTCATAAGAAGAAATCGTATTCTAACATATCACTATGTCAAGGTAGCATTTGACTTCGAAGAAAAAGCTAGCTCATTCATGACACGCACTATGGCAGAGACACATCAGATGAATGGTATTGCTTTCAATCATCTCCAATTTTGCACTCCCATGGAAATATAAAGCACAACTATATTGAGTAGAGAATAAAAGAAGGACAAGTCTTTTGCATCCTGGTCAATGCACATAGTGAATCATCCAATATTCGAGTAACTTGCAAGAAACTAAGGGTCTGTAATCTGTTAGCTTACAAACAATGGTGTAATACGATGACTTAAACAGTATATAAAAAAATTAATAGTTTAGCATAACACAAAACTTACTGAGATTCTCTTATTTGGTGGCTCAGTTTCAATAAAAATCCTAGTACATGCTTCCTTCCCTTTTTGTACCGAAATTAGGGCTTACAACAACAACACTCTTACTCTTGGGGTACGCCTCTTTGTATTGATTCCTAAACCTCTTCATTCAAGAAATTAGAACAAAAACATCAGTTGGAAAAAAAGGAGATCGGATCGAGAGCGGACAAGTGCGTACATGAAAACGGTCTCGTAATCGAAGCGAACCTGCAGAGAGTTACGGTCGACATTGCTGAAGACAATGACGGTCCAGATCCCTAGCCGACCGCCGTTTCGCATGATCCGACAGGTGATGCTCCCCTTCTCCGACGAGACGAAGCGGAAGAAGAGGAGGCAGATGAAGGATGAAAGAATTGGTGGAAGAAGAATACGTGATGGATGTTGCCAGAATTTTTTTTTTGTTTTGTTTTGCGACGTTTGGAGGGAGGAGGTGGTGGGTGGGGTGGACGAGGAGTAGAGAAAAAGAGAGAGGGGGAGAAGAGAGTTTTGAGTTAGGGCTTGGGATGAAAAGAAGTTTCGTGAATTTTGTGCGGGAATAGGAAAAATGTTAAGTGGGAAACTAAAAGTAAAAATTTGTGGAAGGATCTTTAAGAGGGAAATGAAAAGTTGTATGAAAATTTTAATTTTAAACTTTTTGTTATCATCTTTTCTTTTTGCACAAATTTAGGATAAACGTTTTATTTTTATATTTAATTTATGTTATAAAATTTTATTTTCAAAAATTGGGTATATTTCAGTAAATATTTTATACACAAAATATAATCATTATATCCCTTAAGAATATAATTTTCTATACTATTATTTTTTTCAAAAAATCTTTCTTATTTATTTATTATTTATTTATTTTTATTTATTTATATTTTATTTTTTTGCTTTTTTTTGGAAAAAAGTTCAATAGTTTTTTTTTAAGAATGATTTTTAAAAAAAAAGTTTTTTGTTGTTGTTTTCTCAGTTATTATTATTTTTATTTTTTATCATTTTTACCTAGAATATGGATCTCCAATTACAATGCAAAAAAATGCATGTCGTAAATGAGTCTCTAATTACAACACGCAAAAATGCATGCCGTAAATGAGTATTAATTTTCAAACATAAGACATCATTTTGCTATGGACGGTACCGATTTAATTTCTAAAAATCCAACGGATGAGATCGCCTGCTATCGAGAACGCTATAAATTATACAGCAAAACTGAATCGCTCCTATAACTTATTTTTTTAATATAAAATAGAAAACTGTGTTGCTTCTCCCATGATTGGAACAGTAGATAGTTCAATTGTGAGCATTCGATTAACTCGGTTAACCGAACCGAATTACGAAATACTGTATTGGACCGAAAATCGAATAACAAAAATTGAAACCAACCGAAATATCCCGTACCGAACCAAACCGAATGGAATAAATCTGTTCGATTTTTAGTTTATTTGGTTTAACCAATATTTCAGTTTATTTATATTTTTTGTCAATATATATAGTAACTAAATATACAAAGATATATTTCATATATATATTACTAAATTTTCTTATTGGTTTAACCGAAACCGAATCCCAAAACCGAAACCGAAACCGAATAAGAAATTTTAGTATTTTCGAAACCGAAACCGAACCGAAGTTTTTTCAAACCGAACCGAATCTCTTATTCGGTTAGGTTCGGTTCGGATTTCGGTCCAAAAACCGAATAATGCTCACCCTTAGACATACGGGCATAGCAACGTTCAAAAAAATTATACCTTTAACAGCGTTCATAACACGCTATATAAAGTTCTATTAACAGCACTGCATAATGAACGCTATTGATAATGACATTATAATAGTAGGGAGACTTCGACGCTATAGAAAAACTGCTATTGTATGAACGTTTAATAGCACTTCAATATGAACGCTATGGATGATTATATTATAATAGCAGTGAGGCTCGAACGCTATAGATAAACTGCTATTGTATTCTATTTTAATAGCACTGCGGAAGGAACGCTATTGATGATGACATTATATAGCAGGGAGGCTTGAACGCTATAGATAAACTGCTATTGTATGTCCTATTTGTTGTAGTGGAAGCTTCTGGAAGGCCCTTGAAGTTTCCTTTTATGTTGCTAGGGAATAAACCTGGAATATGCCATTCCAGTTATGGTAGATTGTAATAATCCTTGGAATATTCCTTCCAGGACTTTCCTTGTATTGCTCTATGAGCACTTATAAAAGGGGAAGGCTCTCATTTGTTCCTCGCCACCTAAAATTGTAAGCATTCTCCAAGTCAATAAAGAGATTCTTACTAGTCCCATCTTTGCTCCACTATTCTAGTTTTCTTAGCGATCTAGCTAAGTCGGGACGGGAAGGCTTGCACGAGTCTTTGAGGAGAAAGACAGTGCGCCGCACGGGACAAAGTGCTAGCAAAAACACTAAGTCCGTGACAAGTGGTATCAGAGCAAAGGTTCGATCGCCCACTACCAAAATAAGTGGTTTTAGCGACGCCCAAAAACGTCGGAAAAATAGGAAATTCCGTCGCTAATCTGTATCACCGACGTATTTACCGACGTTTAGCTTTTGTCGCCGTTTCCTTAGTCGGTGATCACGAAAACGTCGCTGAACGTCGCAATTACCGACATTCAGCGACGTACGAGTACGTCGGTGAGTTATCGACGTTTATCGTCGTTCCGTCGGTATATTAGCGACGTATACGTAGTCGCCACACGTCGGTAAAACCTGGAATAGTTACCGACGTCTAGCGTCGTTTCGTCGGTAATATAGCGACGTGAGTTTCGTCGCTAGACGTCGGTAATGGTCCTGTACATTTTTGCAGCTAGTGTCGCTAGACGTCGGTAAATACGTCGGAGAGCTGTACTCTTTTGCAGTTAGTCGTCGGTAAATGTCGGTAAAACGTCGCAAACATATATTATTTGCAGCTTGTCGTCGGTAAACGTCGGAAAACGACGTCGCTAAACGTCAGTAAGCGTCGCTAAACGTCGCTAAAGTTGTAAAAAAAATAAAAAAAATAAAACACAGATTCTATATTACCACTCACAATTCTATAAAACACATATAGGTACACATTCAAATCCCCACTCACAATTCCAAATCACAGCGCATTGAAACCCCCACTCACAATTCCAATACAAACATCCAATACAAACATCCAATCATAAGTCACAAATATCCAATCATAAGTCACAAACATCCAATACACAACTAACATCCAATACAAACATCCAATCATAAGTCACAAACATAAGATGATACAAACACAAATAAAAGTCCTAACTAGGACTACTAGTGATCTGGTGCAGGAGGGGCACCGCCGCGACGAAGGCGTAAAAACTCCTCATACTCCGCAAGTGAAATCGATACAGATGGAGCGCCAGGCTGTGACGTCGGTGGAGTCGGTGTCGAAGAAGAAGGCGGTGGAGGCGGCGGAGTCGACGACGATGAAGGCGCACCCAGAGTACCAGCATGCTCCAACGCTGTAAGTCGCTGGTTGTATGAATCCATGATAGATAACATTCTACCAGTGCTCTGGACCATCGAATCCTGCGCCTTTCTCACCGTCTCGGCCATGGTCACCTGTCCTGTCTGCAACTCCGTCACCGTGCGCTCTAACCCTCCAACGGCGCGCTCTGTCCTCTCAGTCGTCTCCCTGAGGTCTATAATGCCGCGGTCGAGCGCATCCAATCGTGCTAGCAGCGCAGGATCGTCCGTAGGATGCTGAGACTGCTGCTCGATCCGTCGTAGCAGGTCGTCACGGAGAGACTCCATCATCTGGTGGACTCGGGCAGACTCCTGGGACGGCTGTGGACCATGCACACTAGCAGGAGATGTCCTAGAGGACTGGGTCGCAACTAGGGCGCCATAGGATCCCGTACCGTAGTACGTACCCCTACGGAGGCCACCAGCGGCGGTCATCCACAGCTCGTCCTCCGACGGAGCTTGAGTGGGCTGCGAGGAAGTACCGGCCTCTCCTGCATCAGGTGCACTAGCAGCCGCCCGTTCCCGCAGCCTCTTATACTCGGCCTAGAAAGTATGGATAGTACTCTATGATTTCTAATTTATAATTAATGTACTTATTTTTACTAACTTCATGAATATTTATTTGCATCATATTTACTAAGTTATATTAAAATGGACACGAAGTATTAAATTAAGATAACGTATTGTAATACTTACATAGGTCTGCTCGGCCCTCTCGTCAATAAGGACTCCGCCCTTCCGATGGGTGGCCAGGAAGACGGTCACCATGTCGGCGTTACCGACCTTCCTTACCTGTAATTAAATATATTATCTTAGTAATAATTTATCGGATTTGCATTAAAATAATATTTCTAAAAGAGAAAGACATACCAGACGACGGAAATGTTCCGTCATCGGAATCGACCCACCGCACCACTTCGAGGCATGTTGCCTAGCCGCCTTGGCCTTCTCCGACTTCTCCTTGTACTTTGGCTCCTCGAATCGAGCCTTCATCGCATTCCATTGATCAGGGGTGATCCAACCTTGGATCGGCTTTCCGGCACGATCACGATCCTTCTGATCGTTGATAGAGTCGCGGATCAGCTTGGCAGCGACGGAAGGAAACATCCCCTCGATCTGCTCGGCCCGGTGCGGCGGATAGTAAAACATATCCTAGAACAGTACGAAACCAAATATTTATTAGTTATATATAATATGCATAAATTAAATGATTCATGTTAAAAACAAATCTATTTTAACCTTGAAGCGCGTAAACCAGAAGTTCTTCCTTTCGTCTGGAGCATCAGAGTAGTTAATCCAGGGACCACCATAATTATGCCTCAGCATATCGCCTAGGCGTCTCTGTACCCCTGAAGGACGATATCTATACATACATATTATATTCATGAAAAAAGTTAATTTATGATAAAAACAGAAGAAAAATAATAATAAACCAAAATACCTACTTTGTACCGTCGGCCCAGATCTCCGTCCTCCCCTCCTCCGGAGGTGCGCACGCATCATCTTCATGATGCTGGTCGGCCGTCGGCGCATCCTCCTCGGCCATCTGCTCATCCGTCTCCATCGTCGTATCAACATCAGGAACGCTAGACGGGGGAGCCCTCTCAACAGGTCTGGAACTACTCGTCCCAGGAGATATGCCACGTGACGTCGTCCCAACCGGCCCAGCTACTGTCCGATATGGAGGAGTAATCGGCGACGAGGATCCAGAGCCGGTACCAATAGGAGGTACCGAAGGCAAACTCCGTCCCCTAGCAGTACCTGTAGGAAGTACCGGATGATCCCGACCTCCTCGTGGCCCTCGCAAATGTCCGCGACGACCTGCCATACCTGATAACAGCATATGATAGTACAAGATATAATAGAGACTAGAAATATGACAGTACAACAAATAATAGAGACTAGAAATATGACAGTACAACAAATAATAGAGACTAGAAATATGACAGTACAACAAAGATAATAACCAAGGTAACATATGATGATACATTCTACAATAAACATCTAAGTCCAGATAATATCTCTCTCAATCATCTTCAGAATAATCATCTTGTTCGTCTTCCTCGACCTCATCTTCCTCTTCCTCCTCATCTTCACTTTCGTCTTCACCTTCGTCGGCTTCGCCTTCCTCTTCGGATAATTCTACATCTTCTACATTATGTGTCGTGTAATGCGTAACTTCCGTGGAGTCCACATCGACAATATTGGTTACAGGAGGTAGCTCGTCCTCCTGGTAAGCTTTTTCATCAACATCAAAAGTATCTCTAGCTTTAGTCTTGCATACTGCCCACCAGTCAGACTTCGTTGCTCCCCGTCTCGGATAAGCTGTAAAATACACGAGCTGAGCCTGAGTTGCTAGGACAAACGGTTCGTAGCCTTGATATCTACGCTTGTAGTTTATATCCACAAGACCATGCTTGTCAATTTTCCAGCCTTGATTTTCAATCGGATCGAACCATTCACACTTGAACAACACGATATTTGCAGGTTCTCTGCCATAATTATATGACAACTCCACAATCTCTCGCAAGATGCCAAAGAAATCATTTCCTGGATCGACGTCTTTGTAGTTCGAAGACTTGATACACAAACAACTGTTCTTCGTGGAATCAAGATCCAGGAAGCTGTCTCTGATCGGAGCATTTGTCGACTTGAACCGAAAGCCATTGACACAATAACTTGGCCATGTTTTAACAAAAGTAATTGGTCCCTTGGCAAGAGTTCTAATTAATTCAATCTCGGGTGAAATTAGACGATCGACCTGAATATCAAAGAAGAGATAATAAGTTATTTATTGCGCAGTTGCATTAGAAGAGGCCAGTAAATATTACCGAACTGCTTACATATTCGCTCAACCAAGAAGGAAAATGACGTCTCATTTCTTGTTCTAATGCTTCGTCTGTTAGGTAGGGTCTAACCAGCCTCAACTCATCATTATATGTGCTGGAAAACAACGAAGCATTAGAACGATTAGTACAATAATATTAGCTTATACTATTACATTGAGATGACGTAAACTCATCATTCCTTACTTACCCTTCTAGCTTCTCCACTTCATCCTCGTCGCAATTGAGTAATACATACAACTGAGCAGCCCTTAGCTCTTCGTCATTCAAATATCTCTTCTTCATTTTTCCCGAAGGCTTTCCGGACGCATTGAATACTTTCAGTATTCCATCATTAAATTCTTGATATCCGTCGTCGTTTCTCGGAGCCCTCGTTCTATTCGTAGCAACATGAGGTTTGAAATAGGAGGAGCAGAAATTTGTAATCTCCTCGAGAATATAGGCTTCACAAATAGAACCCTCGACCCGAGCCTTATTTTTTACCTTTCTTTTTAGGTGATTCAAATGTCGCTCGAACGGGTACATCCATCGATATTCGACGGGTCCACCAACACGTGCCTCGTAGGAAAGATGAATCGGCAAATGCTCCATAGAGTCGAAGAATCCAGGAGGAAACACCCTCTCTAGCTTGCACAGTGTTACCGCAATGTCCTTCTCTTGCTTTTCTAGACGATCAACGAGCAATTTCTTAGAACAAAGGTCCCTGAAGAATATGCTAAGCTCCGTCAATGGATCCCAAACTGCCTGCGGTAAGAATTCCCGAAATGCAATCGGAATTAACCGCTCCATGAATACGTGACAATCATGGCTCTTCATACCTGTCAGTTTGTTCTCCTTGAGGTCGACGCATCTTCTCAAGTTTGAAACATACCCATCTGGAAATTTCAGACCTTGAATCCACCTACAAAGCCTCACTTTATCCTCCTTCTCCAGTGAGAAAATTGCCTTAGGCTGCTTCAACTTTCCATTCCCGTCCTCTATCAAATGCAATGCAGGACGTCTACATATTTCTTTCAAGTCCAATCTAGCCTTAGGATTGTCTTTCGTCTTCCCCTTTACGTCCATTACAGTATTAATTATGTTGTCAAACACATTCTTCTCAATATGCATGACATCAAGGTTATGTCTAATCAGATTGGTGCTCCAGTATGGCAGATCCCAGAATATACTCCTCTTCGTCCAGTTATGAGTGCGACCAAATCCGTCACACTTGTAGCCCGTAGCAGGCTGCTCAATAGCACTTGGTAAATCTCTAACCTCCTCCCATATCGTGGCTCCGCACCACCTTGTCGGTGGATCACCCTTCTCCACAACGCCAGCACGAAAAGCATTCTTGTTCCTCCGGTACGGATGATCCTTCGGCAGGAATCGTCGATGACAATCGAAGAAGCACGGTTTGCCTCCGTGTTTCAAACGGAAAGCCTTAGTGTCGTCCATGCAACACGGACATGAAAGACGACCATGCGTGCTCCATCCAGATAACATTCCATAGGCCGGAAAGTCGTTGATGGTCCACATAAGTGCTGCCCGCATCTGGAAATTTTGTTTTCTAGATACATCGTACGTGTTGGAACCTACTTCCCACAGCTGATTCAACTCATCAATCAATGGTTGTAAATAAACATCAATGTTCCTTTTCGGATTGTTCGGACCTGGGATAATAACGGTGAGGAACATATATGGAGTCTTCATGCACATCCAAGGCGGTAGATTATACGGGGTGACGATCACAGGCCAACACGAATACTGGGATCCTGAAAGTCCGAATGGGGTAAAACCGTCAGAGCAGAGACCCAATCTAACATTACGCGGATCAGAAGCAAAATCTGGATACTCTCGATCAAAGTGCTTCCATGCTTCTCCATCAGATGGGTGATCCAACACTCCTTCGGTATGTTCCCGCTTATGCCAACTCATGTTTTCTGCAGTTTCCTTCACCATAAACAACCGCTGCAAACGCGGCGTCAACGGCAAGTAGTGCATCGAAGAGGTAGGCTTCCTGGTACCGACAGACTTTCCTCTACCACAGGCCTTGTAGCGATCGACACCACAAAATCTGCAGGCGTCTTCATCCTTGTCGTCTTTGTAGTACAACATGCACCCGTTGCGACAGGCATCGATTTTTTCATATCCCATCCAGAGCGATCTAACCATCCTCTTAGACCGGTAAAAGTCTTTAGGCAACTTCGCACCCTCAGGCAATATTTCTATAAGCAACTCCATAATACGGTTGTAGCAATCTTGCGACATGTTAAAATCGGACTTGATGCTCAACAATCTTGTAACCACCTCCAACGGTGAATGATCCTCACAACCAGGATATAATGGAGTCCTTGCATTCTCCAGCAACTCCATGAACTGTGCAGCATCGGGGTTCGGTGCCTCCTCAGGTGCATCATGATCATCCGGATCGAAACTAGGCCCGGCCGCGTCAAAAACCATGTTCACCAACCCATCGTCGTAAGGAGCGTTGTTGTGGACATCAACATAAGGCTCGTACTCCGATGCTAAAGACACAAGTTCTCCGTGCTCGCTCCACTGATAGTAATTCGGCGTGAAACCCTTCGAGTACAAATGATACGTGACATCCACTTCTGGATGATATTTAAAGTTACGACATCTCACACACGGACACTTAATTTTGGTACCGTCCATGTACTGAGGGAACGCCTTGGCAAACTGCAGGAACTGGTGTACACCCTCTATGAATTCATCCCGCACACCGCACATGTCATCAGGATGACGGTTGTACATCCAAGTACGATTCCGCAGATAGTAATTCAGCTCCATAATTCTGTAAGATAGATACATCAAGGTAGTGAATGATATGCAAGTGTCAAAGCTTTTCCGATGGATTGCATTTATCTTTTCATCCATTCATTCATGCATTGCATTTATCTTTTCAGTTTTGCATATCATTACCTACTATTATACATGCATACTTTATATATACATCAAGGTAGTAATACTAGTTGATGTTCTGAAAAGGAGAGTGCGATGTCTAGTAGAGGATTCTTTTTTTTGAGGAGCTGTCATATCATGGAAGTCAATATAAAATAAAAGAAGTATACATGCAATTCTATATGATTCCTAGGCCAATCAAGGTCAAAGTCAACTATTGGTCAACTCGATCAACAATCTAGTAAAATGAATGAATATTAAGGCAGTTTATTTCGTAAGTAGTAATTCATATCCATATCCAATTGAGGATAATTCTGTAAGATAGATAGATGCACATTGCAGTCAGTGAATGAATATTAAGGCAGTTTAGATATGGGTGCGCAATTTAGATAGAGGTCAGTAGAGAGCGACAGTTTAGAGAAAACTGAGATTATTGGTGAGGTATAATTGTACTTGTAGGAGTACACGACACCAACTGTCCAATATCGACCCTTTGGGTCTACAAGAGTTACTTAACTCAGTTTGTCAAGACAAGTAAAACTTTTTAAATTAATACCCAATATCGACCCTTTGGCCTGTGCTTGAGCAGTATCCTAACTCAAACTATCTATCCTAACTAATAAATTAATATCCTACTTTAACATCTACTAACTCTCATATTCCTTCTAACATAAACTAATATCCTAATCTTAACTAACCCTTTAACTGAAACTAATATCTAAATAATGCTAATCATGAACTAACACCCTAACCTGGAAGTCCACACTGCTTAAGCACAGGCCATAGGCCAAGTTATAAGGCAAAATGCAGGCAACTGCCTGTAGCTACAAGGCAAAAGTACCAAATGTTGACGGTATATATACCGTCAACATTTAAAAAGTTTACTTGTCTTGACAAACTGAGTGAAGTAACTCTTATAGGCCCAAAAGGTACTCTATACACTCTTACTTATACAAGCCTTTTGAGGCAATCAGCGTTATACTAGATTTCCGAAAAAAATCTATAACTCTGATAGGCCCAAAAGGCTTGGCATAAGTAAATTTAATTTCTAAAGAATGGCTCAAAACACTGTACCAATCATACCTATATTTCTAAGATACTCTATATACTCTAGGTACTAGGACTGAACTAACTCTCTAACACTCTAATGATACTCACTCACATATACCCACTCTTACTTAGGAATACTAAGATCTGACACATACTGATAATCACGTCCCTAATGTGGAGTCGCAAAATGTCGCTGAGTTAAACAAAACAACGACGTTTTGTGACTAGACCGCGACATCAGCTTTCCCGGTAATTCATGGCTTCTGTGAAATAACCACATCTTGGCTATTTGTTAAATAGATCGACCATGAGCTCCCATGTTCAGTCGTGCCTTCAACATCATGTTCAAATGAAGGTGACAAGCAGCTGACTATAGAAAAATATGCCGTATTGAGCTTCATAAAGAAATGCAAGATTACTACATAGGAGAAAAGGTTTGGTAGGATTACGTCAAAGCACACGGCTTAGAAAATTATGACATATTTGTCTTCCGACACCGTAGTAACATGGTTGGTACATTAAGGGTCTTTGACAAGGTGACATGTTGTGAAAAAATATATCCTTATAGTTCTTCTACGGATTTACTTTAACATTACGTAGGAGAACTAAGGATATATTTGTTCACAACATGCCACCTCCTCAAAGGCCCTTAATGTGACAACCATGTTACCACGGTGTCGGAAGACAAATATGTCATAATTTTCTAAGCCGTGTGCTTTGACGTAATCCTACCAAACCTTTCCTCCTATGTAGTAATCTTGCATTTCTTTATGAAGCTCAATACGACATATTTTTTCATAGTCATCTGCTTGTCACCTTCATTTGAACATGATGTTGAAGGCACGACTGAACATGGGAGCTCAGGGTCGATCTATTTAACAAATAGCCAAGATGTGGTTAATTCAAACGATAGGAGTCGCTATATTCCTTAGAATAGACTTGGAATATTCTCTAGAATATTCTTGGAATATGCCTTGTAGCCAAGTGCTAATTAGATCTAGATCTAATTACTCCTATAATTACCTCTCCTGCCCCCATTAGTGCTAATCACTACAAGTGGGGGGCCATGGGGGTGCTACTGCTGATGTAAACTGCTGCTACAACAGCTGTTCTTGCTGCTGCTGTTGCTGGAATGGGGGCAGCAGCTCACCTTCTACTCCCCATCCATCTATCCACCTATCCATCCAACTATCTATCTAATATATATCTACACATACCAATAGCTAACTAGTATCCTATTTCTAACCCCAACTTGGTATCCCAAACCAAGGCTCTAAGACGGATAAATATCAGGTGTCTGAATCTGAGCCACAAAGTCCTAAATAGAGCAATACAGGTCATGATATGCAAAATACAAGAGAAATGAAGGATACAATGCAATCTATATGATTTCTAGGTCAATTTAGGTCAAAGTCAAACTTGGTCAACTCTAGTCAACTCTAACAGTCAAACTAGGTCAACCTTAGTCTAGTTTGGTCAAACAAGGTCAAACTAGTCTAGGTTAGCCTCATCTAGACTAAAGTCAACTATTGGTCAAACATAGCCTATTAGGTTCAATACCAAGGCATTCTAGGTCTTGGGCTAGTCAACTAAAGTCTAATTAGGCCTAACCAACATAGCCTTATATGTTACCCTAGAAACAATCCTAATTGGGTAAACTATATATACAAGAGCCTATATACAAGCTATAAACCAAAATCCTATAATAACTTGGACTACCAATCACATGTATTCAAAACATCATATATATATATATAATTCATACCTTACATATAAACTTATCCCTCACATTCACTCCTAACTCCATACTCCAACCTCTCAACTCTCAACCCATGACTTCAAGGCTAACTCAGCCCCAATTCAACCTCTAACCTATAACTCACATCCTCATGTAACCATAATAGCCTATATATATCCAATAACATAAGGTTTACATGAATGATCAAGGAGGAACTAAACAAATGCATTAAAAAGGCTTAAAGACTGAACAAAACTCAGATCTATCTAACAAAACCATGTGTCTGTGTGTGTACGTGTGTCTGTGTGTGTACGTGTGTCCGTGTGTGTGTTCGTGTGTGTGTCCGTGTGTGTGTGTGTCCGTGGGAGAGGAGGAGGAGGAGGGGGAGCTTAGGGTTTACCTGAGCTCGAGGAGGAGGAGCTCGACGGGAGGGGGGGTCGTCGGGGAGAGGGATTCGCCGGTGGAGAAGGGGGGAAGTCGTCGGGGAGAGGGATTCGCCGGTGGAGAAGGGGGGAAGTCGTCGGGGAGAGGAGGGGACTCGTCGGGGGGGAGGGGGGACGGTGGAGTCGTCGGGGGGGAGGGGGGAGGGATTCGCCGGAGGAGGAAATCGGGTCGAGGGGGGAAAAAAATTTTCGTTTGAAAATTTTCGTTCGACTGAACTCTCTGCCCTAATTATAAAAGAGTTAGCGACGTCCTTATTAGCCGTCGCTAAACGTCGCCAAAATGGCGACGTTAAGTAAGTTACGTCACAAAACGTCGCTATTCAGCGACGTTTTTAGTCTTCTGTCGCAGAACGTCGCTAGTCAGCGACGTTTTACGACGTTTCCTTCGTGGCGTCGCTATATTTCAATGTTTGGCGACGCCACAAGCATCCGTCGCTAATATACGTCGCTATATGAGCAGATTTTAGTAGTGGCCGTCATGTCTTCGACCGAAGCCATCATCAACGACGAGCCCGCACAACCCTCATCGCCTAAGGAGAAGGCGAAGACCTCGAAGAAGGGCAAGAGCAAGGAACCGTTGCTGGAACGGGCTCTTGGCGAGTTGGCGGACCGTGTTGAGATGCTAGAGAAGGGTGTGACGGGCGTCGAGTATCAAGTGGAGCAGAACCAAACGGCTCAAGAGGAATTCGCCCAAGGTTTGGAGGCGGATGTCGCCACGGCTATGTCGGAGTTCCGAGAGCATCTCCGCGAGATGCAGGCTGAGTTCGAGGAGGAACGAAAGGCCACGAAGGCGGAGATTGCTGAACTACGCAAAGAGCTACAAACCAAGGCGGAGGTCCTCGAGAGGGCCATTGCTGGTGGTCCGACTCCGAGGAGGGAGTCGACGCAGAGGGTGAAGTATCCAGAACCAAAATCCTTCAATGGCGTACGGGACGCGAAGGAGGTGGACAACTTCATCTGGAATGTCGAGCGTTACCTGAAGGCGGTCCGCATCGAGGATGAGACCGATAAGGTAAACACAGCGTCCTTATATTTTTCTGATGATGCTACGCTGTGGTGGCGACGCAGGTGCATCGATATAGAAAAGGGACTCTGCAAGATCGAGACTTGGGAGGATCTCAAGAAGGAGATCAAGTCTCAATTCTACCCGAAGAACGTGGAGTATGTCGCAAGACGGAGTTTGCGTCAACTCAAGCACACCGGGTCGATCAAGGAGTATGTGGCGGAGTTCACCCGCCTGATGCTCACCATTTCCAGTATGGGCGAAGAGGATCGCCTGTTCGCGTTCCTGGAAGGTCTACAACCATGGGCGGCACAAGAATTACAGAGGCAAGATGTGTCAGATCTGAACACGGCTGTCGCGCCAGCCGAGAAGCTGATAGAGTATCGACGGAGCGATGCCCCAAAGCCCAAGGACAAGACCACCACCAAGTTCAATGGTGGGGGAGCGAAGAAGAACAACGGAAAGGGAGGCCCACCGCCGAAGGACAAACCGCAAGCAAAGCCTTCGACAGAGCGGAAGATCGAGTACTATGTGTGCGGTGGAAATCATCTCGCACGAGACTGTCCGAACAAGGGCAAGAGGGTGAACGCGGTCCAAGGCGAGGAGGCCGAGGACATGGAGCCTAAGAAGGGGGCTCACATGGGTGCCCTGCGCCTGCTGAATGCTTTGAAGAGCAAGGCGGTAGTGTCGACCCCGAATCGAGAGCTGATGTACGTGGACGTGAAGATCAACGGACACAACACCAGGGCGATGGTCGACACGGGGGCTACCCACAACTTTATCTCGGACGCGGAGGTCCGACGCTTGGGTTTGGCGCTAGAAAAAGACTCAAGCACGATAAAGGCAGTCAACTCTGAGGCGCGCCCTGTGCAAGGGGTGGCCAAAGGAGTGAAGATCCAAGTGGGAGACTGGACGGGTGTCACCAGTCTCACGGCAGCACCACTGGACGACTTCAACATGATCCTTGGGATGGACTTCCTCACTTCGGCAAAGGCGGTCCCAATGCCGCATCTGGGAGTCGTCGGGATCATGGAGGAGAGCTCTCCGTGCATGGTGACAACTACACGAGGCGAGCTCACGAAAGGGAAGGCTCTCTCCGCATTACAACTCAAGAAGGGGATGCGACACGGAGAGATGACTTACCTTGCTGTGCTCAAGACGGAGGAGGCGCCCGTAGAGGGAGATCTTCCGCCTGAGATCGATGACGTCCTTGTGGAGTTCGGGGACGTCATGCCGAAGGAGTTGCCGAAGAGGCTACCTCCACGGAGGGAGGTAGACCATGCCATCGAGTTGGAGCCGGGCACGAAGCCGCCCGCCATGGCTCCATATCGCATGGCCCCGCCGGAGCTAGACGAGTTGAAGAAGCAACTCAAGGAGCTGCTGGACGCGGGATTCATCAGACCGTCAAAGGCCCCGTATGGTGCACCGGTGCTGTTCCAGAAGAAGAAGGACGGAAGCCTTCGTTTGTGCATCGACTATCGTGCACTAAACAAGGTAACTGTCAAGAACAAATATCCTATCCCGTTGGTGGCGGACTTGTTCGACCAATTGGGAGGCGCGAGATACTTCTCCAAACTTGATCTGCGCTCGGGGTATTATCAAGTCCGGATTGCGGAGGGTGACGAGGCTAAGACGGCATGCGTGACGAGGTATGGCGCATATGAGTTTATGGTTATGCCTTTTGGTCTAACAAATGCTCCTGCGACTTTTTGTACTTTGATGAACAAGCTCTTTCATCCCTATCTGGATCGATTCGTCGTGGTCTACCTCGACGACATCGTCGTGTACTCAAACACGATGGAGGAGCACATCGAGCATTTGAAGACTGTCTTCCGGGTGCTAAGGGAGAACGAACTCTTTGTCAAGCGGGAAAAGTGCTCATTCGCACAAGAAGAGGTGTCGTTCTTGGGGCACTGGATCGGGCGTGGCAAGATATGGATGGACGGCGCAAAGGTCCAGTCCATACGGGAGTGGGAGGCTCCCACCAAGCCGACGGAGCTGCGATCGTTCCTTGGCTTGGCGAACTACTACCGGCGGTTCATCCGAGGATATTCCGCCATCGCAGCGCCTCTGACCGATCTGCTGCGGAAGGATCGGGCGTGGAGCTGGACGCCCCGATGCGAGGAGGCATTCGAGGCACTGAAGCGGGCTGTGACGGAGGAGCCGGTCTTGTCTCTACCGAACTACTCCAAGGCGTTCGAAGTGCACACGGACGCGTCCGACTTCGCCATCGGTGGGGTGTTGGTGCAGGAAGGACACCCCATCGCGTTCGAGAGCCGCAAGCTGAATGACACTGAGCGGCGCTACACGGTGCAGGAGAAAGAGATGACCGCGGTCGTGCATAGCTTGAGGACATGGCGGCACTACCTCCTCGGCACCAAGTTCGTGGTCATGACGGACAATGTTGCCACGAGCTACTTCCAGTCCCAGAAGAAGCTATCTCCGAAGCAGGCGAGATGGCAAGATTTTCTAGCCGAGTTCGACATGGCGTTGCAGTACAAACCCGGCAAAGAAAATCAGGTGGCCGATGCGCTTAGCAGGAAGGCCGAGCTCGCATCTGTGTGCTTGCTCAAGGGGGACATTCTGGACCGTGTTCGAGTGGGAATCATGGAGGACCCACTAACACTGGCCCTAGTGAAGCTTGCCAAGGAGGGCAAGACGAGAAGGTTCTGGCTGAAAGACGGACTTCTCTACACCAAGGGCGACAGGGTGGTCGTGCCTAGGTGGAGTGGCTTGCGGAGACAGCTGCTCAAGGAGTGTCATGACACAAAGTGGGCTGGACACCCGGGGCAGAAGCGAACCTTGGCGCTACTGGAGGCCGCATACTACTGGCCTCGCATGCGCGAGGATGTGGAGGATTATGTTCGCACTTGTCTTGTGTGCCAACAAGACAAGGTGGATCATCAGAAGCCCGGGGGCCTGCTGGAGCCTCTTCCCGTGCCGAGTCGGCCGTGGAAGAGCATTTCGATGGACTTCATCTCCGCCCTGCCGAAAGTGGGGGCGCTTGGGTCCATTCTCGTGGTGGTGGACCGGTTCTCAAAGTACGCGACCTTCATTGCTGCTTCGACGGACTGCACAGCAAAGGAGGCCACGCGACTGTTCATCAGCCATGTGGTGAAGTTCTGGGGCATCCCGGTCAACATTGTCAGCGACCGAGACCCCCGCTTCACGGGGAAGTTCTGGACGGAAGTGTTCAAAATCCTCGGGACGGACTTACACTTCTCGACCAGCTTCCACCCGCAGACGGACGGGCAGACCGAGCGGGTCAACTCGCTACTCGAGGAGTACTTGCGGCACTTTGTGAGTGCCAACCAGAGGGATTGGGTGCATCACCTCGACGTCGCTCAGTTCTGCTACAATCTTCAACGGAGCGAGTCGTCGCACAGCAGTCCATTCGAGTTGGTGATGGGTCGCCAACCGCTTGCCCCGCACACGCTGAGTGCGGGGCCCTCGAGTAGAAGTCCCGCGGCCAACCAGTTCACTTCAGATTTCAAGGCAAAGGCGGACATTGCCAAGGCATTTCTGGAGAAGGCCGCGAGGAAGATGAAGAAGTGGGCCGACGCGAAGCGAAGGCCGGTTGAGTACAAGGAGGGGGACATGGTGCTAGTGAAGCTACAACCGCAACAGTTCAAGGTGTTCCGCAAGGTGCACAAAGGACTAATCCGGAAGTATGAAGGCCCCTTCCCCGTGCTCAAGAAGGTAGGCAAGGTGGCCTACAAGCTTGAACTCCCTGCCAAGCTGAAGATTCATCCAGTCTTCCATGCCAGTTGCTTGAAGCCGTACCATGAAGACTTGGAGGATCCCCAGCGCGGAGTTTCGAAGCGACCAACGGCGACCATGACGACTTCCTTCGACAAGGAGGTGGAAGCCGTGCTGGACAGGAGGACCATTCGGCGACGAGACGTGTCCCCGTATGTAGAGTACCTCATCCGGTGGAAGGGCTTGCCTTACGGTGAGTCTAGCTGGGAACGTGCTGATACGCTGCATCAGTTCGAAGCCGAGATCCAGGCGTTTCTCAGCGAGCATGGTTGACGAGGGCGTCAACGCCTTAGGTGGGGGAGAATGTAACGCCCCAAATGTTGCACCCCGTCCGAGGCCCTGTTGCATAACCTTTTTGCGGACTAAGGTTATGCGGGAAGCTTCCAGAACATTCTAGAAGATGGCGGAAGGCTCTAGAAGACTGTGGATCTCTCCGGGAGGCCCAAGATCGTTCTAGGAGGCCCAAGAAGCTTCTGGAAGGCCCTTGAAGTTTCCTTTTATGTTGCTAGGGAATAAACCTGGAATATGCCATTCCAGTTATGGTAGATTGTAATAATCCTTGGAATATTCCTTCCAGGACTTTCCTTGTATTGCTCTATGAGCACTTATAAAAGGGGGAGGCTCTCATTTGTTCCTCACCACCTAAAATTGTAAGCATTCTCCAAGTCAATAAAGAGATTCTTACTAGTCCCATCTTTGCTCCACTATTCTAGTTTTCTTAGCGATCTAGCTAAGTCGGGACGGGAAGGCTTGCACGAGTCTTTGAGGAGAAAGACAGTGCGCCGCACGGGACGAAGTGCTAGCAAAAACACTAAGTCCGTGACACTCCGCTTACTTTGTAAAACGTGTGGACGTAAAATTTAAGAATATGCCCACTTGTCATACAAAAGAGGTATCAAAACTTTGATACCTCCTTCTGTATCAAAGTTTTTCTCACTATGTATACAGTCATTAGTAATGACAATTGGGATATTTTTTATTTTTTATATAACAACGATCAATTTAACAACGATTATATTCTATAACTTTTTCACACATATTTAAGAAGTCTTCATGAATAACGCTTAAAACTATGCGGAGATGACAAAGATTTTTTTTTATTTTACAAATCCTATTTTCGATGAGGACCAAAGTTTTATGCATTATCGGATGTTGTGTGTCTTTTTTTTTCTTTTCTTTTTTTCCACTGTGGCTCTTCTCTATGTTTGCTCCCTCTCCCCTCCCTTATCTGGAGAGAAGCCAAAAGCAAACGGCCGATTCGGTACAAAATAATAATTAAATGTGCACTCATACAGCCAAATCTAATCGCAGCAGTCTCGCCAAAAGTACTGACGGTCTGAGTGCCACTCATGCAACCATTGGCTTTGACGATATATGTGCATATGTAATTTTTGGGACTTGTTACATCTCTTCTAATATTTCCAATCTGTTGTAAGGCAAAAGTTTAAACACACGGAGACGAAACTTTCTCGTATATTATCAATCACTCAAGTGTACATTTACAAGCTATTCTAACCTCTCTTTATATAGGGAGAGAGGTTGGGGATTATGAAGAAATGAAGGGCCAAAGATCATGTAGGTTACAAGAAGATGAAGGTGTAGAGACATATGAGTTACAACACTCCCCCTTGGCTCTCCAGAAATTCTGCTTGTAAACACCTCTGAGTTTTTTCGTCTGTCTTATTGCCTGAATCATGCTAATTTTATGCATCTTTTGTAGTTTGTCTCTAAGAAGTTGGTTTCCTTAATAACATGTATGGATGCCACATATCACTTCACATATGCTTTATTACTTGAATACTGAAAAAAATGGATGATATCTTCTGAATTTTTTTTGGTGAGAAGATGAAGGTGTAGAGACATATGAGTTACAACACAATCATTATTATCCCGAGCTTAATTTGTTGTGTATATTTCCTTTTCTTTATGATGTGTTTACATAGCTAGCTATTTATTTGTTAAAGGAGACCGCCAGCAACTATTTTATGATTTTGGAGTTTCCCCCATATAGCTGATTTGACTGTGCTAAGCGGCTATTTGATGATTAAATGAAGAAATTTTTTGAGTTGCATCTCACATTTTTTTTTAATCCAAATTCAATGTACACCACACCCAATTATCAAAATGTAAAAAATCTCTCACTTTTGACACTAAACGTCTTTTACTAACAGTTAACTCGTTTGACCTTTTTCTTGACGAAAATATCATCATCTTTTTTTCCAACCCAGTATGCAGCCCCCATCCCAGACGCGTGCCCCCGCCGGCAGCACCCTACGTGCTGCGCACCCCCAACCAGCAGCACAGCTCCCCACGACCCCAAGGTAGAACCCACCCCCCCCCCCCCCCCCCCCCCCCGCGCACAGCGCCCCCCAGCCAGCAGCCTCGCTCCCCCAACATGCAACCCCCCTCCCCGCCGCCTACCCCCAGCCGACATCCTCGCATCCCCAGCCAACAGCCCACCTCCACCGGCGATCTGTTGCTGCCACGCCGGAGTAAGAGGGGGGCTGCCAGAAAAAGGGGGGGGGGGGGAGGAGAGAGAAGGGAGCTCCGGTCTCCCACGATGGGAATGGAGTAGCGAAGGGATGTGCGAGAAAGAAGACGAAGATATTTTTGTCAAAAAAATTGATCAAACTAGTTGATTGTCAGTGGAAGGATTTTCGTCAAAAGTGAAAATTTTCTTACATTATGGTAATTGGGTAAAATTAACCTTAAATTTGGATAAAAAAAAGTAGGATACAATTCAAAATTACATGAAAGGGCATGATGTTACTATGCTTTCTGGATATTGTAGCTACTCACCTTGCTCTTATCAACAAGTCGTTTTATTTTTGATAGTCTAGAAATTAGTTGAAGTGAAGGGTGCCAAAAAGTAGAGTAATTTTTCTACGCATATATACAAATATATCTAGAAAATTTATATTAAAAAATTATTTTTTTGGGACTAATTAGAGTTTAGATCCTGGATTTTATAACAACTTAGAGTTTAAATCGTGTCCAATTGAAAAGTTTAGATCCTAAATTTTTATTATTGTTTCGTTTTTCTATTATACACTCCCTAGTCTATATATGAAAGCTTCATTGTCAAGCATGAGAGGGAGGATATAATAGAAAAAATCAAACAAATAATAAAAATTCAGAATATAAATTTTCTAATTGGACAAATTAGAACTTAAACTCTAAACTGACATAAAATTCAGTGTCTAAACTCTAATTAGCCCTTTTTTTGTGACAAAATCAGGTTCATGTATTTGCTGTATAGGAGTAGTTTGTGTCTTTTTTTTTAAATTGTTCATCTCCTTTTTATGTATGAATACTAGATTTCAATTTCATATGCATATATACATTCATCTAATATAGATTAAGGTTTGATCCATATGAAATCAAAATTCTAAATATTAATATGTAAGATAATGAAAGAAATTGGAAAGCCTATTTGTGACTGAATGACAAGAAATTGAGTGCATGGATTTTTTTATCTTATAATATTTTTGAATCTATATAGAAAGCTCGCCAGCTTCTATAATTATACTCATAATCCTTTTCATTCTAACAGGGACGTTCACCAGCTTCTTGAATTTACTCTGACCATCGTTTGGTTCGCACAATCATCGGATTAGAAAAAGAAAGTGATTACTTTTGAAAAAAAAAGTAATTACTTTTCTATGTTTGGATGCCAAAGAAATTGAGGAAAGGAAAGTGATTTTCAATTGAAAAGAAATTAGAAAGAAAAGTGATTCCATCCATCCAAACAAGGAATCACTTTTCCACATTGAAGTAATCACTTTTCTTTCCAAATTCTTTGACATTTTCAAATATCGGAAAGAAAAATCAATAGAAAATAAATATTTTTCAAAGGAAATGAAATGCCAAGGAATTGATTTTATTTCCCTTCCATTCCGTGAACCAAACGAGGCCTGACACTCTTAAATTAAGAGGTTAATTAATCCTTCATACCAAGAGAAGAAAAAAATTATCTTAAAAGAAACTCATTTTCTTAAAACCCATATAATGAAATCTCTATTATTATAAGGGAACTTCAATATGGATCAAAATTGAGCCGTCTAAGCCGTATATATATCATCAACCATTTAACTTTAAAAAAAATTACATTATGTAAAAAAATGTTGATTTTTTTAATTTGTTGTATATGTTCAACATTGGGAATCAAACTCAACCAAATAAGAGAATACCTCTCACCTTAACCACATAAGTTAAAAAAGATATTTGACTAGGTTGTGTTTGATTGAGCTTTTTTTTCATGGAAAATATTACCGTCACAAATTTCCACCAATTGTAGTGTTTGATAGTGTATATTTTTCATGGAATTATTTTTCAAAAATCTATCATTTTCTATATTTTCCTCCAAAATGGTGGAAAATAAAACTCTCCCAGCCCATAGAAAAATATCAATTTTATGGAAAATAACTATTTTCAATTGAAAATAACAACAATCAAACTCGCAAATTAATTTCTTAGAATTTTTCCATGGAATTTTTTTCTAGCAAAATAACTCCGTGGAATTGATTTCCTTTCCAAATATTTTCCACCTTGCAACCAAATGCACTTGGATAATATTCTTATTATACATTATTATTATAGGTGCAAAGCATGTGCATTTACTAGTTACTTGTAATTATTATAATTGTCACGTAGTTTAGTGCCACGTTGGTTCCTGTTATGGATATTTACAGGAGGAGTTGGTTCATGTTATGGATAGAGGAAGAGGCCGTCATACCTTGTATAAATCCCCAATTGTGGGTTCTAGTGATAACCCCTGTGTCATGGGCTCAAAGTGTGCTCGTCCGAGAGTTTGGGAGATGCATCATCGTCTCTGCAATACGTCGAACCAACAGTGATGGTCGATGATGTGAAGGTACATATCCGAAGACGACTTGGAAGAATCGCGTGAGCTCTGGAAGAATTAGTTGGTTCTCTACAAGGTCGGTCCGGAGGGTTGGGTTGTTCTATTCTGAAGCTAATTTTTGTTGCCTCTTGATCTTTATTGTCAGCTGACCCTGGTGGTCATCCGTGACCCTGACCTTTGGTGGGATCATACTGAGCCTGGAGGGTTACCTTAGCAAAGGAGGGGTTGTCCAAGTCCCAAGGATTGTCCGGCTTACCCTAGAGCCGGCCCTGGTTCTCTACATCATCGACTTTAATTCGGCCAAAGTATGGGTTAGTCAGTGCCACAGCCAAAAGAGTACTTGGCAACCAAGGGTGCATGGAGTATTCCCGCATAGGACCAGTCCTGAGATTTAGAGGGTCCTCCTAAAAAATTGAAAATAAGGTCCTATTTTATGTAAACGTTACAAAAAAAAAAAAATTGTCGACGTCAAATATTTATGACGGAAAGTTCAATTTATTTTCTCTAAAGACAAATGATGCATGTATATAAGTAAAAAAATTAATAAGGTAACTTTCATATATTGTAAGAATTGTATTGATTGAGCTACTATATAGTCTAAATATTAAAAAAATTACTACTCAAGCTTGTAAAATCTTCATTTATTTCTCTGGCGTTTCCAAAACCACCAACACCTTCTAGCAATTATATGAGTGCAAACATGAAAAAATAAATAAAAAGGGATACATCACCAAAATCAAAATATAATATATGCGAAAAAAGAATGCAAACCTCAGTAGAAACAAAATTTCAAACAAAACCAGTATATAATTAAAAATATACGTAACATTAGAATAAATGAATCAATCATTAACTAGGTAAAGTAATGAACAACAACAATAAAAGAACCATCACCAAAAAACTATCCTCCTTGCATTTTTAGACGCAAAATCATTGATTAGGTTTTGAATATCAACTTTATCCCAAAAAAACCATTCTTAATATATAACAAAGACAATCCATTTAAAAATAATAATCTTAATATATAAGAAATGTTACATATAAAAATTCGTTCAAAATCATGTTGGGAATCAGATACGCCCTCTTGCATTCCGATACCGTGTCTGAGACGTTGCCGCAGCAGAAACTTAGGCCAACCCACCAGAAATAACCAACCTCCATCTAACGGACACCAAGCACAGATAAAGACAAGTATATGGCGGTGACTACGTCACCTGGACAAATCCCAATCTCTATAACTCAGATGAAATTACAAGATTGACAAAAAACTAATGTTGAACCATTTGTCCTAATAGGTTCAACCCCCTCACCACACTCAAGAAGAAAAGAAAGAGATTATAATTGAAATCGCTCACCAACCCGTAGCAATCTTCCTAACCGAAGTTGACGACGCCTTAATTAGATCTCTTCTTCCTTCTGTCTTGGATGACGAAGTCCTAGGAGCAAAGTGCGAAACTTTCTCTTAAATTTTCTGTGGACGAGCACCTCGAATCTCCACTTTTTGTGCTGTGCTTTGTGCCTCCACCCTCACCCCATACATATAGGATGGGAAAAACCTATTTTAGGTCATAATAGGATTTCTTAAATAGGAAGCCCTCAAAAAATACTCCTACTACACCTAAAATAGCCCATCAACATCCTATTTTAGATTATAATAAGATCTCTTAAATAGGAAACCCTCAAATCAGAATCCTATTATATCTAAAATAACCCAACACTAATTATGGACATCCAAATCAAACTAAATCAAATATTTAATCAGATTTGGACTCCATAAATATGCTATTACCAAAACCAGACTGGACTCCAACAATCTCCTCCTCCAGTCTGATGAGAGGGTGTTGTCCCTATGGCTCCTCAACTGGACTCCATGCATGTCGTCATGCGACAGAGTTTCTGCTCCCCCATACCACTGATCTTCGATCCCCCCGAGCTGCTTTGCATCTTCCTTCGTCTCCAGCTCCTCAACCGTCACATCGATGCAAGCTGCCATGCGTAGCACCTCTTGCACTACTGGGATCCTGCCGATATCAATAACACGATCAACACCAAAGTCCCTGACGATCAGTCTCACCGCAAGTCTCGGCTGTCTGTCCCCGACTTCTGTCTTCCACCGGAAAGTGTTAACGTTTCGACGAGCTTCTACATCCTTGGCTGGCCCAACCAAGTAGATGGTCCGGTTCTCCTGAGATTCGAACTCCTGAACCTGCCCACCTCCGTGTCTGAACTTGAAGCTTTCCCATACACATGCGTCCTCGAGCAGAACATCACGCACTGTGCATGCCGTCGATGACCCACAGCTTCCCAAGAACTGTATGAATGATGAAGCTCCCGCCTCAGATTGAGTTTGCTGCAAACCTTGATCTCCTTCCTGGCTTCGAACTACTGAAACCGATGTCGCTCCGTGAAGCTTTGGCAAACCACCCATCGCCAAAACTGGTTTCGTAGAGCAACCCCCACCTGGAGAACGACCAGCTGTTATAGAACCGACAGACTGACCCTCAATGTTTGACTCACAACCATCAGTCATATTGTCTCGACGAACCGAATCCTCCGTATCCCTCAAAGCACCTAGAAGTCCCTCCTCAGCAAGTTCTCGATGAACCACCTCCTGTCGAGCATTGCTCAAGTCTCCATCCGGTGTCTGTGGACTACCTGTACAGCTCAGCGGTTTGAGCCTGTACATGCCACAACACAAATCTCCCCGAGCCAGCTGTTGGAAACCCTTTACAAGCATCCAATCTTTATCCCCAAACAGACTGCGACAGCCATCATCTGTTAGTCTCCCTACCGAAACCAAATTGTAGCACAAACTCGGTACATGTCGTACACCCTTGAGAACAAGCTTCTCACCGAGCTCCGTTGTCAAGTACATATTACCAATGCCTACAACTGCAGCTATTCCCTTGTCGCCCATTTTCACACGTCCAAAACTGTCGTCGCGGTATGAGTGAAGATCCTCCTATGTAGAGTGGCGTGATACGACGCCCCCGTGTCCATGACCCAGTCACCGTTATGACACATGCCACAAGTTTCCTATGTGTCGGTTGCTGCGATGATGATATCTTCCATTGCTGTGAGATCCTCCTGATCGTCCTTGCCTTTTGCCTTTCAGCTTTGAGCTTCGTGCAGTTTCTCTTGATATGATCCATTTTGCCACAGTGATAACAGCCCTCCTTGTGGTCCACAATCGCAAGATTCTGAGAACTCCCCCTATCCTCGTTTGTGAATTGGATCTTCTCTTTCTGTAAGAAGTCACCAAAGCGGACTCATGCGACGATTCTACTTGCTTGTGCCGGACCTCTTCATTCAACAAGCTACTATTGACTGCCTCTATCGTGACAACTCCATCAGGCGCGGAGTTGCTCACCGACACCACCAACGTCTTCCAGCTTTCCGGTAGAGAACTCAAGAGCAGTAGGCCTGAAGCTCATCATCAATCACCATCTTCATCGCAGACAGCTGATTGATGATACCCTGAACCTCGTTCAGGTGTTGTGCCACTGGGGCACCCTCCGTGTACTTCGAGTTGACGAGTTGGCGAATAAGAAATGCCTTGTTGCCAGCCGCCTTCCTTTCGTACAGCGAATGCAGCTTCTCCCATAATGCTTTTACTTAACTCTCCATGGACACGTGTTGAAACACCGAATCATCCAACCATTGGCGGATGAATCCAACGGCCTTTCGATCCAGTCGTTTTTAGTCTTTAGCAGCTTTGTCGTACTCCAACAGACCACGCAAGTCCTTGCACCAGAGTAGATCCTCCATCCTTGGCTTCCAAATCGTCCAGTTTTCCCCTGTGAGGGTGATCATACGAATGTTCATCTGCTCCGTAGACATTGTTGCCAGAACCTCCAAAGCTCTGATACCAGATGTTGGGAATCGGATACGCCCTCTTGCGCTCCGATACCGTGTCTGAAACGTTGTCGCAATGGAAACTTAGGCCAACCTACCTAAAATAACCAACCCCCGTCTAACGGACACCAAGCACAGATAAAGACAAGTATATGACGGTGACTATGTCACCTGGACAAATTCCAATCTCTATAACTCAGATGAAATTACAAGATTGACAAAAATTAATGTTGATTTGCCCAAATAGGTTCAACCCCCTCACCATACTCAAGAAGAAAAGAAAGAGACTACAATTGAAATCGCTCACCAACCCGTAGCAATCTCCCTAATCGAAGTTGACGACCCCTCGATTAGATCTCTTCTTCTCTTCTTGAGTGTGGTGAGGGGGTTGAACCTATTAGGGCAAAGGATTCAACATTAGTTTTTGTCAATCTTGTAATTTCATCTGAGTTATAGAGATTGGGATTTGTCCAGGTGACGTAGTCACCGCCATATACTTGTCTTTATTTGTGCTTGGTGTCCATTAGACGGGAGTTGGTTATTTCAGGTGGGTTGGCCTAAGTTTTCGCTACGGCATTGTCTTAGACACGGTATCGGAGCGCAAGAGGGCGTATCTGATTCCCAACAAATCATCCATAAAAATATATAAAGAACGAATGAATGTAGTGAACACACAAGTCTAAATACAAGTAAGTACGAAAATGAGAAGTAATGATACCAATAATCAATATTAAAATAATGTTAATATCTAATACTATTTTATTTTCTAACTAAAACATGGCTTTTTTAAGTTTATTATTTTACAAAATGGAAGAGTGGAAGACTAAAGTGCAAACATAGGAAGTAACCATATCAATAATCAACTATTAAAACAAAGGTTTTAGATTTAGTAACACATTTTATTCTACACTAAAATATTGCTTCTTTAATAATTATTTTTAAACAAAAATTAACAAAACATGAAAGAAAAAAACCATATAACATACAACCTATTGAACTAGGACCTGTACAGTAAAAAACCTAATAAAAACACCTTATGTGGGATACGAACTATATACCTATGGCAACCAACCAACAAACTAATATCCTCCATTCTACCAGCTGAGCTAAGATTGGATGTTTTATACTAAATACTACATGCATTATTATATTGTTAACTCTTATAGACTCAATTATTTAAGCTTAAATAGGAAAAAGTATGGGCCATCTAAATTAGAGGGCCCTGTTCAATCGCACAGTTGCACTGGTTCAGGATCGAGCCTTTGCGAGAGAATGACTTCTTCCTCTTGACAAAGGAGGAGAGTCTGTAGCGCGTCCTTGAAGGTGGACCATGGACGTACAATGGTCGTCTAGCCGTCAAGCAGTGTTTGGACCCACGAGTCAGCTTTGAAGAACGCATGTCAAGGTACCAATCTAGATAAGCATGCCATGGCTCTCTCCCATGCAATGGAATGTGGATGTCATCATCAAGTTGGCGAGTTTAATTGGCAGCCCATTACGGATGGACGCGCCAATGATGTAAAGGCAATTTCATAGGAGATCCATATTCGACTTGCCTTGGGTGAGATGTTCACCCAAAAGATTGAGTATGAATGGGTAGCTACACAATGTCATTTGTGTTGTAGCTTTGGGGATAAGCCGAATGATTGTTCAGACCGACTGTACAACTTGGTAGCGATAGAGACTAAGGGAGAGGCAAAAGTGGAAAGAGATCGGTGTTGGGATCGGACACGTCCTACATGCGCTCTGATACCATAAGTCTGAAATGTGAACGCGGTGGAAACTTAGGCCAACCCACTTGTGATAACCAACCCCGTCCAAGGAACGCTAAGCACAAATAAAGATAACGTATATGGTCGGTGACTATGTCACTTGGATAAATCACAATCTATATAACTCGGGGTGAAATTACAAGATTAACAAAAACTAACGTAAGGCCTCTGAATTTTACATATATTTTAAATTATAATTAAGTTATATATTAGTTATTATATATTTTTCCACTATTATTTATGATCATAATATATATACTTTTTTGTAGCTTTGATTTTTGGAGTACAAGAAATGACAATCTCTAGAAACTTCATTCATGAGTTTTGATCTAGACAAGTTTATCTTTAATTTGATATATATGTCACACTCAAATATATTCTCTTGTATTCTATTTTCGTCGCACAACTTTTGGATTAATTTAGGCTGTTATCTACCGTAAAACTTGTCGTACTTTCCAACTTGATTTCGGGACTCGACATGGATCCAACCTAAACGACCCAATATTATGATTTATACCTATTTTGAGCCTACAACACACATTCTTATGATGTCCCACTCAATTGAGTTTTCATGTGCTACTTATTTTCAAATGGTATATAAGACTCGTTTATAGTCATTTTGGTATTTATTTTTCTTGAAAATAATTTTGGGACTTAACCCTAGCCAACCTAACTTAGTGGGGACCATTATAGGGTGCCAACTCATGGTAGAACCCTATTAAATTGATTTAAATCAATTTAAGAGCAGCCACGTTCTTAATTCTCAACATCTTTGACCAAAGTCAAACATCCTATTCATATATGGAAACTACTACTACTCTAATTCAATTGATTGATTGTAAGACCAAATAAACTCCAATTCAATCCAAATCAAAACCTATATTTTCATAACTCATATGGGATCAAACCCTTATATATAGAACCTCTCCATAGATGCTCACCTCTTCTCCATATTGTAAAATTCGACCCCATGCTTCTCTTGGCCGACGGCATATAAACCCTAGACCGCCACTTCAATCACCCTCATCTTCGACTTCCAAGACTTCCACCACCACTTCCACACCCCTCTCTACTTCCTCCACCATCCTAGCAACTCTAGGGAGCACCACGTTGCCTTCGGAGAGAGATCCAAGCTTTCGAAGACACGAAAAACCTATTATTTTGCTCTGAAATTCAGCAGCGGGTTAGTGTTTTGTAAAGTAGGTTAAAAATAGTTTTTCTCATCTATTTTGCCTGAAACAAAGTTTAATCGATATCCCTAAATGTCTTCTTTTATTTTCAATCACTAACTGACACCGTTCCACTTCATTTGGCCGTGGCATCCGTTACACCGAAACATGTCCAGAATTGATGAATTTCGGTGCAAAGACTTTTTCGACGACTTCCAACTCCGTTTGGTATTAAAAAAACCTTGGTAGTGTCTCTAACGTCTATATCTACCATTTAAATCATTGTTTATGAATATTTGTAAGATTTTTATGTTGATATGCTATCACTTTGCTTCTATCAAATTTCGGACACCGACACACCGCTCAAAACCCAACTTTTTTGATTCCAAACTTTCGTAGGATTTAAATATAATATAAATCTAATAAATTTAGATGAAAAATTATATTTAACTATAATCATTCTAATTTATTCCAGAACAAATATTTTTTATATTTTTCCATTATTTTTTGCTTCCGAATTAAATTTTTATGTGGCATGTCGTGTTGATACTTAAATAAAGTGATTTAGTGTATTTTTCTTCTAAAAAGATATTTATATATATATATATTTATAATTTTATAATAATATTTTCTAGAATTTAAAGTACATATTTATGGCATATAAATATTATTTTTATATTATAATTTATTGCTATATAATGGAATACTAGTATAGACTAGTTGACTATTTTGTGACTAGTTTGGCTAAATAAGGTAAGTATATATATGGTAAGTATTGTAGTGATATTTATTTAGTTTATTTATATTTTCTAGGAGTTCGTGATCACTTGTCTATGGAGGTTGGAGATGGACCGATACTTTATCCTTTTGTCGACATTCCAGTCAAGATACCTTGCTACTTTTCTTATACTATTAAGTACATGGTTTGTTGTTGTGCTAGAAGTAGATGTGTTAGTAGAGTGTGTCCAAGTATAACTTGGGTGCCATCGATGTGGTTATTGATGTTTGTGTGCGTGTGTTTGACCTACGTGTATAGGAGTAGTACCCGAATTGTATGAAGTTGTTTCTAAATAACTTCTATGTCTTGTCACGTATCATACACGGAGTAAGTGAGATTACATTGTATTGGCACGAGCTTCCGTATTTTTTCTAGCTACCATTGTGAGTGGGTCGTGTGACGATTCATATATTGATTAGATTGAGTCTAGTTAGTGACTTGCATAGAGATGTGGATTGTCCGAGTCATGGATGTGACTTGAGCAAGACATGGGAGAGAAAGACTATTAGTAGGTATATGGGACAAACATTTACATATCAGCCTCAGTGTGCCATGTTATAGGCTATACTAGTGGATATATCCGGCAGCGGCCACGGATTAGTATCTGGTACGATTTGGAAAGTATGCTAGTATATATTTTAGCATTGGTTGACGCTAATGCTACTCCCTTACCTACCCATACGGCCCAAAGTCATCTTCGACATGCATTCACTTAGATGGAAAGTTTATCCAGTTTATTTCTTGTAGTTATTTCAATTCATATTGTACCTTGTTATTTTGTATCTTGTTATGTCCCTCTGAGGACCTGGTTCTTTTCCAGATCCGAACTAG
Source organism: Iris pallida (assembly GCA_029216955.1). Classification (NCBI taxonomy): domain Eukaryota; kingdom Viridiplantae; phylum Streptophyta; class Magnoliopsida; order Asparagales; family Iridaceae; genus Iris; species Iris pallida. The sequence goes on from JANAVB010003398.1 coordinate 31,575,477, forward strand.
CACCTTTATCCTACAGTTTACGGACCAGGTATCGAGCCAATTTCTTACAGAGGACATAGAGGTTGAGCCCGAGGAGTTTCTTCGATCCAGGGATTAACAGTTGATCAGAGTTATATATATATATTATCTAGTATGATATGTCCTGACTATTTTATTATTTTAGTACTTTATTATTTCTAGCATTGTATCTTTATTTCTGTGCATATATTTCCCCCAGACTTGGTTTATCTTAGATAGATCTTATATTTAGATATTCAGACTTATTTCTATCTCAGTCAGACATTATTATATATCTTCTGCATTGATGTTGCTATCCTGTGGATGAAATTATAGCATGATATTGTTGCTGTGGAGATGATAGATTACCTGTGACTGTTGTATTATAGTTGTAGGATTCAGCGTACTACGACTAGGATAAGACCATTAAATTGGAAATACTTATTCTAGCCGTAAAGTTGGCATGCTCATGCCTTGGGTTCCTAAGTATTTTGGAACTGGGGCATGACAACTAATGTTGAACCCTTCGCGCTAATAGGTTTAACCCCCTCACCACACTAAAAAAAAATAGATATTGTACCTTGAAATCACTCACCCTACCCGTAGTAACCTCCCTAAACGAAGGTGACGACTGCTCGATCAGATCTTATTTTTCTTCTAGCTTGGATGACGAGCCCTAAGAGTAAAGTAAGGACTTTCTCTTCGATCTCTTTATTTTGCCTCTACCTTCAACATATATATGGTTGAGAAATTCTATTTTAGATCATAGAAATTCCTAAAATAGCAAACCCTATAACCAAGATAAGAGACCCTATTTTAGGTTATAGTAATTCCTAAAATAGGAATCCCTAAAATAGGAAACATTATTACTAAAATAAGAGACCCTATTTTAGGTAATAGAAAATCCTAAACTAGTCTAGCATTAATTATTGTAAAACCTAAATTTTGATAATTTAATTAAATTGGGACTTGCAAAAAATCATTTGGCTTTTGTTCCTATTAGTGTAATTTTTAGAATAATATTAGTTATTAGTATTATAATATTATTATTTAGTCGGTTAATTAAATTATGTTTTTTAATTGGAATTTTGATTGTTGGATTGTGTTCTTGTTCGGACCCAAACGTAGCCCAATCTTTTTTCCCCAAGCCCAAACCCTTTTCAAAAAAAGAAAAAGAAAAAAAACTCATCCCCCCCACACCCGTTCACCACACCCCCATTTCTTCCCTCTTTGTAGCAACTCCCCTCCACTTCTCCCCTTTCTCACTACCAGCACCTTCCTCCTCCACACATTTCCCTCTCCTCACAAACTAAAAACAATCACAAACCACCACCCTTATTATTCTCCTACACAAGAGAAATCACAACCCAGTACCATCTTCCCCCTCCCTCTTTTTCCAACTCCAGAACCTTCAGACCCTCTCGCCCGACCCCCTCGTCGGCGTCGGACCCCCTCAGTGTGGCCAACCCCCGGCACACGCCCGACCCTGCAGGCCCTCGCGACCGCCGGCGTCGACCTTCGGCCAGCTGCGACTGCCCCACGGCAACCCCCTGTCCCGAACGTGCCCCTCCGCGGCGACTGTCACGACCCGCTCTCGAATAATCGGACACGAGTCGAACACGTCCAACCTTCATCGTTTGACATGATGAAGTAAGCTGTACCAATATCTAGGGAAGACTATAAATCCAGATAAGAATGAAAGTAAATCACAGCATCTAATATCGAATCCCAGAATCTCAGATACAAGTCTAAATGTTATTACATTCCAGTAAATGTAAAATATACTGATGTCTCTAATACAAGTCCAGATAAAACTAAAGAAAAAAATACTAGACTTCCTCAGCCTCTAGGTCCTGGGCAACATCAACTGGCTCATAAGTACCTACAGGCTCCTGTCCGTAATAGGTGTCACAGATAGCCTCCAACTCACCTGCAACATATCCTAGTCAGGAGCGGAGCTAAGTATATCCAAGAAAATGAACATGAACATCATGGTATGAACAAGAACACAGGAAATATATATAAAGTACAAGAAATGAGAACAAGACATGAAACCTGAACATGAATATTGAAAGTAGATACAGAGAACATGAAATGAGTCCTGAACATGAAATACAACATGAATCCTGAAGTGTGCAACATATCAAAATACATCCAGAGTGTGTGATCGGCTTGGGTAGATTCAATGAACATAAAATAGTACGGCTTCGGTCCCGCGTGCACGATGCGGGACCTAAGCTATTCACATGAATAGTAACACGGGTTTGATCACACATATGTAGTATTTTCCCTCCCAGACACAAGTAAACTCAAGAAAACATGATACAAGATAATCTCATGATATATCGTGTCAACAAGGAGATACAAGAATGAATATACAAGACATGCAAAAATGAACAAGTCCGAGGAGTATACTTGCCTTGCTCAGGGTGATCGAGGGTAGATAGTAAAGCTGGAAATCCTCCTGTCAAGTAATTTGTAATATTTATTAAGTTAACAGTTAACAACTAAATTTATTTACCATAAATATAAGCTACTAACTATTTCCTAGATTTATAGATCATGCTATAGTTATCCCTATATCTAATCTTCACCAATCATCCTAGTTAATTCTTAAGTAATCATTTCACTTAATATTCCTAAACATGGGTGTTCTTATAGGTTATCACTATATTCTAGAATATTTATATATATAAACTACAAGTATTTAACTAAGGAAACATGGCACTGGTAGTTTAAAGTTTAAATCTCAAATAGGTTTGACACCATATCAGTCTCAAGAATCAGCCTTGGTAGGACTGATATACCAGTCCAGTCCATAAGACTGATACCCACTGTCTAATCCTTATCAGGGTTGATGTAGATCAGTTCTTACTAAGACTTGGATTTAATCAGTCCTTGATGGTACTGATACAATTCAGTCCTAGCTAAGGCTGATATTAATCAGTCCAAAACGCTACACATCCAAACCACTATCCTAGCCATCCTCCTTGCAAATGGAAACATTCCAATTCCTCAGGTCACTGATCAATACCAATCGTGGGTCACTGATACAATGGTTCAGCCATAAATAGGACTGAAACAGAGGACTGATACAATATCAGTCTCAGTCCTTAATATTAATCCAATCAGTCCTAATATCAGTCCAGTACCAGTCCTTATACCCATAACCAGGTAGTCAATGAGCTATTTTCCTAGACTCTAAATCAATCTTTAGTAATTGGCAAAAGAAATGGTGTAAGGATGATATCTAACTGAGATCATACCAAGGTTTCAATGAGATGTACTTTATACAAAACCAGATACATAATAGTTGGCATGTTCTCAAATACCAATGAAACTAAGTTCATAATTTGAATGTACACAAATCCATGCTATTGAACTCACTGACAAGTTGGTCTCTAAAACCATCTATCTGTAGACTATATAGAGGTCAATAGTAATCCAGTTAGTTAGTTGCTACACCTATTAGATTGGTTTTCCATCACCAGTTTCACCCACTGATAATTGACCCCCCTAGCCTGTGATATAAGTTCCCAGGTTTAAGAAACCAAATCCTAACTAGGAATTATAACTCAGTCCTTAACAGGACAGAGAACAGTTCAGTCTTGGACAAGACATTGAACAGTCCAGTCCAAACAGGACAGATATCAAGGTTATTGAGCTAAGATAGGAGAATGAAAATCCAATTCAGGTTTGAAACTTAGGTTTCTATATTACCCAAAATTGGAGTAACTAAAATGTAAAGTTAACATGCTTGTTAAACTCAGTCTCAGTTAATAGCCTAAACTATCAGCCAAATCATGCCAAAAATGACCAAACTCATAACTGTCCCAGGTTCAGTGCACCCCCTACTTGTTTTCCAGGAAATAAGGCATGGATAAATCTAAAACATCACAACTACCAGCCTCACTGACCTATAACAGATATTCAGAGAGGAATGCAACAGTACAGTAACCAACAAAGTTGATTTGCCTGCAGGTTAATACATTTAACCATAAATTAAAGCTCAACTGAAATAAACTTCTATCACTGCATTTCTCTCTCAACTCTTCCTATTCTCCACTCAAATATAATGTTCCCAAACGACCTACTCATAGAACTGAAATGGAAAGCTGAGAAACTTTGTTGGTAACTCATTGGGTTAACACCCAGTCAACAGTTTAAAACCCAGGTAGGATGCTACAGGTTAACTCATAGATAAAATACTTTAAGGATAGAACAACACTCAAGAGATAGTCTATAAAATCTATCAACAATAAACTAAATACAAGGAAAGAACCTACTCTTAGTACTGTGAAACACACAAACACCAACTCAATAAATTTAGCCTCTGGATAATTTGGTAATGGCTTCCTGGAAGCAATTAGAAATCTATACATCTAATTCATAGGAAAAAAAAACCTACGGAAGATGTTTAACGCTTTTAAGAAATATACACACATTAAAATACAGGTCAGTGGTAAAATTATTCATAACAGAACATCCACAATCAGCAACCCATCATAAAATAGGTTGCTTAACTAGTCCTGGGTTTAAACACATCAGGCAGACACAACACTCAGGCACGGACACGAAAACTGTCTGAACACGACAATTGCACCCTGTATCCAAACAAATCCCCTCCTAATGTTCATAACTAAAATTCAAGAAAAACCTTAATACAGACTCAGCAATGGGTAGAGTGATACCTTAATAGAGATCGTGTCTCGGAGAGAATTCTCGGATCAGAGAAACGGACACAATTCCTTTCGCATCCAAGAATGGTTCAGGAAACTCTGTGAAACAATTTATCAAACAACAATAGGACATTAAGAACTAAGCAAGGAATTCATACTGACTGAACAAAAATAGAAGATCAAATGAAGAATAAAAAACAAACGCTTACATACTCGAATTCAGTCCAAAACACTAGCAGTTAATGCTAACGATCCGATCCAGACTTCAACCTCATTCCAATATTTTTGAATCAAAATATCGAAGTCACACACCAAAACTGTACACATACTCTTCGAATTTAAAATGAACAAGGGGATCGATACTCACTGAATCATCAATCAATCAGACGAAGAATGCAATGGTCATGCCACCGAAGAGAATCCAAATCGATCGATCTTTAATTAAATCTGAACATGAAGTTCTAATATCAGGAAAGAAGGATCGGCGCAATTTCAACCACGAAGAAGAATTTGGAATCACTCACCTCGATCTATGAAATGATGATGATGATCGACTGCTAAGGAAAGAGATCATCTCGTAGGCATCGGATGGTTAGCTTAGCTGCCGGAGAACGTCGTCGCCACCATCGCCATGGCTGACTTCACAAGGAACTTAGGAGTTGAAGGAAAATTAGAAAGGAAGAAGGAATGGTAGAGGGAGGAATAATGATAGAATGAAAAAAAAATCAGAGTTCCAATTCCTGAATTGGCACCGCTTGTTTAAATAGGGAGATTTTCTTTCGTGAGCTGAGTGAATTGGAGGGAAAATTCTAATGAATTCAAATGTTAGTTAGAAGCACATGGTTAGTTAGAGGAAAGGAAATCGGTTATAAACAAAAATTCAATTTGAAATGGTCCTCCAATGAACCAAGTTTAAACAGTAAGTGTTCGGGCCGGCCTTAAAGGCCCAAACTTCAATTGTTATTTTAACCAATAACCATTTAAATGTTATAGAAAATATTAAACCAAGAGAAAAGAAGAATAAAAAAATAGTATTTAAAATATTCGGGAAGTAGAGTTACAGCGACCCCCTGTCCCGCACGCCCTCTGTGCACCGACCCTCGGCAGACCCCTCACCCGTGTCCCCACGTCGCTGCCGCTATTCTGAACGGCCACCCGCATCACAGTCGTATTTGAAGCAGCGTTCCGAGACTCCTCGAGTCGCTGATGACGCTCCATGAAATCGATCCGAGTCCGAGACTACCCTTCGGATTTCGACATCAGACTTTCGGTATAATTCCTAAACCGAGTAGTTCTGTCACAACCCGTACCCGATGTAGGGGCACGAGTGTATGATAACGTCCAGTCTACGTCGCAGCTTCGACGGTAGTACGGTGTCTAGGTCTACGTACTAAACTAACTAATAATATAAATATCATAACCTGTCGAGATGGTCAACTCCAAACGAAGGACAAGTAACGATAATATATCCATAATCAATCACAATACTCTAAAAAAGATAATGACACGAAAAGATAAAGATAACAAGAAATGAATATCCAGAGAAAATCTAATATAGAAATAATGCAAGTCCAGATAATCTAAGAGTCAACAATCTCAAATACATGTCTAAAACAATAACAGGCGATGAGTTATCAACTTGAGACAAATCCAGTTCAAACCTAGCCTAAATGAGTTGCTTGATAAGCCTCCTCAGCTGGAGCTAAACCTTCCCGAATCAGAGCTCCCGATCTACGCCTAGTAAACCTTATGGACCATAATAGATAGGGCAACCATAATCTGAAAAATATATCGAATCAGGATTGGAGCGAGCACACCACTAACAGCCATTCCAGTTAATTGAACAAAACTATAAAACTGTAATTAGGGAGTATGATAAATGATGAAGAAGTAGAACTATATATATGTAATCGTAACCTGGTAATAGTACTATAGGAAAATAATGATGTGAAGAGTACAATATACAAGAATGGAAGTAAATAGACAGACATGCTAGTACAGTCCAAAAAATATGACGAGAACAATAAATACTATAAATACTATGTGTTTGAAGTACTAGCTTCGAGATATGATTGGCTTGGAAACTTGTACAATAGCTAGGTGGCCTGGTTAATCGTGCGTGAGATATACGATTAACACTTACAATGTTTACAATGACAATAGAAATTTGATCACATCTCTTACTAGAATTTTCTCTGGCCCAACTAGTACAATGGATCCAACCATGATACGTTACGGTACACGAGCAATGTTTTACGATACTATTATATACAATATCTAATGAACATATCGTATAAGATGTCAATACGATAACCATAGTAACATCTTATGACTGAAGATCCAGCTATATACCAGTCCGTGTACTACCATGTCAGAATTAAATATAGTATCACTAAATACACGATTCATAGTAGATATCAAATAATGGAAACTATCATAGATTGTACTCGCCTGAGATCCGGTATAAAATATCAACAGTGTCCGATACGGTTGCTCGAAGACCTAAATATGAAATATAAATATCAATTTGTGTTTCGGTGTGTTAAACATGGATATCTAAGATGAAATATGCATTCTAGGTCAATTCTAGGTTATTACTAGGTCTCCGTAGTCAAACTAGGTCAATTTGACTTAAAGGTTGACTTTTAGGGTCAAACTAGTTAACATTGGTCAATTGGGTCAAGCCTAGGTTTCTAGGTCATTACCTTACATAGGAGTTGGGATACTTGGTAGCCTACATACCTATGGACTCATAGGGTTCAATACCCTAGTATCTACCTTATCACTTATGCATATACATGTATCACATACCCTACTATACCCACATATGCATATATAATATATATATATATATATATATATATATATATATATATATCATTATATCATATACTCTTAGTCACCAAGATATCCTATTTACCTTACCTAGGTCACACCTATTTACCTCATACAACATTACCTATTGATCCTCACATAGGGTATCCCTCCTAATACTAGTAATCATATGGATACCGTTTGAACACCTCATCATTACCTAGCATTATATGTACATAGGCCATCTTGAACTAATACTATACACATGTCAATGCCAAGTCAAATATCCTATTAACTAGTACTACCCACACATTGCTCCCTTCAATCTAACATTTACCTACTCAATACCCTATATATTATCCACTATCCTAACTGTTACCTACACCCACATCACATAGGTACCCTTCCTACCTATGTATATATCCTACTATTACCTATACCCATATATTACAAATACCAAATACCAATACCAATACCTATATATATATATATATATATATATATATATATATATATATATATATATATATTCCCATATCTATTATCTTCGCTTTAGGCTACACTAGTCCTATTCCCTACATAATACTCTAACCAATCATTTATCTATCCTTTACTTAACCACATTTATACAACCACCTTTGCTCTACACTCACATGTATCCCCATACTATGATGTCTACTCCCTCTTTTTACCTACTGTCCACTACCCGAGCTTCCACTCAAACAACTCAAGTCCAATGCAGTGGGCTAACTGAACCTAAGCCTATTTTTGAAGTACACTAACCACTGCTAATTGCCCACATCCTACAGTTATACATCAGACATAAGATGACCTAGGTTACCGATCACATAAAGAGAACTTTAAGATGAACCATGAGACATGACTCCATAAAGATTCAAGAAGGAATGTCTAAAAAATAATACAGTACCCAATTTCACATCCAACCCAACAAGCTCACTAAAGATAAACAAATGTAATCTGCCCAAACTCCCCATGTTGCTGTTGTTGCATCACTGACCTGCACTCTTCCCCTTTCTTACTTGCAGTACACAGGCATTCAAACCCCTGTTGTTGTCTAAAACTGCAAATATTGTTGTTAGCTACAGCAGTAGCACTGCTTCTAACTCCTCACAAATACACAACAGTAAATCTCCCTACCTTCCTATGTTGTCAATAGCAGCAGCCACCCACTGCTATTCTCTTTTCACAGCAGTATAAGTCCCTAATTCCTTCTATTTACAACAGCAAATTGCTGCTTCTAAATCTTTTTCTAATCCCTTGTCACTACCACATTTTAGATTGAGGGTATTTTGGTCATTTGTGATTTTTTTGAAATTTATTTAATTTATTTAATTGGTGATTGTGATTTTGACTTATTGAAACTTTGTAGACTAGCCTAGAAGCTAACCCTAGCTATGGTGACCCTAGTCTAACTTAAGTTAACCTATTTTAGTCATTAGAAATTAGTTTTAAATAAGAGGATTGAGATTAAGTGAAATGGGTTCATGACTTATGATTTAACTCAATGACTTGTGATTTCCATTCAATGACTTATGTAATTAAGCCCATAGACCATAGTATGTAACCCTAACCCTAGAGATCAGCCCATGGCCGGCCACTTAGGGCTCCCTCCCTTGCCTATAAGTAATCTCTTCCACTTGTTCTTGCCTCTTTTGTGCTTGACCTAGTTTTTGAAGGAAAGGTAAATCCCCACATTCTAAAATTCCTAATAAATCCATTTCAATTCCTTTTTGACTCTAGTCTTTTGCATTAGGATCTAATTACAGTGTATTTACTGTTTTTGGAGACTTATCTCAGTTTTTGTGTAATTTGGAGCTTGGGAGTTAATATTTGGATTCCTTCCATTTGGAGCTTTCTTTGAGTTGACACTCAATAGGTAAACCACTCAAACCCATTTTTTTTTCCTATTTTCTTTGCATTTAGGGATAGATCTAGGTGTCCCCTAGCTGTCCCTGGAGTTTAGGTTAATTTCGTGTCCATTTGGTGTCCGTATCGGACACGTGTCATAGTGTATAGATAGGTGTTTGTTAAAATGCCTCTTAGAAAATTATTTTTGTATCTTGTAAAACTAATTACATAGATTCCTATATCTATATGTGTATGTAAATATTTGTGAAGACTGAAATTATTTTGGTGTCGTTTTTATGTCGGATTTGGTGTTAGACACGCTGCACGAGGTTCGGCTAAGTGCCCTGCTGCCCGTGTCCTAGTTCTCACTGGACACGCCACCTCTTGACACCAAAAATGGTGTGGACACTCCTTGGGTGACTGACACGAGGCCTATAAAATTTTATGGGATATCATGGTGTGGTTTGGGAGAAATCTGAGCCACATGGATTCGACACTGTCATGCACTGTCAGCAGACACACGCACAGACACGCACAAATACGCGCTCGTATCCGCAGTGGACACATCGTGGACATCTCGCAGGGTGTCGTATGTGTAGCCTGACATGGCTACACGTGGACATGACCACGTGGCCACACGTGTCGTGTGTCGTGTCCATGACCTTAGTGAACACGTGCACGATGATTGTGTGCACAATTTGTGTCTGTATTTGTGTGTTGTGATTGGACACGATTCGTGTCTAGTACTTGGACACGAAGACACCCTCTGACACTGACCCATATTTTTCATTAATTGCCAACCCTAATTTGTGTGATAATTGGTTGTTTTAGTGTCAGGGGGACACCGATGAGAGGTTTGCCACCTCTCGTCCTCAGCAGCCAGCCCTCGGTACCGCAGCCCCAGTTATGCCAGTCGGGGTGGGTGTTTTCGCTACGTTCGGAGGAGCCCCTCCACCAGCAGGGCACAGGCCGAGTCCGGTGATTCCGGAGGTGCTCCAGCAGCAGCAGCCACCTTCGGGGACAGTTGATGCAGTTCAGCTGTTCTCATTTTTTCAGCAGTTCATGGAGGCCCAGCAGGCCCAGCAGAAGAGGCAAACTGCAGAGTTTAGTCAGGACATTGATCTGGCCGTGACTACAGTGGAGAGGGCAGTAGCTCAGCCAGCGGCAGTTCAGCAGCCGCACCCGCCGAGGAAGAAGGGCATCCAAGACTTCCAGAAGATGCACCTGGGGGATTTTCGGGGTACAGAGGGCATTCTGTATGCCGATGAGTGGATAGAGCATATGGAGCAGATTTTCAGATTGGCTGAGATTCCAGTGAGGCTTCAGATCGAGGCGACAGCCAGCATGATGCAGGATCTGGCCCGCACTTGGTACCAGACCGACCCGAGGGTTGGTACTCCAGGGCAGACTTGGGCAGCATTCAAGAAGCTATTCAAGAAGTAGTTTTTCCCAGATGCAGCGCTAGGAGCCCTCAAGACTCAGTTCGAGGCCTTAGTCTAGGGCAGCCAGTCCGTGGAGGAACAGGGGAGTTCTGCCGTCTAGGTAGATTTATCAAGGGATTGTCCGAGGCGACGAAGGCCCGGAGGTTCAGAAAGGGATTGGTAAAGGAGGTTAAGTCCTATACCAAGAGTGCTCGCAGCGCTACCTTTGAGGAGATCTTGGTGGATGCCTTAGCCGCAGAGGATGATCTTGAGCTGAGGCTCAAGAGGGGGCGAGACACCCAGGGAGCTAGTGGTAGCGAAGGACCGGCCAAGAGGCCGCACTTTCAGCAGCAGTACCAGCACCAGCAGAGGTTCCAGCCATAGCAGTTTCAGTAGCCGAGGCATCAGTCAGTGCAGCATCAGCAGCCGAGGCAGCAGCAGCAGGCCCCGAGGCAGCACACTATTAGTTGCACCTTCGGTAAGAAGCTGGGGCACGGATGGACTGAGTGCAGGAAGAGGCTGGGGAAGTACCTCATCTGTGGATCGTCAGAGCATCAGTTGAGGGACTGTTCCCTCTTTGCGGGCAGGACAGCTCAGGGAGCCGGAGCCAAGGCTCCAGGAGGACTGTAACAGGGACCGTTGCCGACTCAGCAGCAACGGTTCGTACAGCACCGGCAGTAGGCCAGGGGAGGCCAGCTGGGGCGAGCATTCGCTATGGCGACCGAGGATGCAGAGGCCATCGGGGAGTTGATTGCAGGTTCGGTTCTTCTCGACTCCATTCTAGCTTTCGCTCTATTTGATTTCGGGGCTTCCTACAGTTTTGTGTAGTATCATTTGCTATTAGACACTGCTTAGTATCTGAACCATTGCCTAGGACCTGCAAGATCACGACCGAGGGTGGTGTTATCCTCGTGAGTGATGTTTGCAGTGGGCAGAGTATTATTTTGGGAGGCCAAAAGTTGGAGGTGAGTCTGCTTGTAATGCCACTACCGAACTACGATATCATATTAGGTATGGATTGGTTGAGCAGGCACCATGCCAGCATAGATTGTCGAGAGGGTAGAGTTCTGTTTGGGGTGCCAGGAGAGGCAGAGTTCGAGTACACCCGACGGCAGGCTGAGCAGGACGGCGGGCTTTTCAGCGGAGCTTTAGTTGAGGAGCAGGCGGCTCCACATCCTTTGATTGCAGAGTTCATGGACGTCTTTTCGGAGGAGTTGCCATGGCTTCCACCGGATAGGGATGTTGAGTTCTCGATAGACTTGGTTCCCGGTGCGAAACCGATTTTTCAGCATGTCTATCGAGTGAACAACAGTGAGTTGGTGGAGCTGAAGAAGCTGGTGGATGAGCTGCATGACAAGGGCTTCATCTGATCGAGTTTTTCACCTTGGGGTGTACCGGTAATTTTTGTACCCAAGAAGGATAGGTCGGTACGGATGTGTGTCGACTACAGGACACTCAACAACCTGACGATCAAGAACAGATACCCACTACCACGGATCGATGATCTATTTGATCAGTTGAGCGGAGCTCGGGTTTTCTCCAAGATTGATTTGTAGGTTATCACCAGGTGAAGTTGAAGAGGGAGAATATTCCGAAGACCGCTTTCAGGACTAGGTACGGACAGTTTGAGTTCTTGGTTATGCCGTTTGGGCTGACCAACGCACCAGCAGTATTTATGAACTTAATAAACAAGGTGTTCCACCAGTACTTGGACAAGTTCGTGGTGGTGTTCATCGATGATATCCTGGTATATTCCAAGACTGAGGAGGAGCATGAGGATAACTTGATAGTAGTTCTGGAGACACTCAGGAGGGAGAGGCTGTATGGCAAGCTCTCGAAGTGTGAGTTCTTTCTGGATAGAGTTGACTTCTTGGGTCATATGGTGACTGGAGATGGGATCTCAGTGGACCCAAAGAAGATCACAGCAGTTGAGGCTTAGTCGGCGCTGAGTTCAGTAGCAGAGATCCGGAGCTTCTTGGGGCTGGCAGGATATTACAGGAGGTTCGTGCAGGATTTCTTCCAGATTGCAGAGCCGTTGACTAGGCTGACCCAGAAGGATGTTAAGTTTGTTTGGTCAGAGGAGTGTCAGCCAGCTTTTGATGAGTTAAAAAAGCGGCCTACGACAGCTCCGATTCTGACATTGCCATAAGGTTCAGGAGGGTTCACTATCTATAGGAAGCATGGGAAGGTTATTGCCTATGCTTCCAGGCAGTTACGTCCCCATGGGAAGGTGATTGCCTATGCTTCCAGGCAGTTACGTCCCCATGAGAAGAACTATCCTACCCACGACCTGGAGTTGGCAGCAGTAATTTTTTCTCTGAAGTTGTGGAAGCACTACTTGTATGGAAAGAGGGTGGAGATCTTCACAGATCATAAGAGCTTGAAGTATGTATTTATATAGAAGGAGCTCAAAATGAGGCAGCGCAGGTGGCTAGAGCTGATGAAGGACTTCGACATCTCGCTTCAGTATCACCCAGGGAAGGCCAACGTGGTTGCCGATGCCTTGAGTAGGTATCCGACAGCCATGTGTTTGACTATGGACCGTCACTTGCTTGCTGATTTGGAGAGCCTGGGGATTGAGGTGATTATGCCCGAAGTTCAGATGCAGATGTGGGGCTTTCAGATTCAGTCAGACTTGGTGGAGAGGATCAAGTCGATGCAGTATGAGGATGTTGCTCTGCGGTGTATCCGAGAGCAGGTTCGAGCAGGGCTGGTGGATGGCGAGTTTTCTCTTGCAGAAGATGGTGCCTTGAGGCACGGTTCTAGGTTATGTGTGCCCAGTGGAGAGCTCAGGGAGTAGGTCATGCAGGAGGCCCACAGATCTCAGTACTCTATATATCCTGGTGCCAACAAGATGTACAGGGATCTGAGGGAGCATGTCTGGTGGTACGGAATAAAACGGGAGGTAGATCACTTCGTAGCCAGGTGCCTGGTCTGTCAGTAGGTCAAGGCAGAGAGGCTTGCGGAGATGTACATGTGACAGATTGTCAGGATTCACGGAGTTCCGATCAGCATCATCTCGGATCGGGATAGTCGCTTTACTTTCCATTCCTGGAGGAGTCTGCAGACTAGTTTGGGCACTCAGCTCAAGTTTAGTACTGCATCCCACCCCAAGACGGACGGACAGTCAGAGAGGCCTATTCAGACGCTCGAGGAAATGCTGCGGACGTGCATTTTGGATTTTAGAGGTTCCTGGGAGGATCACTGTATTTGGTAGAGTTTGCTTACAACAACAGTTTCCATGCCATCATTGAGATGTCACCTTTCGAGGCTCTGCACGGGCGTAGGTGTCGTACACCCTCATCTTGGGATGATATTGGTGAGCGAGCTTTATTGGGACCTGAGATGGTTGTTGACGCAGCCGAGAAGGTGAAGCTCATCAGGGACAAACTTCGCATGGCGCAGCACAGACATCGGCACTGGGCCGATAGCCACCGGAGGCCCTTGGAGTTTGAGGTACAGATTATAGATAGGATTAGAAGTAGGTTATTTGTTTGTTTTGTTTGTTTGATCCTGTTTGATTATTTAGTAACATGAGACCTTGTTTGTGTTTAGGTCGGAGATATGGTTTTTCTGAGAATATCTCCGACTCGTGGTACCATACGTTTTGGTGGAGGTGGGAAGCTTAGCCCGCGCTTCATCTGAGCTTTCATGATCAGCGAAAGAGTCGGTGACATGGCATACATGCTAGACTTGCCACCTGCACTAGTGGGTGTCCACAACGTATTCCATATATCACAGTTGAGACGGTACGTGGCTGACCCTAGCCATGTACTTGATAACTCGGAGATTGAGGTGGGACCTACTCTTAGTTATCCAGAGCAGCCAATGGAGATTCTGGATCGCCGAAAGAAGGTACTGAGAAACCAGATGATATCCTTGGTTCGCGTCGCATGGAGGCATCATTCTCCAGGAGAGTCTACCTGGGAGCGGGAGGATGAGATGCGCGAGCGATACCCTTATCTTTTTGGACCTTGAGGTATGATAGTTTATCCTTCTCATCAGTTAGTTTTGCCTTTTAATTTTGAGGACAAATTTTTTTAAGGAGGGTAGATTTGTCACTACCACATTTTAGATTTAGGGTATTTTGGTCATTTGTAATTTTTTTGAAATTTATTTAATTTATTTAATTGGTGATTGTGATTTTGACTTTGACTTATTGAGACTTTGTAGACTAGCCTAGAAGCTAACCCTAGCTATGGTGACCCTAGTCTAACTTAAGTTAACCTATTTTAGTCATTAGAAATTAG
Organism: Iris pallida; assembly: GCA_029216955.1. NCBI lineage: Eukaryota > Viridiplantae > Streptophyta > Magnoliopsida > Asparagales > Iridaceae > Iris > Iris pallida. The sequence goes on from JANAVB010003398.1 coordinate 31,590,507, forward strand.
TTTTAAATAGCAGGATTGAGATTAAGTGAAATGGGTTCATGACTTATGATTTAACTCAATGACTTGTGATTTCCATTCAATGACTTATGTAATTAAGCCCATAGGCCATAGTATATAACCCTAACCGTAGAGATTAGCCCATGGCCAGCCACTTAGGGCTCCCTCCCTTGCCTGTAAGTAATCTCTTCCACTTGTTCTTGCCTTTTTTGTGCTTGACCTAGTTTTTGAAGGAATGGTAAATCCCCACATTCTAAAATTCCTAATAAATCCATTTCAATTCCTTTTTGACTCTAGTCTTTTGCATTAGGATTTAATTACTATGTATTTACTATTTTTGGAGACTTATCTCAGTTTTTGTGCAATTTGGAGCTTGGGAGTTGATATTTGGATTCCTTCCATTTGGAGCTTTCTTTGAGTTGACACTCAATAGGTAAACCACTCAAATACATTCTTTTTCCTATTTTCTTTGCATTTAGGGCTAGATCTAGATGTCCCCTAGCTGTCCCTAGAGTTTAGGTTAATTTTGTGTCCATTTGGTGTCAGTATCGGACACGTGTCATAGTGTATAGATAGGTGTTTGTTAAAATACCTCTTAGGAAATTATTTTCGTATTTTGTAAAACTAATTACATAGATTCCTAGATCTATATGTGTATGTAAATATTTGTGAAGACTAAAATTATTTTGGTGTCATTTTTGTGTCAGATTTGGTGTTGGACACGCTGTATGGGGCTCGGCTAAGTGCCCTGCTGTCCGTGTCCTAGTTCTCACTGGACACGCCACCTCTTGACAGCAAAATTGGTGTGGACACTCCTTGGGTGACTGACACGAGGCCTATAAAGTTTTGTATGATATCATGGTGTGGTTTGGGAGAAATCTGAGCCACACGGATTCGATACTGTCGTGCACTGTCAGCAAGACACACACACAGACACGCACAAACACGCGCTCGTGTCTGCAGTAGACACATCATGGATACCTCACAGGGTATCGTATGTGTAGCCTGACATGTGGGCTATACGTGGACATGACCACGTGGCCATACGTGTCGTGTGTCGTGTCCACGACCTTAGTGAACACGTGTACAATGATTGTGTGCACAGTTTGTGTCTGTGTTTGTGTGTTGTGATTGGACACGATTCGTGTCCAGTACTTGGACACGAAGACACCCTCTGACACTGACCCATATTTGTCATTAATTTCCAACCTTAATTTGTGTGATAATTGGTTGTTTTAGTTTTCGAATTTGGGCTTCCCATTTTTTCCTGATACTTAACTGACAGTTGGGTTGTGAGGGTTAATATGTATTAACTGTTTATTTTAATTTGAATGTAGTCATCTAAATATATCTGGGAATGAACCAACACGCTAGGGTTTATGCTAGGCATGAGATTTTAACTTCAATTTTGCTTTTGGCTTTCAAAATTTCAATGTGATGTTAGGACTGATACACAGTTCTTAAATTTGAATTCCTGAGTTTAAATCATAATTTAAACTGATTGTTAATAACCTAAATCACTAGATAAATTTATATACACATGTATTAGTTTACTGTTAAGTTGATTCATGATTTGGGTTTTCGAATTTGGTTTAGGATTGTTGAACCATTTATGTTAACTGCCTTTGGTTCTCAGGTTTTCTGAGAACACTATATATGAACTGTCATGGGACTTGGGAATCCTGAGATTTTTCACTCATTTCAGTCTATAAAGACACTGTTTTCTAGCTTTGGGCTCATATGTTACACTCACACACAAAAATCTGAATTCCTGAGAACATATAGGCACTGTTTGTGAACTGAAATTGAACAGGGAACTGGAATTGATGTACACTCTCTACTAAACTGTTACACACCCATATCATTCAGATCATGTGTTATACACAAAACTGAGAACATGTTTCCCATATTCCACTGCCATAAATCTGAAGTTGACACACACATTGGTATGTACACAAGCTTATGATACTAATCTCACATTTACACATTTACATATTATACTGTCAATTTAAACACATACACCCTCATCTAATTACACACATCACTCTATTGTTTTCCTGTCACACATACACACACATATGCATGGTTCCCCATACCCTTCTCTATGTGTATATGTACACATATGTAATATATATACTAATGTGATATATGTAATAATAAATATTACAATTGCCTATATGTAGGGTATGTATATAGACATATGGGAATTGGTATGTATACATAGAAATTGTTTGTGTGTGGCCTATATCCTTGTGATGGCTCATAGCCTAGGTAGTATAGCCTATGGCACGTGGAGTATGTACACTTGGGTTAGTGTGTTATTTGACTAGTGTGACTTGTGTAGGGTGTGTGCTTGCTAGGATAGTCTTAGTTAGGCCTAATGAGACTTGATTGGGTCTAGGTTGACCTAGTTGACCTAGTTTTGACTAGTTAGTTGACTGAAGTTGACCAGGGTTGACTTTAGTCTAGAATTGACCCAACATCATGTAGAATGCATCATAGTAGCTTATTTTACTATTCTAGTCATGTTGTGACTTGTGTTGCTCTGATTAGGAGACAGATACCACTCCTCAGACAGTATTTAACCTTGGGCTTTCAGATATCAGACGAGTACATTCTTTGACCATTTTATACTTGCTAGGACTATTTTCTTGCTCTAGATTACTTTATTTGATGCTGACACGATGGAAACACGGATTAGTACTATATGGATCTTTTTATATGATGTTATCCCCCTCGGGAGCATCAGATACATCATGTCATGTGCGTTTCACTTTCATCATGTATTCTTGTGCTTTCACCATTCATGTGCACTCTCGTGATTCATGTACTCTCATATTCACGGAGCCCCCATGTTTATATTCATGTGCACCTATTTTTGGGCCCCCATGTGAAATCATGTATAATAACATAACTTAAACGGATCCTTGTGTATTGATTGGGGTACGGGAGAGTATAAATAGTCATGTGGACAATTTTTAAAGTAGTATAGCCATGTACAAACTCTCATGTTTATTATCAAGCCGTTCACATGTCTAGCTTGTACTCTAAATCACTAGTTCACTGTAGCTCTTTACTTATAGTAGATATTTCATTACATTCTTCTCTTTTACTTATGTATACTCTTCAGCGTTTCATGTATCTTACTCTATTGCCTGCATTATATTCCTGTCATGATATGAACTGCGTTAGATGTACTATGCTCGCTCCAGTCCTGACTGGACCTGTTGAAATATTACAGATGATTTTGAGGAGCTATGTCCCACCTATTATGGAGCAGGCCTAGATGACACATGCGAGCTGGACCCTCAGAAGGACCCAGCACTTGCTGATGTTACTACCCCTGTAGACTAGGCAAGTTAGCTAGGCTAGTTCTATTTATCTTCATGTCTTGCTAGATACACTTGTATATATTTGGAGATTGTATTCTGGATTGTGGAGTTGTCTATCTTAGACTTTTATCACTCTCTTATCTGTATTATCATCTGTGGATTCTGTGTTATTATCCATCATATCTTATCATATTTTCTTCTTTAGTTGTGATTGAGTTGTACTTTATCATGTCACCTCCATTTGGAGTGTATATACTGTACCGGTACCTTATAACTGTTCGATGTATGTGACCTAGGACAGTGTTCTACCGCCGATACTGCGGCATAGGCTGGACGCACCCACGTCTCGTGTCCTCACTCTAGGGTGCGGGTCGTGACATCCCTACACTTCCTACTGTTTCAAATTCTGCTCTAGTCCCTTGTCCTTTCTCTAATCCTACTAGTGTGTGCACCACCTCCCATGACAGGAAAACCCCTTATTGTAAAGAAAAAGGCCTGCAAATAGCCTCCTACTCACGCCCCTTATTATCTGTGAAACTCTTCTTCAATTGCCCACTGTCATAAACCAACTTAGTCTAAGCCTTACTAGATTGCTGCCAAACTTTGGCAGTATAGTACCTGGCCCAATAGTTCCAAGCACTGATGCTGCTACTGTTGTTTACTTGGTAAACCTGTGCACAGTGTGCACATGTGGTTAAATGGGAACCCCAATTCCAGTATTTCCTACTGCTACATGTTGCCTGTACCCAACTGCACCTACCCCCTATCTCTAATACACACACCCCCAGGAACCACACTTACACACACTACCATATCCTCATGCACAGGACCTTATCTAAGTTTCTATCTACATCCTTATAACAGTATGGCCCACATACTTGTCTAAACTGATTATAGGCTACTACCCTTCTCTCTATTCAGTTCTTACAAAGGTTTTCTGTTGTATGCTGCCTACAACACTGTACCTATTAGTTGATTTGGTTCTCTTACCCACTTACTATTGGCCTATTGGTCATGGTTAAACCTAATTTTAATAATTGATCTAACCCTATTTCGATATAAGGGCTACTTGGATGACTACTGAGAACTGCTACTGCTCCGTTCATGTAACTCCCTAAACCAGATTGGTGAATTTTAGGAATTTTCTATTGAGTGTATAAAAAAAAATTTGTTTTGCTATAACAAGCAATTTTTGGTAGCTAAATTCTACTTCTACATGAATATATATATTATTGATTTCTTAAAAGATATTTCTTACTAATTTCTAAATATTGTTTCTTATATTTATAGTAATCAGTATTATCACTAATATTTTGTATATATTCCAAATGATAATTTTATAATAATAATCTAGATTATTGGTTGATTTGGTTTTATTACTGATTGATACTTTAATTTTTAGTTAATTGTAAATGGTAAATTTTTAGACAGTACCTGCTATTTCTTTTGGATAATACCAAGTTCGATTTATTCCATCTCAATCAGTCTAATTTGATACTGCCACTTGATTTTAAATAGTAGGATTTGATTGTACTAAGGGAGAGATTTTTTTTGATTAATGAATTGTTAATCACATAATTAGTTGGTTAGTTATTTAATTAGTTAATTAGCTAGAGAATAACTAATTCAGTTGGAGAATTGGTTACAAATATTATTTCCTGACCCCAGATCTATTGTTAATTACTACACTGCCATTGCTCCTTCTTGGAGAATATCCAAATTATTTTATTATAAATAATGCACAGTCTTCAATTTTCTGACACACTGTTAGTACACGAATTCTAATTCAATTTTCTGACAGCATAGTTTATCTCTCCAATTTCTCTCTCTCTTTTGTCACCGACGGTTAGAGCCGGCCATCCACCGCCAACCACCGCGAGTTCGCCGGAGATTACACCAGATATGTCAGATCCGTCGTCGCTCCGCCGAGCCAAGGAGTCGAGATCCGCCATGTAGCCGGCCGGAGATGGCCGATCGCCGCGCACTACTGCCTCCGACCATCGTGGCCCCTATTCCGCCTCCACGGGAGACCGTCGAAGCCGAGCTCGACCTCTACGAGTGGCGCTTCGAGCTCTAAGCCAACTCGAAGATCGAATAGCCCTCGAGATCCGTGCTGCTCTCTCGTTTCTTGTACTGGCTCTTCGATATTCGAGTAGCCCTTCGAGACTCGAAGAGCCACCTCCCCGTGGCTTGTGCCACCGCCACTGTCGGGATTCGAGGCCACCTCGACGCCGCCGAGCCTCTGTGAGCCTAACCACCGGATCTCGCCAGACTCGAGCCGCCAGAGTCCTCGATCGATGCCTAGCCACCGTGATTCGTCGTCATCAAAGCTCACCACCAGATCTAGAGTTCCAGCACTCCTCCGTCGTGATGCAGCTGCTCGACCACCGCCGACACTCCCTGAGGACAGATCCGGTGAGCAGTAATGTCATTGTGTCGTGGTGATGTTGCCATCACTGCTGCTGTGAGTCCGAGTCGCCGAGCGGTCGCGTTATTTGTTGAGCACTGCTGTGGAAGCCAGGTGAGCACTCCTCACCCGTTTCTCCTCGAACCCCTTTTGTTTCTTGATCTTCCTTTTCTTCTTGGCTTTCTTCTTCAGTTTGGGAATGGGAGACTGAAAGAGTGAGTGATGTAGATTAGGGTTTTCAGAATGGGTGGTATGGTTACTATGGAATGGGGATGGAGAAAGAGAAAGCTCTGTAGTTTCCATTTACTTCCTTCCTTTATTTTTGATTAGGTGTCAGAGTTGGCTCTTTGGGAACCGAAGAGTTGCTAGTGTCCTTTTCAAAATCGAAGGATTGGCCTGACTCTTCAAAGTTTGAAGAGTCATTTAGGCCGGGTCAGAGCTATGTGGGTTAATGTTTGGTTTAATTCCTTTGATTTATAAATAGAAGATGATGGGCTGGATATTAGGCTGTTTAAAAAGAAAAGAATTAGGGGAGGGAAGGTCAGTAACAGAAGAGAGGGGCCAAGGCAATTTTGTTTACATAGATTATTATTACATAGTAATGGAGTCTGGGTTTGGATTGTCTTAGTGTGGGTTATTAGAGGAATTAAATGGTTGATAGAGTTGGGCTTGGGAGTATTTGTTAAGTTAGATCATGGGCTGTAGGTGTAGCTGGGTTTTAGAGGAAAAAGGAAATATGTAGAAATAAGAAATGGTGATAATAAGTGGTAAATTGTAGCTGGGTCAAGCCCAAGACAGCTACTGGGCTAACCCAGTATTAGAGTATTGAGATTGGGACTATATGGTTAGGTTACTTAGTAGACCGGTTTAATTGAGATGTGGGTTGATAGTTAAGTTGATTTTTGGGATGTTCGGCTAAGAGAAATTAAAATGTAGGTTGAAGATGAGGTTATTAGTATAGCAGAGCAGCAATGGAGTTTGGGCCAGAGAGCATTAATATTAAGGTTGTAGCTAGGTTGGACTTGGGCTGGTTTGGTAATATCCATATTAATTATCTATTGTTGTATCTTCCTATTTAATTGTAATATTATTTTAAATGTTTTTACTAGTATAAATGTTTAGTAGAATTGTTGTTTTTGTTAAAATTGTTAATAACCTTATTGAATAACCCTAGAATAATATAATTAGTAAATTACAAAATATTTTATAGCAAATGACTTAGTAAATATTAAACCTATTTAAATTGCTAAGTATTACCTGTTATAAATACTTTTAGCTAATATTGAATATCATTAATTGCTTTCCTTTATTACTAAATGATAAATTAATAATTTCTTATAAAAGTATTTTTGTGACTAAAACTATTTTAAAAGTTATTAAACTATTTTCATAGTAATTAGTTAGATTTTTGGTTAGAAAAATATTAGATAGTTATTGTCGTGATTTCAACCCTAACAAAATTGTACCAAATTCTAGGTGAACATTTATGCTCTACCATTCTCGGACTTCCAAAGCAAGACAAGTACACCGACTCGAACCCTTTACTCTGTATTTCTGTCTTGCTTCATGTTCTCATATTGACACGTTGTACACACGATTGTTCATTGTTTATTGTTTATCATTCATCGTTCATTGTTCAGTATTTTTCTTTACTTGTACATTGTGTGGGGAAATACTACAGATATGTGACCAATTCTATTTTAGCTAGGCATTGACTAATAACTTAGGTCTCACATCGTGCACGTGGGACTCTAAGCCGTATCATTATTCATGTGCTCTTGTTTATTATTTATCCAGCCGGTCACGTACTCTGATAGTTATTTCAAATGCATATTACACTGATAGTCTAGTTCATTGTTCAGGATCTGGTACTATAGTTTCATCGTTATTCATGTACCACAGATTTATATTCCTGTCGTGTACCATTGTTCATTTTGTGATTCTTTCTCTTGTATTTCAGTTTACATTGTTTAGTGCTTCTTGTCGGGGTTGTACTTTGCTCTTTTTCTGACATGATACATTGCAGGTTTGCTTGAGGATGATGTTCCACCTTTATAGGCCAGAGCCCGAAGCCAGGATAGAGTTGTACCTCAGGATAGACTTAGAATTTTAGAGTTATAGTTAGATCTTTTCTTAGATTTGTTTTAGAGGATTTTATCATGTATTGTATTGAGGATTTCAGGATTGTATAATTTTATTCATGTTACCGGATTTGTCTTCGGATGATATTCTGCCAATAACTTGTGGATCGTGGTGATTCTGGAAACGTGTATAGTAGCTGTGTTGTTTTATATATCTTTTATCTTGTATTTTTTCTTAGAATTATACAGCTTACTTCGTCGTGTCTATCGACGAAGGCTAGGCATCTCCGACTCGTGTTCGATTATTCGGGAGCGGGTCGTGACAGTTCAAGACATGAAATCGTTTTGTCGTATGAGTTTGTATTTCCATTATCAATAGAAATACAATGTACACTGAGTTGTACTGGCAAATAGGCTACCCCAAAAAGATTTCAAAATATCCCTTTGTTTTGAAATAAGCTCATTTGTAAAAGCTCCTAACTGCTCGACTTTTCAAAAAGCCCAAAACTCAATTTGCAAAACCCTAACCAAATCAACTCTGGACCAACAGAATTCGGCCCGAGTTCAGCCCGAATTTACCCCGAGTTCGGTTAGTGGAATGTTCAATTTTTGAACCCAGTCTCCCCGTAGTTACAGATGCAACGACTATTTGCGAGATTCTCTCAAAGAATTCTACCTGAATTTTGTCCAAATTCTGCCCAAATTCTTCCTTTGGAAAACTTATAAATAGAGAAGAATTTCTATCATTTCAACACACCAATTTATTCTCTCTTTTCTTCTCTCTAAGCCTACTACAGTATTCTAAAATGTTCTAAGCTTTCATTTTCAAATCCCAAGTCAGTTACAATCCTCTAATCGATTTGTCAGTGCGGAACGGTCTAAAAGTTCAGAGTGATTGTAGTCAGAGACTTGATTGAAGAAAGACACTTCACAATTGAAGTTGGTCGAGTACTTTGAGTTAAAGCTCGCACCACGACTAAGGTCGAAGAAAAACGGTACTTAAGCGTTCTCCTGTGAACCTTCATTAGCTGGGACAGTACCCCTACAGCTAATCTGAGACAGTCGCTGCGTAACGACAAGTAATTTATAAAATAATATTAATTATATCAATTGAAATTTAAAATAGCTAAATTTTGAATTAAATAATTGAAAAGGATTGATGAATATAAAGTGGTATTTTATTTTATTTCTGTACAAAAAAAAACCTCAACAGAACCCAGGTGAACTTGTAACGAATTCGGCCTGAGTTCTGTTGGTGTCGGGTGTTTTTAAGTCAGATTTGAATGTGGCCCCTTCTATTCACCACCCTTCTCCGTCCAAACAGAGCAAGAGCCGCGAACGAGCTCCAAAACCCTAGATTTTCAACTTTGATTTATCTCAAATCCTTTAGAATTTTCCATCCAAATTTTGGATTCGTGCGTGAAATATCATTCTTTTCCACATACTTAATTCTCAGAAGGTATAATTTCCTCATTCTCTAAATTTTAATTTCTTATATTCCTATACTTTTTTTGAAATTATGCCTAGAATCAACAACCCCTTCAAGAGAAAGAAGACGACGGCTAGTGACGACGCCTCCTCTTCGGATCCTATCCAATGATCGCTCTTTTTGCCTGTCCAATTGGACGACAGGACGTTCAATGAGTTTTTCTTAGAAATACTTAAACAATCTTTATTATGGTATGCGAATTTCTCAGTTCGTAACATATGTCCTTGCGTACCGATCAAGTGGACCATCTTTCTGCCCCACAAGACCTACTTTAACGCATTAGGATTGCACTATCTTGTTACTCACTCATTTTCTATTGCAACTAATGCTATACGATTATTTTAATATAATTTTATCCTTGACACTTTTACTGTTAAGAGCCGTGTTGCTGGAATTGATATTCAATTCAATGATGTCGACCTAGTAAAAATCCTAAATATTCCAAATGAAGGTGCTCCGCTAGACGATATCACAAAATTTGAATTTCCTGGTGATACTACTTTAAACAGTTTGAAGAATGAACTTTGTTCTCCTAATCAAGTTCATTCTGGAAAGTTCAAAGCTGCACATTTGAACTTATTTTTCTATGAATTGCGTCGCATCATCTACTCCACTATCTTGTCCAAATCCACTTCCAAGGACGATGTGACCACCTTGAAATATATGCTTTATATCATATTCGTAAGGGGATTCCATTTTCTGTCTCCAAGACGATTATTCAGATGATTGGTTGTTGTTGCAAAAGGCACAGGAACCTTGCTTACGTGATGATTCTTCTGATCATCTTTCAGCACTTTGATATTCAATTATCTACTAGTGCTCGTGACTCTGAGCCTAAGTATCTTTAGCTCTCTCGCCGTAGCACAGTTGTTTCTCCTACTCCTTCTACTGCATGACCTCCACCGCCTCAGGATTACCCTATAACTTTTGAGGGTATCCACCAGCATTTATTTGACATACGGCGTGCTCAGCTGGATGAGCACAACTCTTTGCAAGATTTTGTTACTGACACATTGAGGGAACGCGAGTTCCGAGATGCTAGTCAGTTTCATGTCCTGGCAAACTCCTTTACGGATCTGCGTTTCGCCCAGACTGGTCAGCATGCCAGTTATTTTCCACGAGATCCTATTGTTTCTGGCTACCGCTATGAGGATGAGGCGGCTCATCATTTTTTTAGCCCGGTAACACTTATGACTGGTACCGTGGTTCTGGTGCTACTCCACACTCTTCTCATGGAAGTAGTACTTCTGGAGCTGGTCCTTCTGGATATGATGTCGATGCTGATCGCGATGATGATGATGACTCTATCTAGCTGCTGAGGATGTTGATCTAGACGTTATTGTATTTTGTCTAGATGGTATCTGATTAGCCTCTACTTTCGTCTATGTATGCTTAAAAATGCTCTGACATTCCAAGATAGTACTTTATCTTTTATTTTTATTATTAGCACTACTGAGACTGTTTGCTGAGTTGATGTATTTCAATCTCCTATTAGTATGCATTTTCTATTTCAGTGTGTATTGTTCTCTTTTATTCCTAGTATGCACTTCTCATTTTATGTGTAGCATTATTTATCTTAGTTTATGCTTCCTTCATAAAACTGCCTGTGAAATATATGTTATTCTTTATATATTTTCTGTATTTCCTCAACGTTCGTTTCTTAAGCATGAATTGTAGGAAAGATTCTCTCTTTGCAATTATTTTACTAAGTGATAACGGGAGAGAAAATTGATCTAACATCTTTTACAGGATACAAGAATTTTTTAAAAGGAAACAGTACCTACCATATAAGTTCAGAACAGTACCTTACAAATTTTAATTTTTTTTCTTTCAAATCAAGATCGAGTTGTTATATCGGTCAAGGTTTGTCAATTATCAAAATGGAGGAGATTATTGGCCCATTGGTCATGGTCAAACTTGATTTTAATAATTGATCTAACCCTGTCTTAATATAAGGGCCACTTGGACGGCTGCTAAGAACTGCTACTGCTACCGTTCAAGACATGAAGCTGTTTTGCCGTATGAGTTTGTATTTCCATTATCAATGTAATTTGTACAATTTATTGAGTCTAGGAATACAATTACACCGAGTCGTACTGGCAAATAAGCTACCCCAAAATGATTTCAAACTATCACTTTGTTTTGAAATAAACCAATTTAGAAAAGCTCCAAACTGCTTGACTTTTCAAAAAGCCCAAAATCCGATTTGCAAAATCCTAACCAAATCAACTCTGTACCAACAGAATTTGGCCTGAGTTCGGCCCGAATTCGCCCTGAGTTCGGTTAATGGAACGTTGGATTTTTGAACCCAGTCTTCCCACAGTTACGGATGCAACGACTATTTGTCGAGGTTTTCTCCAAGAATTCTGTCCGAATTTTGTCCGAATTCTCCCTTTGGAAAATGTTTAAATAGAGAAGAATTTATATTATTTCAACACACTAATTCATTCTCTCTTCTCTTCTCTCTAAGCCTACTACGGTATTCCAAAGTGTTCTAAGCGTTTATTTTTAAATTCCAAGCCAGTTACAATCCTCTAGTCAATTTGCTAGTACGGTACGGTCTAAAAGTTCAGAGTGATTGTAATCAGAGACTTGATTTAAGAAAGACACTTCACAATTGAAGTTGGTCGATTACTTCAGATCAAAGCTTGCGTTGTAGAAGTTGCAAGAACTTCGCATAAAAACTTACGACGTTTTTCCATAGTAGATTTTAACTGGAACCTGGAATTCTTCATACTGGATTAGTCCTCACAAGAGGAAAACCAGTATATATCCTTGTGTTTGTGTTTGCTCTCTTCTCTCTACTTTTACATTTACATATATGTGATATATTTATGTGATCTTGTTGCTAACAATTTTTAAATAGCTAATTTTTTGCTGTCTACTCTATTCACCCCCTCTAAAGTATAGTGCTTTACATCTCGTTCCTGTCATGCCCCAATTTCGTAGAATCGATAGTCGTCCCTTGGACGTGATGCCGTGCGAACCTAAGTTGCGATCGCACAAGGCATAGTCATAAGGTTATCCGAAACACAACGTCAAGTTAGAGTACGCAAAGAAATTGATTGACACATTTGAAATAGAAGTAGACTTTTCATTGATAATAAAACTTCATTTACATTGACTCCATTAAAATCATTGCCGTGCGGGCTACAATATGACACGACTTACAAAATGAACGCTGATGAGATAGTCGTTCCATACATTACATCCCTTTTTACAAGCAAAACAATTATACTTTTCCTCCTGCTATCGAGGGAAGCCGAGTCGTCATCTTCTCTTGGACTGAGTACGGGGTCTTCAAAAGAATTCAGAAACAAGCCTTCAACACACGGACAAGGCTTCAAAAGTGTTCACGTCGCCTTGAGCTTTAAGTGGCACGCCCTTCGTTGTTCGAGGTACCTACGTGGAGAGCGAGGATCAGTACATTATACTTTGTACTGGTGCGTGGCTATTTAATTTCCAAGCTCTTATTTGGTTGAATAGTTTATATGACTTAGTGCATGAATGTTTCTAACCATCCTAGTAAATTTCGATAAGCATATGACAAGCACAATATAAAATACGTTGGAACTTACCCACGGCGGACCGTGCCGCGCCTTGTGAAACTTACCATGTTCTTTCCTGTCAATTGTTATCATTTTCAAACCAAGTGTAATATTACGTGTGATTGGTCACTGGCTCCCAGAGCCATCGTGGACTCCTCCAGCTTTTGTTAGATGGGGCCCTTTCAGCGCGAGTAGCGAGCCCTGCTGTAAGTCCTCGCCTAACCCGTACCCAGCACAGCTATATACTTGTTTCCTTTCTTGGCCGCAACGGTCCCGTGGCCCCGAGTTGCCGTACGGGAAAACGCTCACCTTGTCGACAAGTTGTCCATGACCGTGCAAAGACCAATTTTAGTTATTAAGGTATAGCCTACGTTCTCATTGATAACTTGATCATTTTATCGTGTTCGTGCCCTTGCATTCATTCTTTCATTCACAACATATTATTGATTTACCTAAGAAGAGGGTCGAAAAGAGAAGGGTCAGTCACTCACCTTGAGTTTACTTCAGGCGAGAGAACTTGTTGGTCGTGCTAGACGTCGCCTACGCGATTACCTAAAATCGCACAAGCAACCGATTAAAACACTGCATCATTTAAGAAGTTCGATAGGAAATGCGAGTTCGAAATGCAAGCCATAAAAACCATCGAAAACATTCACGAAAACGCATTCAGAAAACCAAGGCCAAAACCAACGCAAGCGGAGTAAAAAACAGAGCAACGGGAGGTCTCTCCCAACTCAGCCGCAGAGTCAATCATCGAGGCGCAACCCGCTGAATATGGGACTTGGTTCCGAAGAAGCGATTCCATAACGGGAAATGGATCTTAATTCAATCATTCTCGTTCGATCAACTCGATCGATCCCGACCTATCGGTACCGACCGAATCGATAGCGACAGTGTTCCTTTCTCGCGCACCACGTGGACGGAGAATGGGGCACGATGTAGGGACGGGACACTACACCATAACCAACTAAAAAAAGTTTCGTCATCGAAACTTAAGAATAGAACCTATCTCTACGAGAACAATGAAGGAAATTTTTTTTTCATTTCTAACTCAAGCTCCCACGTCGACTCCTCGACCGAATGGTTTCTCCAGAGGACGCGGACGAGAGGAATAACACGGTTGCGGAGAAGTTTATCTTTGTGCTCCAAGATCTGCACAGGCTCTTCAATATATGACAAGTCCGCCTTCAGATCCAGCTGACCCAAATCTACTACATGGCTCGGATCGTGCACGTACTTCCACAATGTGAGACGTGGAAGACGTCGTGTACCTCCGACAATACAGGCGACAAGGCGATTTGGAAAGCTACCGGGACGACTCGCTACAATATTTCGAACGGGCCAACAAATCTTGGGCTCAACTTCCCTTTCGCACCGAACCTGGAAACTCCACGCATGGGCATTACTTTCAAGAATACGTGATCGCCTTTCGATAACTCGAGGGAGCGTCGGTGCGTGTCGGCATAGCTCTTCTGTCGGCTTTGTGCTATCTTCAATCTCTCTCGTATTAACTTGATCTTCTGCACGGTCTGCTCTACTAGCTCTGGGCCAAGTATCTGCCGTTCCCCGACTTCATCCCAACAAATGGGCGATCTGCACTTTCGGCCGTACCAAGCTACATACGGTGCCATTTGGATGCTGGACTGATAGCCATTATTGTATACAAATTCGGCCAATGGTAGATGAATGTCCCAACTTGACTTCAATTCGATCGCACAGAGTCGAAACATGTCTTCGAGAATCTGGTTCACCCGTTCTGTTTGGCCGTCAGTCTGAAGTTGATAAGCTGAGCTAAACTTCAACTTGGTCCCCAATAATGAATGAAAACTACCCCAGAAGCGTGCTACGAACCATCCATCCCGATCTGAGACGATAGATACTGGGACCCCGTGCAGCCGAACTATTTCATCAAGGTATATCTGAGCAAGGCGGTCGACGCTCCAAGTAACTTTAATGGCTATGAAGTACGCTGACTTGGTTAGTCGATCGACGATGGCCCAGATGACGTCGTTTTCCCGCGACATCCTTGGCAAGCCAACAACGAAGTCCATAGTGACATGATCCCATTTCCATTCTGGAATGGCAAGGTTCTGCATCTTTTCGCCCGATCGCTGGTGCTCGACTTTGACTTGCTGACAGGCCATACACTTTGACACAAAGAGCGCTACGTCCCTCTTCATGCCGTAGCACCTAAAGATAACGTGAAGGTCCTTATACATCTTGGTGCTACCAGGATGCAAAGAATATTTTACATAATGCGTCTCCGATATTATCTCATTTCTAAGTTCAGCGTCATTCGGAACGCATAGCCGACCCTTTACTCGCAACACTCCTGACTCGTCCTCTGCAAAGTCGGACGCTTTTCCTGTCGATATCAGCTTCCGCATCTTCTCTAGGTATTGGTCATCCTTCTGAGCAGACTTGATTCTCTCCAATAGGCTCGGTTCCAGCCGCAGTTGTGACAGTTTCACGTCTCTGAAATGAACTCGGAGTTCAATACCCATTCCTTCCAAGTCACGCAGCAGTCGATTGTTGATGCATAACGAAGCTAAGTATTTTCGGCTCAGCGCATCCACTACAACATTTCCCTTGCCCGGCGTATAGTCGATTGATAAGTCGTAGTCTTGGATCAGTTCGAGCCATCGCCTCTGCCGCAAATTCAGTTCTTTCTGGGTGAAGAGATACTTAAGGCTTTTGTGGTCAGTATAAATCTTGTACGCCACACCATAGAGATAGTGATGCCACAGCTTCAACGCGAACATAATTTCTGCTAGTTCTAGGTCGTGTGTGGGGTAGTTCTTCTCGTGCGGCTTTAACTGCCGGAAAGCAAAAGATATCACCTTATCCCGCTGCATGAGCACACAACCCAAGCCCTGGCCAGAAGCATCGCTGAAGATTTCAAATCCCTCCGTCCCTTCAGGAAGTACAAGTATCGGGGCCGAAACGAGCCATTGTTTGAGCTCTTGGAAGGAAGCTTCACAGTCGTCTGACCACTCGAATGCGACTACTGTCTGGGTGAGGCGAGTCAACGGCGATGCAATCTTCGCAAAGTCCTTCACGAAGCGTCGGTAATATCCCGCTAAGCCTAGGAAGCTTCGAATTTTGTTAACTGATGCGGGCCGTTTCCAATCAGCAACTGCCTCAACTTTTTTTGGATCGACTGCGATGCCTGCGACGGAGATGATGTGCCCAAGGAATGGGACGTTGTTTAGCCAGAATTTGCACTTGCTCATCTTCGCATACAACTGATTCTCTCGAAGGGTTTGGAGTACCGTCCGCAGGTGCTCTGCATGTTGCGCTCGATCCTTCGGGTAGACGAGGATGTCGTCGATGAAGACTACTACAAATTTGTCAACGTACGGACGGAACACCTGATTCATTATATCTATGAAGATAGCAGGGGCATTTTTCAGACCGAACGACATTACCAAGAACTCGTAGTGGCCGTAACGAGTACGAAAGGCAGACTTTGGCACGTCGTTTGGCTTGACTTTGAGTTGGTGTTAACCCGATCGCAGATCAATCTTCGAAAACACTGTTGCACCTTGGAGCTGGTCAAACAAGTCGTCGATGCCGGACAGAGGGTATTTGTTCTGGACGGTGGCCTTATTCAATTCCCGATAGTCGATGCAGAGCCGCATCGATCCATCCTTCTTTTTCACAAATAGCACGGGCGTACCCCACGGCGAGATACTCAGACGGATGAACCCTTTGTCGAGTAATTCCTGTAGTTGTGCCTTCAGTTCTTTCAATTCTGCAAGGGCCATTCTGTACGGAGCTTTCGAGATCGGCCGGGTGTCAGGAAATGTATCGATAGTGAACTCTATTTCTCGATCGGACGGCATGCCGTGTAGCTATCCGGAAACACGTCTGGGAATTCTGCCACAATGTCGGTCTGATCCGTGTTTGCACCATCCTGTCTCTTGTCACGAACGGACGCCAAGTAGCCTTCATATCCGGAATAAAGCAGCTTTCGAGCAGAAATTGCCGAGATCGCCATGCAGGTCGGCGATGCTTTACCACACGAATAGCAGAATTCGGGCACTCCAGGTATGCGAAAGATGACCCTCTTTCCTGCACAGTCGATGGTAGCGTTGCAAGGATCGAGCCAATCCATGCCCAGTATGAGGTCGAAGTCCTTCATATCTAGAACTATCGTATCAAGACCGATCTTTTGACTCCCAATACATATGGTTCCTCCCCTGCAGGCTAAATTTGTGAGTAGTGGCACGCCCGAAGGCATACTTACGCTAAGATCAAGGTCTAACGACATTACAGGAAATTTGTGCTCGACGGCAAAGTCTGTCGATATGAAAGTATGCGAAGCGCCTGAATCAAATAACACACGAGCAGGTACATTATTAAAATTCAATATACCAGTCACAACAGTGTCAGAAGAGAACGTCTCGTCTTGAGTCAGGGCAAAGACGCGTCCTTGAGTATTAGGACGTCGGTCTTCATTGTTGGGTTGAGTGAGCTGAGGAGGTCGGGGCGCCTGTCCTCGATTCTTTTGACGGTTTTATTGTGGTGGAGCATTTCTAGTCGATCAAAAACTTGGGCAGTTTTGAGCCCTATGACCCTTCTGTCCGCAAATGAAACATTCTATATTGCAGAAAAAGCAGTGGCTGGCATGGTGTCCAACTCGTCCGCAGTTTATGTACTGAGGTATCGTTTTCTGACCCTTATAGCCGCCGTTATTTGGACGCTTTGATGCGTAGTTGTTGCCTCCCGTATGGCTAGGACGTTTGTGATTGGAATTGTGCACAAAGTCTGCAGCAACGGGAGGGTACTGGCTCTCAAGGCGGAGAGCATGATTCAAAGCATCGCCTGTGGTCTTATATTCCAGAACACCTACATGTGCAACGATAGAGCGTCGCATACCCACTTCGAACCGTCGCATACGGCACTCTTCTGTAGGCAGAAATGTACCAGCAAATTTGGACAACTTGTTGAATTCTGCGGCATACTGTTCTACTGTCCGGTTTCCTTGCCTCAACTGCATGAATTCATTCTCCTTCTCTTGACGAACGGCGGAGGTAAGGTACTCGACTTCATAGGCTTTACGAAATGTGGCCTAAGAGATCGGCGTTGAGTTGTTGTCGCGTCGTATCGCTCGCTTGTGCACGGCCCTCCAGTCGTGCACGTTCAACCGTAGTTGAAGTTGTGCACATGCGACTTGCTTTGATTCTTCAATGCCGAGGAGCTCGAAGTGATCTTCCAGCTCTTCCAACCAGTCGATTGCGGTAACACCCAGTTTTCCAAATGAGGGTATTTTGGTCATTTTCAAAATTTTAGAATTTAATTTGAATTATTATTATTATTTATAATTAATGGGATTTTTGAGTGATTTTTAGAATAATTATTTTTGGTGTTTTAGAGACTTTGACTTATGTTGACCTTGTAGACTAACCTAGTGGCTAACCTAGGTCTTGACTTTGTGATTAGGATTTGAAAACCTAGGTTGACTTAAGTTCATGAGGATTAACTCATTGGGATTAGTTTGGTGAAATTAGGGGCTAGATTGATTAAGTAATGGCTTGTGAAGTCACAAGTCATTTTATGACTAATAGGCTTAATGGCCCATAGCCCACACCCATTGAACCAAGCCCTAATCCTAGAAAATCAGACCAGCCCCTATGGTCAGCCCCCCCTATTTATATGCTCCTAAAATTAGGGTTGCCTCTTTAGGAAACTTTGCCATTTGGAAGAGGTGAGTCCCCATCTTTGTAAATCCTTAGAAAATCCATTTCTTCTCCAAATTCCTTCAAAAAAATTGCATTAGGACCTAATGTTAGTATTCTTGCTGTTGTTGATGAGTATTTTCAGGAAACACATAATTTGAAAAAGTTTGGTGGTTTGTGGAGCTCTTCCCATTTGGGGATTTTGAACCATTGTTCACCTATAGGTATATCTCCTTCTATTGCTTTTAGATTCTGTTAAAAATCATTACTAGGATGCCCTAGCCCTAACCTAGCTATAGGAATAGTTAACCCTAAGTTTTGTGTCCAATTCGTGTCCTATTTGGACACGTATCAGTGACATGGTGCATGTGTTCGACAAAATGCCCCAAAGGACATTTCGGTTGAGTTTTAGAAATGTTTTTGAATAGAAAGTAGGGTTTTGGTCTTGCTTATAGGTTTCTAGTATCTTGATGTGGTTTGCGTGTCGTGTCGAGTCGTGGGGGACACGGGAACACGCAGTTGCGGGTGCATGCGCGCGGCACTGTAGCTCCCCTGCTACTCGGGGGCTCCTGCGCGCAGGATATGCCACCTCGACATGAGAAAATTGACACACATATTGGGGCACTGTCTGACACGAGGCTCGCAAAGTTTCACGAGTCCTCGTGTCGTGTCGGACACGTATTTTCGTGTGCACGGGGACACACTGTGTGCGTACGTGTTCTGTGCTTGTATTCTGTATTTAAATCATTTTTAATGATTTTAAATTATGTTTTAATGATTAATTAGATTCTAAATATCATGTTTAAACCTCTGTTATATTAGTTACATGATTTAACTTTGGGTTTCAATGAGGAGTATGGTTCGAACATGTTTTTTTGGGTTTCTGATTCAATCTCTGATACTGGTCATTCCAGTTTTTCCTAAGCCACTTTAATCCCCTATTGTGTCATGTTTTCAATTGATATTGATTTCCTCATGTCACATTCTTGTTAGCTAAGTTTACATTTCGATTTTAGGCTTTGAAATGAGGAATTAGGCTAAGGGTTGATTCAATGTTTTCTTCTTATTAACTGATATGAGTAAACTGAGATTGGGTTTTAACCGAGTTTTAAATGTTGTGTTCCCATGCCTGAGATTTGGGGGTGTAGGTATTGATTGATTTGTAAATTGATTTCCTTTCCTTGAATTGAATGAAAGCTGATTTTGATTCATGTTAAAGTATAAAACCTGATATTCAGTTTGTAGAAACCTGTGAGTTCAGTTTTCCCTACTCTTGAACTGTCACTTAATTGATTTTTGTTTAAACCTGATATGGTTTCCCATTAACCTGAGAATATGGGTTAGTATAGGATATTTCCCTGTTAACCTTAAACTGTTTTGAATTCCTGATTTAAGCATTAACCTGAGAAGTTGGGTTGACTGATTTTTGATATGTGTTAAACTGATATTATGAACTATTTTTGGAGTTTAGTATAACCTGAGAATGAAGGTTAGTTGAATGTTTAAATAGGTTGGACTTAGCTAACTGTAGGAACCTGAGAATAATTGATCTGATTTCCATTTGTTCACTATTTTACTGAGAAAGGATTGAACTGTGGTTCCAGAATTCCTGAACATGTACACACTGTTTTTCCATTAAAACTGAACTGTCAAATTCTGTGAATGAATAACCTGAGTTTTACCTTGTATTTGATTCAATGCCTTCATTCTTTAAACTGTTAAGGGGTGGTTTGATTCATGAGAAAACCTGAATTTGAATGTTTGAAATTCATGTCTATTGATTTCAATATCATCCTTTTTAACTGTTGTCAAACTGAGATTAGTTCATTCCTTCATTATACAAACTGTTAAATGATCTTACTGTCAACTATTTTCTAAAAACCTGAGGTTCATCTCTTTTATATGTTGTTATCCCTCATTCTTAGTACTGTGGTTCATTGATTAGTAGATGATTGTTCATATAAACTGGTTAACAGTAAATGATTTTCCTGTTGCTATACCCATTGCACTGAGACTGTTTTCCTTCAAACCTTTCTAAATAAACTGTGAACTGAAATGGGTAATTGGTTATTCCTAAGACTGAGATTAACATCCCTGTTTCCTAATTTCATACTACACTCCACTGTTTTTACTGATTTCCTGCTTTCTATGCCTAATTGGACTGTCACTCTCACTAACCCTCACACCCTCAAGACTCACCCACAGTTACCCTCACTGTTTCCCTGTTTATTCAAGTACTTATACACTGTCATGTACACATATGGCTCACCCACACACACCCTTGTACTCATGTGTCCCCCTCTCATTCTCTATAGATATATGCTTGTGTTATATATATATAAGTTCCTATCTAATATATATTAGTGTTGTACTATACATATTAATTATATATAGGAATGTGTGATATGTATATATATATGATACCATGTAATATGTTATGTTATAGAGTATGGGTTACAATATGTCATAATGTAATGTATATATATATATGGGGTATTATGTGATATGATATATATATATATGTGTTATGTGTATAGATATTTTGTAGGTTGTATAGACTTGGGTTAGCCTATTGGCCCATGGCCTAGTCTTCTAGCCTATGGCATGGTATGTCAGTGTGGAGTCTAGAATAGACTGTTTAGGACCTAGAATAGTCTTGTTATACCTAGATTAGACTAGTTTGACTTAGGTTGACTTGGTTGACCTAGTTTGACTTCTAGGATTGACTAGAGTTGACCAAGAGTTGACTTTGGTCTAGATTGACCTAGATTCATGTAGAACGCATTGTAGTGCATCTTATTACCATTCTGGACTTGTTGTGACTTGTGCTGTTCTAATAGGAGCCAGAAACCACTCCTCGGACAGTATTTTCATCTCGGACTTTCAGTTAGCAGGCGAGTACATTCTCTGATCTTTTAATACTTACCTAAATTATATTCTTGCTCTAGATTACTCTACATGATGCTGACACATATCTTTATGGATTAATACTATATGGATCCCTTCCTGAGATGTTATCCCTCTACGGGTGCATCGGGTATTTTATGTTCATGTACTTTATCATGTGCATCAGGTACTCCTTGTACTCGTACTAGTTCATATTCTTACATGTTCTCATGTGCTTTATTACGTGCCTCATGTACTACTCATTACATAAGTTCACGTATCCTTAGCTGTATTCATGTGCTTATAACGTAACTTGAATGGATCCTTGTGTATTAATTGGGGCGGGGTGAGTAGAATTGGTTATGTGATCATTATCCCCAGTAGTTGTATAAATGTGCCTCTTATTTGTATTCATGTGCCCCTAAGCCGTTTAAATAACCATATTGTACTCTAAATCACGTAGCCACTTACAGTCTCTAATATCATGTATTTACTTTCAGTTACAAAATATCTCCTGTTTACTCGTACTTCCTTTTCAGCACTTCATGTATTTTACTCTATTGCATGATTTATACTCCTAACCTGCTATGAACTGTTTTGAGAGATATGTGCTCGCTCCCATCCTGACTGGCCTGTTGAAAATTTTATAGTGAATGATGAGGCTCTGGTGTCTATCCCTCTTGGTGCAGCATTAGACATCACTAGTGACTTGGACCTGCTAGCAGTTGATGTTACTTCCCTAGATTAGGATGTCTTTATCTTTCTGGATTTTGTATTGAGTTCCTGAGTTATTATTTGGTTATGTACTTATTTAGACACTTAGAATTCTGGATTTGTATCTCTGTGATGTTACATTCCTGGAAAACGCATTCAGAAAACCAAGGCCAAAACTAACGCAAGCGGCGTGAAAAATAGAGCAACGAGAGGTCTTTCCTGACTCAGCCATAGAGTCAATCCTCGAGGCGCAACCCACTGAATATGGGACTTGGTTTCGAAGAATCCATTCCATAACGGGAAATGGATCTTAATTTAACCATTCCCGTTCGATCGACTCGATCGATCCCGACCAATCGGTCCCGACCGAATCGATAGCGACAGTATTCCTTTCTCGTGCACCCCATGGACGGAGAACGGGGCACGATGTAGGGACGGGGCACTACAGTTCCTATACTTACCTACCCTTAACCATGCCCATCCTCACATCCTACAAGCCTGCATAGGCTTCCGAAGCCCTCTTTCCTATGATAGAACCCTCCAACCTACTGCCATCTATTATATTCCTAATAGTAACCCCATATCCTACTGTTACCCACTATACCCCACATAATGCCTATAAAGCCTCACTGATACCCATTACCCCAACGTACACTCACTTACCTATGTACACATATATTATATGCACTTTTAGGCCTATATATATATATATATATATATATATATATATATATATATATATATATATATATCCAAAAGCACCAATTTATTGATGTATAAGGCACAAAATGCCGAAGCCTATACAAGTAGGCGCGAGACGCGCATAAAGACTCCAAAAACAAGAAAGCCAGTCAGTGACGGGGGGCGCACACTGAACCAGACCAAAACCTCCAGGCCAACAGAGATGGCCACATCCTCTAGCGCCTAGCCGTGGCGAGATTACAGCGATTGTTGACCTTGAAAACTTGTCTGCAGACTTCTCTATAAAGTTACGGGGAGTTGAAAGAGCATCCTTCGTATCTGTACTTGTTCTGATTCTTCTATAAAACCCAAATACCAATGGCTGCGACGATCCGGTGCCTGCTGGAGTTCCTCCAGTTTGCGAGGAGATCGTTGAAGCCCCCAGCCTGTCGGTGCAGCATGCATCTGATGGAGAGGTGGAACCACAGCTGGGCAGCGAGTTCGCCGGAGTGCAGCACGTGTTCCGCTGTTTCGGCTTGAGGAGAGGGGCAGTAGTGGCATCTCGACATGAGGCTTAAGCCGATGGAAGTTAGGGCATCGTCAGTCGGGAGTTTTCTACACTGTGCTCTCCAGATGAAAATAGACCATTTGTTGGAGATGGCGGACTGCTAGTAGGGGCGAGGAAGGGGTTGGGCTCTCCGATGCCTCTCGTCACCGTTCTGGTAGACGCTAATGAGAAATCACCACCGAAATTCAAAGACCACCGCAGCGTTCTTGACTCATCTGAGATGTTGGTGTTCATGAAGGGTTCTGCGAGGTTCCGACCCTGGAGAATGCATCTCCAATTGGTTGAAGATCTGTAACACCCAGTTTTCCAGATGAGGGTATTTTTGAAATTTTTTAATTATAATAATTATTATTGATATTTAAATCATATTGTGATTTTTGGTGATTTTTAATAATTTTTTAAACTATTTAAAAACTGCTTTGAGTCATGACTTGTGATTTTGATGTGCTGCCAGTGAAACCCTATAGACTGCATGACCTAGAGCCTAACCATGTCGTTAGGATATTTAATTATCATTTTGAGCCTAGGGATAATTTGGTCATTTTGACTTATTGGAATTATTTAAAGATTTATTGAATTGGTGATTCCTAGTTTGGGCTTTGACTTATAGAGACTTGTAGACTAGTCTAGAACCTAACCCTAGCTATTGTAACCATAGACTAACTTAGGTTAACCTATTTTTTAGTCATTAGAAACTAATCTTGGAATAGGAGGATTAGTTTGAGTGGAATCATTTCATGATTTGTGGTTTCATGAAATGACTTATGATTTCATGACTTAATGACTTATGACTTGGCCCATGGCCCATAACTAGAAGCCCTAATCCTAACCAAACCCTAAATGACCAGCCACATAGGGATCCCCACCCTATTTAAACACTTATTCATTAGGGCTTGCCTCTTTTTATCATTCTAACACTTGGAGAAAAGAAAAGGTATTGTCCCCCTTCCAAAAATCCCCATAAATCCATTTTAATTTCTTTTTAATCCTAGTCTTTTGCAATAGGTTCTAATTTCTGTATATTTTATAATTCTGGAGGTTAATCTCAGCTTTGGGCTCATTTGGAGCATTTGGCCATCAAGAAGAACACCCCCCATTTGGAGCTTTTCCATTCAATTTGCACCTATAGGTAAAACCCTTTAAATTGATTTAAATTTCGGTTTTCTTTGCATGTAGGGCTAGATCTAGGAGTCCCCTAGATGTCCCTGAATTTTGGGTGGATTTCGGGTCCGTTTGGTGTCCGTATCGGACACGTGTCTTATAGTATGTTAGGTGTTCGATGAAATGCCTCTTAGGAATTTATTTTCAATTTCTGTAAATATAATTATATGAATTTGTAGATCTAATTATGTATGATAACTTTTGTGAACACTGAGCACGAATTTAAGGGCTTTTCGTGTCCAAATCGAACACGCACCGCACGCACGGGACACAGCACAGGCCTCGTGCAGTCCCCTGCTGCCCGAGTGTCCTATAGGACACGACATGGATTTTCATGGCACAATTTTTGGTGGACAAGTGTGTGCAATCACTGACATCACCCACACAAAATTTTACGAGTCCTCGTCGACTGTGCGCGAAGATATCGAGGCTGCACTGATTTTACAC
The DNA here is from genome assembly GCA_029216955.1 of Iris pallida. Classification (NCBI taxonomy): domain Eukaryota; kingdom Viridiplantae; phylum Streptophyta; class Magnoliopsida; order Asparagales; family Iridaceae; genus Iris; species Iris pallida. Next base: position 31,615,499 of record JANAVB010003398.1, read on the forward strand.
TGTCACTGCACACACGGAAATTCCTCTCTGATACGCGACTCAAACCCGGACACGACATGACCTCGAATCGATACAGGAACCCTAGGACCTAGCCCTATATCCCACGTGTCACCTTGAAAGATCACGGCTCGTCTCGAGCACTGAGTCGTGTCTAATCGGATACGATATCGCTGCACGAGGCTGCCTGTGCAGAGTTTGATACAATATTTCGATTGACACTCGAACACCTCATGTCCTATTTTTTTGGACACGAATACATCCCTATGACACGTACACGTATGCTAGATGGATTACCAACCCATGATTTGGTGTTTTACTTGGTTTTGATTCGAATTAGGTTGTGGGATGAGTTGGTATCGGGTAATATCAGAGTTTAGGAGCTAGTTCCTGGTTTTGTAACTTTTTGTTAATTTGATTAGGTGTATACAATTTCAGATCATAGATGTGATACTGTTAAGAGGAGTATACTAGATTACTTTGTGTTTTGTTCATTTTCGATTGATTGGTTGTTAGGCCTTGGGATTTTGATATGGGCTTGAATGTGTGAACTAACATACATTACACCCATTTTCCTGAGAATGAACTTGGTTTCGACTTTGAACTGAACTAAATGTTGTTCAATGTATTCACTAATTTTCTCACATAGTAACTGTCAACCTATTTCCAGATTTATAAGGTTTAGTAGCTCACTGGTTGCACTGACACTTGAACACATTGTTTAGCACACTGTTTTTCCTGTCAAAGTTTTCCTAAAACCTGTGTGCACTGAACAGTGCATTGTCCTGCTACCACAGCCTCTGTTCTCGACTTCTACTGGGTTATTTCACATCCTAGTGACTCTAGAAGATAGTCTAGATGACTGACACTAGGACACATGCCTGGGGCTTTGAACCATGGCAGTTTCTAGTTGTGGCAGTCCCCACAGATTTTGCTCTGTGCAGTCGGGGACCCCCACTTCTCTGTACACTACTTTAGTTCACTTTAGCTGCATTCGAACACTTCTCTGTGTACACACCACTGCCTATTTCATATTGTAACACATTGATACACACGGATGTACTTTTCTTCTGTCTGAACACACTCATTGCACAGTCACATTCATATGTTGGTACACTACTTCACAGATTCATTTGCACATTCTTCATATTGCTTGCAATTAAGGACTAATATAAGGACCCTGGTATAGCCTTGTAAGAATTTCACTTGTGCACCTAGATGCACTGATCTTTGGCAGCAAACTCTGCTGTGCATTACTACAATAGTAGGTGTGTTACTAGGAAGGGAGATGGGGGTCACGTATCTGTAGGTATTAAGGAGGGAAGGCTCGGGTTACAAATAGGTTTGGGGGCATCCATAGGTGTTACAGGTAACAAGAAAGAAGAGGAAGATAGCTATTGTGTTGTGGTTTGTAATAGAGATCAGAGGGAGAGTGTCAGTCGACATGGGGACTCAAGTGCAGGGTCTTGACAGCAAGGAGGAGCTGGACAGTATGTGAGGTTTGGGATTTAACATGTAAACTGAGGTTGTTTATATGGAAAACTGAAATTTGGTTTGGGTTTTGAATGAAATGTTTAAACTGATACTTGTTCTCAGTTTAAGTATCAATTTGGGTTTGGAACATTGGTCTCATGAGCTTTGTTTAGGTTTTTGGTATAATAGTGAGAGAGGAGGGGTGCTCAGTTGAGATTGTGTGTGAGTGTTAGATGGATATCAGTTAGCATTTATAGGAATGTTGGCTAGGAATTTAGTGATATCAGTTAGTGCCATTGAGTATCAGTTAGCCATGTTTGGTTTAAGTCCTATGAGGGAGGGGTACTGCCCAGTTGGAAGAATGTGAGGGACTATGGCTTGCCTTGGCATGAGCCTTGCATTTAAGTTGAGGGCAAGGGTCTGACAACAGTAGTAGGGCCTGCACTAGACAGCCCCTTGTTCTCTATTATGTGAGTTTGAGATATATGTGTACCTAGGTTATATAGGTGTAGATGCCTAGTAAGCAATGTTGTTAAGGTATAAATATATATATGATATAGGATTATATATGGTATAGGCATACATGAACACATGTATATAAATATATGTGATACACCTTAGGTATATGTCATGGTATTTAGGTTAGGGTTTTTGAGTAGTTAATAAAGTTTTGGCTAATACCAAGTTGCCAATATCTACATAGCCTAGATTTGACTAGTTGACCTAGACAGTTGACCCAGAGTTGACCAAGAGTTGACTTTGACCTAGTTTGACCTAGAAATCATGTAGATCGCATCATAGACTTCATTGGTCTTATTTTAAGCACATTATAACCTGTATTTCTCTGTTTAGGATATTGTGACTCTGGTGCAGACATCTGATATTATACTACTCTTTTCAGAGTAGCAGGCGAGTACATTATCTGATAGTTCCCTCATTTACTTGTCAATTACTGTACATCAGTTCTAGTTAGTTGTATACGATTCTCTGTTACAACACGTGTGGATATTTCTGGATTCATGTATACGACACACTTTTATTTTCTGGCCTCTATTACTGGTATCATCTCTATTACTGGAATCACCTACTGGAATCATTTAACTGGAATTATTTTACTGGAATCATTTACTAGAATCATTTACTGGTATCATTATATTTTGGCTGGACTCATCTTGAATCATTGTGTCGGAATTCTGGTTTCACTTGCTGGGAGGGGAAATACTAGAGTAAGACATGTAGACATACCCCAATATGGAATCTTCCAACTGGAATCTACTGGAATGATAGCCATCTCACACCCGGCCAGGTGTGTGATGTGCCGTATTACCTACAGCCGTTTACATGTCGAACTCGGTATTTTTAAACACACTGCTAGAGTATAGGCTGGACTCACCCTGGAATCGTTGATCACTATAACTGGAATCGTCCCTTACTGGATTCATCTTGTATTAGATTCATCCCGTACTGGATTTACATAGGTTTTAAACTGGTTACATTTTCTGTCTGGACTTTATATCATATTACCCTGGTTCAGCTAGTTCTATTTTTACAGTTTTTATTGCTATGATTCTTCTCTTGTTTAGTATTTACTTTCCTTGCACTTTATCTCTCTTTCTTACCATCACCTGAATATAGCTGCCATTTTTATCAATATAACTGTCTATAACTGCTGTATAGTTCTCTGTCATTTACTTGGGTTTTCTAGATGAGATGTGCTCGTTCATGTCCTGACTGGACCTGTTGAAAATTTTACAGATGACTGTCCTGAGGACACATGCCCTACATGTTACAGACCAGGAGATGGCTTACTACCTATGGCCCCGACACTCAGGAGCGATCGGGAGTTTAGTTAGTCTGTCTTGTTTTAGTTTCCTGTTTAGATCTGGAGTTGTATAGAGATTGAGACATGAGATGTATTTGAGATTGTTTGAGTTTGTTGTTATTTTATTTGTAGTTTTGTTGTCTTTAATTCTTAGTTATATTCGGTGTTATCTTATCGTGCTTAGACTGTGATTGAGTTACACCATATCTTATACTTGTCCGTTCAGAGTTGATCATGATGAGTATATATATACATGAGTTGATGGTTAGTTAGAGACTTAGAACAGGTTCTACCGCGACACTGCGGCGTAGGCTGGGCGCTGTACGTACTCGTCCCTCACAGTGGGTGCGGGTCATGACAAGATCCGTTGTTGGCTGTGGCCGTCGTTGGGTGGGAAGTCCAAAAATATCTAGCCTTCTGAATCGGGACCAGATCGAGTTTTTCGTTCGGAGCTTCCACTACTGATTCATGGAGCAAGCATCAACAATATGTGCAAGTCTGTTGAATCCCAGCCTCCATCGCTGGTGGATTTGGCCATGGGGTCCCAGTGGCCTAGTGGTGCTTGTCTTTTCCTCCGTTGTGACCCCAGAAGAAGTTGGGAGAAAAGGGCTCAAGAGAGGATAAGACCTTCTTCGGGAGGAGCAGACTGCCAGGGTGTATATGGGGGGAGGAGAGAACATGCGTGATCAGGATCATCTTGCCACCGGGGAATAGGTGGCGTTGTGCCATCTCTCAATTTCTTCCTGATTTTGCTGACAAGTCCGTCGAAGATGTCCGAATTGGATTTGCTGTAAACCAGCGGGAAACCGAGATAAGTGAACGGGGGTAAGCAGTGGAGAACGATGTCAGATTGGAGAGGGTAGCGAAGTGTTCCCTGTCAGCTTTATGATGGGTGTAGATGACGCTCTTGCTAGGGTTCACCCGCTGTCTGGAGCATCTGGTGTATCTCTCAAACGTTCTGCGGACCGCCTCTACCGACCCGATGTCGCTGCTGAGAAGATGAGGATGTCGTCGCATAGGCCAGATAAGTGATTAAGGGACAGCCGGTGGTAGTGTGGAAATGGGAATCTGGGCGAGTTGGCTAAGCTATTGAGATTTTTGCTAGGCTTCGGCCGCGATGTTGAGATGGTAGAGGATAGAGGGTCTCCTGCCATCCGCGATATATATATATATATATATATATATTATTATATATATATATATATATATATATATATATATAGACATAGGTTGATGACACTCTCTGTGATATCTATAACATATGGACTGAAGGAAGACACACACTCATATTTAGATATAGACACACCCTCTTCCTGTTGACATGAATATGGGCACTCACATGACACATATACAAATATGGGT
>JANAVB010003398.1:31625848-31773348 GCA_029216955.1 Iris pallida
ATATATATATATATATATATAGATATATATATATATATTATATATTATTATATATAGGAGGATCAAGATCCCCACACTTTTTGCATCCCCAAGCATCCTCCCTATTTGCACCTTGGATGGTACATTAAGTCATGTAATCTTAACCGTGATTAACAATGGTAAGATTAGATGACTTAAAGCACATCCAACGATGTGAACATGGGGATGCATGGGGATGTAAAAATTGTGGGGATGCCTATCCTTTCTCTCTCTCTCTCTCTCTCTCTCTCTATATATATATTATATATATATATATAGTCCTTGCTCATAGTTAGCCTTGTATTCATACTTGGATTTGTTCTCACTCGTACTTGATTAAGTCGAGTCATAGAATGAGTGCGCTATAAATTGAACTGTTATTTCCTTATATCGATTCTTGCAACCTGCGAGTCCACACACGAGGCGAGGATAATTTTTCTTGAACTGACCTACGAGTCAACACTCGGGGCGAGGGTTATTGATTTGTTCAAACCTGTGAGTCCACACTCGGGGCAAGGATTTGGTATCCGTTGATCTCTTGTTCACTTGTTTCTTTCAGCTGTTCATTTATGCATAATTATTCTCATATTCGTGTATCATTTGTGCTTAGTGTTTTCCTGTTTATATCCCATATTCTTTTCATGCATGATAAACTGTTAAATAGGCACATTTTTATGTATCTTGCTAGTCCTCTGAGGACCTAATGATCTCTTCAGGTTTAGCCGAGTTTGAGCCACGTGCAGACGAGCAGGTTTAGCCAACATCAGGCCATGGTATATGCAGTGATGATGCTATTGATGATTAGCAGTATGAACAAGGTTATTTTACTTCATGTTTTTATTTTATTTTGTCTATTGGTAGTGGATTTGTATCCAACGGACGTTATAGTACCCCGCTCTTCGCGGTCCACTATGTATTACCTAGGGCTTGCTGACTCAGTCTTCAACTGAGTATTTGTTGAAACCTTTGCCAGTATCGTTTGATCACAGATGAAATGCAATGAACCATTCCAATTCATGGATTGGCTTCTATTGAAATAAATCCAAGAGTTTTGTAGGATGTTTTCTTTCGCTGCTTGGTTTTCATGAATACATTTTCGTGTGGTTTTCGATGATTGGTTTTCATTGTTCGCTTTCATCGTATTTCGCATTCATTCCGAATCTTGAGAGAAAGAAACCGAAGTATGCTAATCAACTATTGGTGCCAATGTAGAACGCGTGAACTGTTCGTGAATGACGCGTGAAGTCCCTCCTTCTCTCAACTGAGATTCATCTCGGTGAGTTGCTTCAACCGAACAAACATTGATCTGTATGCCTAATAAGAATGATCTATAGTCCACTCTGTTGTCTCATCCCTATAATCAGCGATACCACAAAAACAAAAGATAAGAGAAGATAATTGAATTGAATCAAATGCAAGATCATGTATTGCTACTCTATCTGCTCCATAAGAATGAACCATCTATTTGGTTACTAAGTATGCTTGAAAACTGTAGACATGTACAGATAAACTTGTACGTATTGAGATGAACAAGAAGGCACGAAATAAACGCGTCGTGTATCTGTGCATAAGTCTAAATCTGTCTCGTCTGATAGAACTGCTAGAGCATGTATTTGGTCTCGGATAACTTGTTAACAAAGAAATATTTGTCTCTCGGGTGGTATCTGGGGGCACCTGGAACCGCTCGGCTTAGGAGAGATTAGGGCCTCCATGTGAAAATAAGAGTCGATATCCGAGTCCTCAGCGACGAGCTGAACCGGAGAGTCACAGCGGCTAATCATGGGAATACCCTATGGACCATAATATAGAATATGCCACATGCATGATCCTAATTACAAACTTCAATATCTGTAAGAATGAAACATGAATTATTCGTTATACAAATTGTGCTAACATGTCTTATACAGGGATGCCTGTCGGCGATGGTAAGTTTGCTTATAAATTATTCTACTATCATGTTCTATGAATTGTTAAAAAAACCTAAACAAGTAGAAAGATCACTAGTAAAATGTTAGCTCCACATGTTGATTTGTTGCAGAGATTTACGAGTTCGACCAAAAGCCGCTCGCTAGTACATGATGTATGCTGATCCACGTTGTGGGCATCCTTTTCAGAATGCAAAGGAGACATGGGGATTTCAAGTGAGGCACTGAAGCACGTCTAGCCCAGCAGAGCTCGTAGATTGCCTCAAGCTTCTTTTTATTTTCAGTCAAGTTGTAAGTTTCTTTTCCTTTGAAGGTGTCTTTACATTTCAAGCATATAATAAAGGGATATGATGTATGGTTTCGACTATTTTCAAAGAGAGTTTTAAAGAGAATCATGTAGCCAAGATAAGGCAATCTGAGTTTACAAAGTTTTGTACTTGTATTCCTATCAAGTTTATCAATAAAAGAAGTATTTCAATTTCAAATCTCTGTTTCCAACATTTGGTTTTCTGCAATAAATGGGTGCGTGTGTGTTTTGCTTGACTAATATTTTGTGCAGGTACTTGGCCTTGTGCAAGCGCAACTTAGGCTTGTACGACATCACGCCTTAACGAGGACGAACGATCCCGTAAGGATCCAGGCAAGACGAACGACCCTAGCAGGATCGGGGCGTGACAAAGTGGTATCAGAGCACAGTTTTAAGACCTTGGCCTCTTGCAAATATTATTTTCGAAAAAGTATATAAAGTATTTTGATGGCTTTCAAAGGTCCCGATTTTGAGTTATAAAACCAATGCCCCATACAATAAGTCCATAATATTTTATGAGACTGATAGAAGTTATACTCTTTTGTAGAGAAATGGTTCCTCCTCGACCATCTGGCTCGACCGATCCGATAGAGCAGATTATGACCATGATGGAACTATAGAGGCAGGATAATAAGGAGCGTGGCCAGATACAACAGGCCCGACTGGAGGCTCAACTGAAATAGTTGGATGCCTTGACCCAACTTGTAACTTCGTTAGCGAAAAATTGAGATACCACCGCAGTAACCAAACCGACAGGCATACCCGAGATTGGGCCCGTGGATGGTGATGAACCCCAGCTCGCGCAAAGGCACTCGTCCTTTAAGCCAAAGGACTTCTTGGATGTGAAACCTCTAAAATTTGAGGGCAGGACATCACCAGATATGGTGGTGGACTGGATCGATAAGATGGAAAGTCTGTTTACATTCGTAGGAGTTTTGAGTAGCAAGAAGGTAATGTGTGCCGCTCTGCTACTACGGCTGCGGGCAAAAGACTGGTGGAAAGCGAAGATGTCGACGCTGCTCGCAACGGCTAGGAATAGGAAAATTTCATGGACCTCATTCAAGAAGGCATTTCTGGATCAATATCTTCCTCCAGCCATAAGTAAGAAGATGGAGAATGACTTCATAACTCTGAAACAAGAAAATATGTCCGTAGAGAACTATGAATCTGAATTTGCTAAGCTGGCAAATTTTGCTGCTGTAATGTTACCCACAGAGTAGGCTCGTATAGATCGGTTCGTTGAAGGTCTGAATGACGATATTCAGTTGAGTGTGCTGAACCGAGAATGTGAGTCGTATTCTCAGGTCTTTGAGGCGGCGCTGTAGGTGGAACAGTTTTGCCTGAAGAAGGCATCAACTAAAATACAGTACGGTCGGAATCAGCCCGCTAAGAGATATCACGATGGAGAGAAAAAGACCGACGGAGAACAGAACAATAAGCCAGTATGCACCTTTTGCAGTCGACGGAGGCATGTGAAGGAAGACTGTCGCTATGCAAACGGTCTGAATTGCAGTTAATGTGGCAAAATTGGGCACATCAAGGAGGACTATTGTGCCGCTAATAATGTTTGTTTTGGTTGTGGACAACAGGGTCACTCTGTCAGGAATTGTCCGAAAAAGAATAAAATGCCTCAAAATCGTAATGACCCTTAAGAGGGTGGGCCACTAAGGGACCCACCGCAGATTAGAGACAATTCGCACAACTAGCAGCTGCGGACTAATGCTCGTGTCTTAACCTATCCACCTTACTTGATCCTGAATGCAATACTAGTAGAGGTGAGCTTGTTTCTTAAGTTTTGAGGACAAAACTTTTTCTAAGTGGATTATTATGTAGTGCCCCGCCCTCGCGGTCCACTATGTAATACTTATGGCTTGCTGACTCAGTCTTGAACTAAGTATTTAGGAAAACCTTTGCCGGTATCGATTGATCACTGATGAAATACAATAAACCTTTCCAATTGATGAATTGGCTTCTATTGAAATGAATCCAAGAGTTTTGTTGGATGTTTTCTTTCGCTGCTTGGTTTTGATGAATGCGTCTTCGTATTGGTTTTCAATGATTGGTTTTTATTGTTCACTTTTATCGTATTTCGCATTCATTCTGAATCTTGAGAGAAAGAGACCGAAGTATGCTAATCAACTGTTGGTGCCAATGTAGGACACGTGAACTGTTCGTGAATGGCACGTAAAGTCCCTCCTTCTCTCAACTTAGATTCATCTTGGTGAGTTGCTTCAACCGAACAAACATTGATCTGTATGCCTAATAAGAGTGATCTCTATTCCACTCTGTTGTCTCGTCCCTATGATCAGCGATACCACAACAACAAAAGATAAGAGAAGATAATTGAATTGAATCAAATACAAGATCATGTATTACTACTCTATCTGCTCCATAAGAATGAATCATTTGTTCGGTTATTAAGTATGCTTGAAAACTGTAGACATGTACAGACGAACTTGTACGTGTTGAGATGAACAAGAAGGCACGAAATGAACGTGTCGTATATCTGTGCATAAGTCTAAATCTGTCTCATCTGATAGAACTGCTAGAGCATGTATTTGGTCTCGGACAACTTGTTAACAAAGAAATATTTGTCTCTCGGATGGTATCTGGGGGCACCTGGAACCGCTTGGCCTAGGCGAGATTAGGACCTCCATGTGAAAATAGGAGCCGATATCTGAGTCCTTAGCGACGAGCTGAACCGGAGAGTCACAACGCCTAATCATGGGAATACCCCATGGACCATCATGTAGAATAGGCCACCTGCATGATCCTAATTACAAACTTCAATATCTGTAAGAATGAAACATGAATTATTCGTTATGCAAATTGTGCTAACATGTCTTATGCAGGGATGGCTGTCGGCGATGGTAAGTTTGCTTATGAATTATTCTACTATCATGTTCTTATGAATTGTTAAAAGAACCTAGACAAGTAGAAAGATCACTAGTAAAATGTTAGCTCCACATGTTAATTTAGTGCAGAGATTTGCGAGTTCGGCCAAAAGTCGCTCGCCAGTACATGATGTATGCTGACCCACGTTGTGGGCATTCTTTTCAGAAAGCAAAGGAGACAGGGGGATTTCAAGTGAGGCACTGAAGCTCGTCTAGCCCAGTGGAGCTCGTAGATTGCCTCAAGCTTCTTTTCATTTCCAGTTAAGTTGCAAGTTTCTTTTCCTTTGAAGGTGTCTTTACATTTCAAGCATGTAATAAAGGGATATGATGTATGGGCATTGCGACTATTTTCAAATGAGAGTTTTAAAGAGAATCATATAGCCAAGATAAGATAATCTAAGTTTGCAAAGCTTTGGACTTGTATTTCTATCAAGTTTATCAATAAAAGAAGTATTTCTATTTCAAATCTCTGTGTCCAACATTTGGTTTTCTGCAATAAATGGGTGCATGCGTGTGTTTTGCTTGACTAGTTGTTTTGTGCAGGTACTTGGCCTTGTGCAAGCGCAACTTAGGCTTGCACAGCATCACGCCTTAGCGAGGACGAACGATCCCACAGGGATCCAGGCAAGACGGACGACCCTAGCGGGATCGGGGCGTGACAGACGTGACTTGGATTCTTGATAACTTGGGAACTTTATTTTATATTATTATCCAGCATTCATTGTTCACTATTCATGTGTACTTATTAGAGTTGATTGTATCTTATTTCTGTGGATGAGATCTAGACCGCCATGTTAGTTCAATAGATTCTGTGACTTGTGTATACCAGACAATGTTCTATCGTCGACACTGCGGCTTAGACTCGACTTGGACATAGACTCGTATCCGAAAAGCGGGTGCGGGTCATGACAGTATCCATGATCCAATCGTTATCATGATACATGCCACAAGGTTTCTCTACATCGATTGCTGTGATGATGATATCTACAAACACCGTGAGTGTAGCTCCCCTTCCCGAAAATTTTAAATATTTATTATTATTTATTTTATTGAGGCTATATATTGTTAATATTACTATTGTGGATATTAAATATAAATTATTTATTAATATTAGTTATTATCATTTTATTGATTATAAAAAGAAATATGTGTATATATAAATATATTTTATAAATATGTGTATGGGTATGCATATACAATATTTTATAGATGTTGGTAAAGGTATATGTATATGTATTTATGTAAGTAGGCAGTTATATATATATAGGTATATACTGTATATAAATATAGATATAGAGATATATGTGTGTACATATATACATTGTGTATATATATAAATATATATATTATATATGGGTATACGTGTATTCATATACAAATAAACATTAAGGTATATTTATATTCATAAGTATTTAGGTGAATACATATAAATATACATAGTTATTAATAATGGGAAAAGAAATAGATATAAATACACAAAGGAAATATTGTAGATAATATTTTGTATTACCTTTGATTTTATTGGAATTATTTATTAGGTTTTACCTTGTTAGTAAGTATAATAGGTGAGAAGAGAAATGCATATATAGCTAATTATGGATATAAATGTATATTGTTTATTATATCTATAAATTTATAGGTGTGAAGAAAGAAGAGTGAATTAGAACAAATGTAGGAACCAAAGTTTCCCAGTCCAGCCCAACCAAACCCCCATTAGCCCGAGCACCCCTTAACCTCCCCAATCCGAGCCTCTTCTTCTTTGTGGCTATGTAGTACTACTTAGTACTGTCTGCAATTTAATGCTTTGCAAATGAATGCAATTTGTATGGCCCATCCTTGCTCTCTCCGCACGAAGAAGAAAAAAAAGAAGAAGGAATAAGATAGCAGCTGCTCGTTTGAATCCGAAAAAACCACTCTTAAACCCGCGTGGACCCCCCAGAGCAAACTGCTCTTAACCAAAGTCCTACACCTATATATATCACAGAACCGTGAGGGAGAGAGAGCGAGAGATCTCTTATAAATCAAGAAACCCTAATCCCAGAGACACGCCGCCTCCTCCACAGTGACCACCCACCCCTGGCGAACACTCCGGCGACCGCGCGCCCACGGCGGATCACCGCCGGCCGGCCACAGGCCGACCGCGCGCACGCGCGCGAGTAACAGGCGACAGCAGCAGCCGTGTTTTGGGGACCACTTCGAGGTGAGTTTTCTTCTCCGATACTCTATCTTTTTACGACCCATAAATTGGGTTGGAAAGCCAGCATGACCCTCTCCTAATCCCTTCAATTATCTCGATTTTAGTTCCACCGTACGCGTCGTAAACCGAACCCAAAGTTGCCGAATAACCTGTTCGAAACAGGATATATAACTGCCCAAACTCCCTACTTTGAGTCCCAATTTCCATCAAACCAGTGACCAACTTGAAAATCCACCTGAAGGCAGTTATTAACAACCTATAGGTCTCAGATTTCCTTCTTGTATTTTCTGTTTTCATCAATCATAGGCTAAGTTATTAGTTTTCAAAGTAGGAGAAAAACCTGTTTGAAAACATTGAAAATCGCTCCACACGACGTGCGTCACGCCAATCCGGACGACGTGGTCGCGAACCGAAGGCATCGAAAGCTGCGTAACGGCTTCGTGGTCGTGTGGGCTTTGGCGGAATTCAAATTGGTCGCGTGTGCGCGACGAATTTGATGCGTATCCGTCGAAATTCACCGTATCGTACACGTTGCAAATTCTCCAATTACTTTGTGCACGCTCGTCAGATCGAGACGAAACTTGCGCCAACAGAACCGTATCGTTTTTCTGGTCCTGTATGCCAAGTTTGGCCCGATTCTGAGATCGTTGACAAAATCACCGTTTTGCGGGCCCCACGGTCCTACTCAACGGGCGATTTTGTGCACGGCCCGCCGGAATCCAACTTTGGACATACGGTTGGGTTCGTATCAAAAAACTGGATCCGTAGACATGTAGTTTGACGACTTTAGAGACCGTTGACTCTGGCACGCTTTTCGGTACAAAGCGGGTCCAACGGCGGACATCGTTTTTTTCCGAAATTACCGTTTTGCCCCTGTGTCCAGAATTAGACGTAAGGACAGGCAATTCTAGCTAATTGGACTATTCTGAGATCATTGGTATTGTTTATTTCAGCTTCCGGGGACTGTTGTACGGGTTTTGACTATAGTGGCATATTGAGTGGTTTGGATCATCGGTTTCACCAGCACAGGACCACAGGCGAGTACAGTTTATTGTTTGCATTTCGATATTGATCTTTACTATATTTCATTGATTAGTCATTGGTTATGTGATTATTTTCTATTATAAATTGTTGAGTCGGGAATGAGAAGTACCAAGGATGTGTGATCTGACCTTAGACCGTGTAGACCGTGTAGACCGTGTTGCATTTATTTCTTGTAGACCGTGTAGACAGTGTTTTATTTACTTCTTGTAGACAGTGTAGACAGTGTAGACAGTGATTTATTTATTGCAAAGTAGACCGTGTAGACCGTGTTTATTATTGCATTTAAACTGTGTAGTTAGTGATTATTATTCTGTAGACAGTGTTTCTTTATTGCTATATTAACTGTAGACCGTGTAACTGTAGACCGTGTAACTGTAGACCGTGTAACTTTAGACCGTGTAGACCGTGTCGCATAATTGTCCCGAGACCGATCACATATCAAAGGTACTTCTACGGTGGAAAAGTATATTGGTCTATTTATTACTATTGATTTTTCTTACGGCTTTACTGTTTATTTTCAAACCCATGATTGATGTCTAACCTTTGTCTTATAGTCATTTTCTTTATTTGAAATTGCATTCAGTGGATTGTGCTCGTTCCATTCCTGACTGGAAACCAACATTTTCAGGTTAGGCGTGGATTCACTTAGCATGGGAGAAATGTGGGTGTACTTGCAGCCGAAGCCTAGAGACTAGCTAGATAGTGGAGTTGTAGTCATTCATTTAATTGTACAAGTTTATATTCTTCTATGTAAAACTTGTAATCATTGTAAGTTAAATTAATTATGTGAATGAGCATTGTTTGTGATTTTGATCTTCATGGCCGTGACAGCGTTCTACCGCCGACACTGCGGCGTAGGCTGGCTTGGACACGTCTCGTATCCGTTTAAAAAAAAAAAACGGGTGCGGGTCGTGACAGTGAGATCATGACCATCCTTGCCTTTAGCCTTCTCAGCTTTAAGTTTTATCTAGTTCCTTTTAATATGACCCCTTTTGCCACAGTGATAGCAGCTCTCCTTGCGATCCACAGTCACAAGATTTTGATAACTCTCTCGTGTCCTCGTCTCTGACTTGAGTTTTTTCTTTCCGTAGAAAGTAACCAGAGTGGACTCTTAAGACGATTCAACAAACTGCTTACGCTGGACCTCCTCGTTCAACAAGCTACTTTTGACTGTTGTCACGACCCGCACCCAGTGTAGGGACACGAGAAGTGGGTACGTCCAGCCTATGCCGCAGTATCGACGGTAGAACGCTGTCCTAGGTCACTAACACAAACTAAATATAATATGATATACTCTCCGAACGGAGGACAAATCACACAAGGTACAACTCAATCACAAATCTAGAGATTGAAATAGCACGATATGATAAATATAAAATCCTTAAACGGAGGTACAAACTGAAGAGAAAGCCTTAGTGTCTAAACGACACAACATCACAAACATCCAGAAAATAATACAACTCTAAAGTCAATACAAATGACATAAGAAATAAAATAAAGCCTAGCTAATCTAGTCTAAGCAGTATGGATGACGTCCTCAGCTAGAGCTGGATCCTCCTGTGGGTCCAACTCACAGGTGTCGTCTATATGGGCTCCATAGTAGGTTGGGCAGAAATCCTCGGTATCATCTGTAATATTTTCAACAGGTCCAGTCAGGATGGAAGCGAGCACAATACATCTCATACAGATCATAGCAGGTTAGGAAATATAGACATGCAAAAGAGTACGATACATGAAAACTGAAAGAATGTACATGATGTAAATAGAGAGAACTGTAATAGAAATATCTACTATAAGTAGAGAACTATCAGTGACTAGTGATGTAAAGTACAAAGTCGACATGTGAACGGCTGGATTTGTACATGAATATACTAAAGAGGCTCACATGGTTATACTACTTTGGAATTGTTCACATGACTATTTATACTCCCACATACCCCAATCAATACACAAGGATCCAGACAAATTATGTTACGCACATAATTTTTACATGAAAGTCCATAGATGGGTGTACATGAAGTATACATGAGGGCTCAGAACTGAGTGCATATAAATTCTACATGAAGGCCCATGAAGGGGTACACATGAAGTATAGGTTACACATGAAGTACATGAGAAACATGACCAAACATGAGAGCACATGAGAATACACGAGTGTACATGAACGTACATGAAGCACACGAGAAACATGAATAACATGAGAGCGAGGAATACATGATGTACATGAAATACATGACATGAAGTATCCGATGCTCCCGAGGGGGATAACATCTCAATGTAGGGATCCATATAGTACCAATCCGTGATAATATCGTGACAGCATCAAATAAGGTAATCTAGAGCAGGAATATAATCCTAAGCAAGTTATAAAATGATCAAAGAATGTACTCGCCTGCGATCTGAATGTCTGTGAGAATACACTGTCCGAAATGAGGTATCTGAGTCCTATTTAGAGTAACACAAGTCATGATGTATACAAGGGGTTATAAATGAAGTGTACAATGCATCTACATGATTTCTAGGTCAAATTCAACTCTTGGTCAACTCTGGGTCAAACCAAGTCAACATCTAGTCAAACTAGGTCAACATCTAGTCAAACTAGGTCAACAACAAGGCTATCCTGGTCAACTTGTCAAACTAGGTCAACAACAAGGCTATCTTGGTCAACTGGTCAAACTTAGGCTATCAAGGACCAATTTGGTCAATGGTCAACTATTGGTCAACTTTAGGGTTTGGTCAACTAAGTCAATTGTTCAATATTGACTCCATGTTGACCTTTGGTCAACTCTAGCCAAACAAGGTCAACCTTAGACTATTTATCAATGTAGGTCTCTCTATCTAAGGCTAACTCAAACTAAACCATAGGCTAACATCCTAGGACACCATATACCATATCAATATATATATACCTATCACATATATACATCAACTATATATCCATGAATATATATATATATAGCCTCTCATATATATTAACACATATATAGTATAACCCATATATATAACTATTAGCCCATGAGCAAGATACCCCCAAAACTCATATATATATAGTATACAAACAAGAAAACCCTTCCCAACTAGACTTATCTCTAAATACATATCTCAATTGAATACCCCACATGAATGCCCAAGGTATTCCCTTAGAAGCATCACTTCTATGTGAACATACATTCACATAACCATTCAAACGTCCACCCCTCATACATATATACATGCAATATATAGATATCCTAACATGTAGTCTAACATACCCTCCTATATGGTATCTAGTAACAACTCATAACCACTATAATTGGTGACCCATGCTCACACAAATATAAGCCTATCCCACATATAGCTAATAGCCTATATTATATGACATATACTTGACCCATATGTCGGCAACCCTCATATATCTAACTAGTACACGTAACTATTAACCCCCACTCTATCCCATAACATATATACATACTTGTATATATATAATCTAACATCTATGTATATCCCTTATTCTTATCACATATATAATATGCAAACTATATAACTCTAACCCTCATCCCATGGCCTATAGGCCAATGTAACAAGTGGCTAAAAACCACTATTACTGTTGTTGATCATTCCTTCATCAACTCTCTCAAAACCAACTTACCTATCCCAACTCTCATCTAATCCTTCACCTCATAGACCCTCACACAAATACCCAATAACAATTCCAGGTTCTCTAAAATGATCTCAGTTTCAGTAAAAGTCAATCTCAGTTTTTTTAAACAAACTATGGAACACATGTTCCCAGTTTTTCAGTTTATTATACTATTCATAATTTACAGTGCATACATATATATCTTCAGGTTCAAAACATTTCAAAATTAACATATTATATATATATATATATATATATATATATAGATATATATATATATATATATATATATATATATATATATATATATATATATATTCAATTCAAATTCAGTTTTGAACTCAAAACCCAACTCTCTAGTTCACTGTACAGTCGACTATATATGATACAACTCAGGTTGTAATGCCTAAGTCTCTGTTCTCATGTATCTCAATCTCAGATTTCATTCTAAAATTCCACTCAATCTCAGGTTACATATAGGAATTTATTCTCAGTTTTTCATTACTGTTGAAACATTAACTAAACAACTAAACCCACATATGAACTTGAATCAATCAACTCAAAATAATACCCAAATGAATCCCAGCTGTATAACATAACTCAGATATATATATATTAAATATATATATATATATATATATATATATATATATATATATATATATATATGTTAATACATCATCAAATTAACATTATTTATCAATTTAATTCATATTTAACTCTGAAATTACAGAAACCGAACATGTATCAGAGAATCCCATTTTCGAACCCAATTTCCTATTTGAAAAACCAAATAACAAACGAATCAAAAAGGGGGGTCATATGTGCCAGCATAGGGGGTCGGTGTGTGTCTACATTATGTCACCAATCGTGTCCAATTTTGTCAAAACATGTGTCAAAACCTGTGCCAGAGAGTCAGTGAAAGCACTGTCTCGTGGGGATATGTCGAGCCACATTAGACACGACACATCGCATGAGAAGCCACGTGCTCGTGTCCACATGTAGAGTAGGGGTAGGGCTAGAGTTTCAAGTCCCTGACACGAGTCCACGTTGTGTCTGCACGCGATACCTAGCCGTGTCAGAAGCCATTGTTCGCGCGAAACAGTACAGTACAATTTCAGTGCACTCATATTTTCGTATCCGACACGACATGACATATCCTGAAACTCGAGAGGGGTCTGTCAGTGATGGCCCCCACCTCTGTGCCAAGTGGCACGTGTCCACGAGGTCTACATAGGGAGAATTTGGGCTCAGGTAGCAGGGGATGTGCACGGGGTCGTGCTGCGTGTGTGCGTGTCCAATTTCGATACGAAAATGCCAAAGTCTTCGACTCAGTCAAATGGATTTGGAATCCACACACCAAGGGCTACACAACCATGTAATTAGTTTTGAAATTTATTAACTTTTATTTCTAAGTGGCATTTCATCGAACATAAATTCAAAAACACCGATACGTGTCTGATACGGACACAAAATGGACACGAATTCCTACGAAACTTGGGCTACACCTAGAGGAACCCTAAATGAATGCATCTATGGAAAGAAACTAAAATTTAAATAGGTTTTATGGCAATTACCTATCGATGGTGAAACCTCAATGAAAAATGAACAAGGGAAGGTGTTCTTCTCCAATTGAATCTAAACCTTCCTATTGGTTCATTAGTCCTAAGGCTTCCTTTTTCACAAATATCCTAAGGGATAAATATCCTACTATGAAATATCTAGATATTGTTAATCTTGTCATTACTAGGTTAGCCTAATCAAGACTCTAAGCTCAAGGCTAATCTAGATTATGCTAAGATTCTAGGTCAAGTCTCAAATAATTAACTAGCACATATTTAATTAATATAATTTACAATTTTACAAAATTGTCAAAATGACCAAAATAGCCTTAGGCTAAAAGTAGTAATATGACATTCTAATCACATGACTAGGCTCCCATGGTCATGGTTAGTCACTAGGCTTAGCAAAACTAGGATTACACAAGTTAACCATTAAAATCACATTTCAATATTTTAAATAGTTTTAAATTAATTAAAATCACCAAAAATCACAATATGATTTAAATATCATTATTAAATGATTATAATTACAAAATTTTAAAATTAACCTTATTTTAGAAAACTATGAGTTACAACTGTCTTTATCATGACAACTTCGTCTAGTACGGAGTTGCTTACCGACACCACCTACGCCTTCTAACTTTTTGGCAGAGAACTCAAAGGCACCATGGCCTGAAGCTCATCGACAATCACCATCTTCATCGCAAGCAACTGATGATGATGCTCTGAACCTAGTTCAGATGTTGTGCCATCGAGGCACCCTTCATGTGCTTTGAGTTAACGAGTTGGCTAATAATAAATGCTTTATTTCCAGTCGCCTTTCATTCATACATTGAATGTAGCTTTTTCCAAAGTGCTTTTACATAACTCTCCATGGAGACATGTTAAAACACTGAATCATCCAGATATTATCGGATGAATCCAATGGCTTTTTCAGAACTCATCAACACCACCAACGTCTCCAACGTTCCAGTAGATAATTCAAAAGCTGCAAGGCCTGAAGCTCACCGTCAATCACCATCTTCATCATAGATAACTGATTGATGATGTCCTAAACCTCGTTCAGATGTTGTGTCACCGAAGCACCCTCCTTGTAATTCAAGTTGATGAGTTGGCTAATAAAAATGCTTTATTATTAGTTGTCTTCCTTTTATAGAATGAATGCAGCTTCTTCCAAAGTGTCTTT
Source organism: Iris pallida (assembly GCA_029216955.1). Classification (NCBI taxonomy): domain Eukaryota; kingdom Viridiplantae; phylum Streptophyta; class Magnoliopsida; order Asparagales; family Iridaceae; genus Iris; species Iris pallida. The sequence continues at coordinate 31,640,601 of JANAVB010003398.1, forward strand.
GCAGAACTCTCCATGGAGAAATAATGAAACATCGAATCGTACAGCAATTGGCGGATGAAACCAACGGCTTTCCGATCCAATCGCCTCTGTCATCAACGGAGTAGGTCCTCCATCCTTTGCTTCCAAATTGCTTAGTTCCCCGTGTGACGGGGATCATACGTCTGTTTATCTGCTCTGTAGACATGTTTCACCTTCCTTTCGTAAACCTGAGAGCTCTAATAAGAATTGATGTTGGTATCAGACCAAAATGAACGAACCTCACTCTAATCCCAGATGTTGGGGTCGAACATGTCCCACAAGCACTCCAGTACCATAACTCTGAAACATGACCGCAACAAAAACTTAGGCCACCGTCACCACGACGACCACAACAGAATAGAAGAAGAAGAAGAAGGAACCCTAACCTCCGTCCTGACCCCCAAGCCGCAGCAACAGACGCTGCAGCTCTCAGCCGAGCTGCCGCCCCCGCAGAGTCTCCTCCGACGAACCCCCTTCTCCAGCGTCGATCCTCTACAGCGCCTCCCCTGCCAGATCCCGGCACCTTCCAGCGCCGCCAGCATCGGTCGACCGCTCCGCCACCTCTTGGCCGTGCTCCTCCGTGTTGTGCCGCGCTTCCATCAGTGAGTACGAGCCGTCGTGCCGGGTGCACAGACGCATGCCGTATGCCGCCCCCAGACTTCGCCACCTCGATCCCGCGTGCCGACGTATCGCCGTTCCTCCGCCTCGGCAAATCCCCCGCCGCCTCGGCGAAACCCCCTCCGCGCCGCTCCTCCAGACCGCCTCTCGAGCGCCACCTCCCGCTTCTCACCAGCGTACCGCCATCCGCCACCGGCGAACTCCGGTAACCCCCTATTTCCTTCCGCTTCTCCTCTTTCTTCCCATCTCTATCTCTGTTTCTTACTGAGTAAAAGAGGAAAAGACAGTATAGTCATTTATTAAGGTTTTATTATTATTATTTTATTTTTTTTCTTTTCTCTTTCTCATCTACTTTAAGTATTGTTATCTATTAGTATTATTATTATTAGTTTTTATTATTACTACGAAAAATTCATAGAAATGAACAATTTATTTTTGTTGATAGTAGTATTTTTTAGCTATTTAGTCGTAAATTTTTAGTGTTATTTTACACATGATGAATATTACTTAGAATTATTTTACAAAAGACAATGGGGCTTGGCCCTATCATTTCAAAAATATATAGCACCAGATAAATTTTTAGAGATTTTATATGTTTTCCAAAAATATTATTTTAACTAGAGAAATATAGTTTCTATTATTACAAATGAGTTATAAATAATTTCTAAATTTACAGTTTGAAGAATTTTTAGAGTTTTAAGCCTCAAAAGATTTTCTTAAAGTTTTAGATATTATGTAAAATATTTTTCATAATAAAATATTGATTTTAAACGAATACAAAAAAATATTTTTACTAAGGTAGTTATGACTGTTTTTCTAAATGAGTACAAATATATATATATTTTTTTTAAATTGAGAATTATCTTTTACATAAATCAAATCTTTCTCTTAGAATATACGACTTCTGACCATGACTAATCACATACTTATTTCCTTTGGACTTCTTCACATCAAACATGGCTTTTGGACAAAACAGGACATCACTATCATTGCACAACCTCAGGCGACACACCAGGCAAGACACCTTGCCTTTACTGTTTAAATTTCTTGCTCAATATCATGCATGCTTTTTTTATTTTTAGCAAATAAAATGTTGTTCTTTCAAAACTATATATAGATGCAAATTATTATACTTTATGCAATTGGCTTAGAGTTAAGGGACTACCATATGTTTAGAGCATCTCATAAACTGTCACGATGTGCCACGGGTTGTATGTGAGTTGTGAGTCGCATATAGCTTCGAACTTGCGTATCGACCGTACATCAGTGCGTACAGGTCGTGCGTTAGGATATAACTGCTAATAGATTTGTGTAGAAAACTTGGCAGTTATTAAGAATTAAATAGTATCGTGGAGACGACGCATGTATAGTATCATGGGGAGGGAGGAGACAGTTATTAGCGTAGGGGCTACATATTCAGTACACACATAGATTTGGGCTGATAGTGTCTCGTATGAGCGCTACTTACTACCCCGGGGCCGATAGTGACTCGGATGAATGCTACTTTCTGCCTATGGCCGATAGTGTCTCTTATGAGCGCTACCTTCTGCCACTCTCTCTCTCTCCATCTACGCTGAACACCTACGCTCCTGCGTAGAACGTTGTCTTCTGAAGTACATTATTCTACCTAGAATGGTTAGGAACCTTTACGCATGTATATTTTCTATTGAGCTCTTACTATTCAGTTTATGGCATGATATTATGTATCTTGTTACATCCCTCTGAGGACCTGGTGATCTCTCCAAGTGTGTGTTTCGTGATTTCTGCAGGTGCTCTAGCTAAGGCCATGTCTTCCTTCCTCCGTGATGATTTCTCTTGGACTCGTCATTTGCTTTGCTCGACGAAATCAGTTATTTGTATATTTCTTTCTTATTTAACTTGTTGGTAGTGGATATGTCTCCGCCCAACGTTTGTACAAATGACTATTGGATTATATCATTAAAACTTTATATTTGTGGATGAGATTTAGTTTGAGCATGGCTTTCTATATTTTACAGCTTATCTATACATATGAGCTTTATATTTACTCGTATGTATACAGCTGGCATGATACATATCTAGTTCCAAGTATTTTGGGACTGGGGCGTTATACCTCGCCGGGCAGAAACTTATGTAACTCGACCGTGCCAAGACTTTCAATTTGTTTTACGTGCCTCAAGACCATTCTCGTGCCAACGACCTCAAGGGGACGACTCGTGCAGGTCGTGCCAGAAGACTTGATCGTGCCAATAAATTTGAACGTGCCTTAAGATCGAGGCCGTGCCTCGCATATTAACAAGACTTAAGCAAACTTGCCTTACGGCCCTTCCAGACTTAACTCGAGACATTGACACCACATTCATGCCGAAGTGTGGTGGCCCATGCAGGTCAAGATAAATTGTTTATTCACTTTACCGTACCAAGCAAGCCTGCGTATAGGATTAGAAATTTAGGATCTCATCCACATATATGACATTCTATCTCGCTTTCATTTCGAACTCCCAACTGTTTAACTTGGTTGCTTCTTGTTTGAATTATTCTTTCGTAAATCCTTATCCCTCTTTCGTGCGTAATAGATCGTCATTCAATCACACTACTAGTTCAACTCTTATAAGTTGGGTAGGAAGCCTCACAACCTAACTTCCTTTGACTTTAACCAAGGCCTTAGACAAGAAGACGATAGGACGACTGCATAGGCACGAACACCGGACACGACTTAGATTCTTAAGTAGCTTAAGCTATTTATATTTTTTCATCATTATCTCGCGTATTTGTAATTGGACTACCTTGACTAATGTTGCTATTATAGCCTAGTTTTGCGAGCTTACTCTCTCATTGAGCTTGTTCAGGACATATATTTTATTGTGGGCGCCCACTGATACATTGTCTTATCAGAACCTGTGTATTGTGGTATGATCAACCATAGTACAATTGGTTCGCCTTTCGTACGATTTTACGTGGATTGAGATATGGTTAGCTTAACGTATTTGCCCTCTAGGATCTTATCCACGAGTTGTTGACATTTTGAATTCTTTATTAAACTCTCTTTTAATTGCTTGACTCAAAACCTATCTGAATCTATTCTAACATTGCTCTTATCTTCGTGCCAGCAATATGACTCTACACAGCGGACACACCTCTACCCTAGCCATCACATCTGGTGATGCAACTTCTCAGGAAGAACAGGCTTCCCTAATGACCCCGGTGACTCCGTATCAGCTAGAGCCACAGCAGAATACCACAAACCCATCGACGGTGCAGCAGGAAGCCCAAGTGCCCCCAGTCAGCCAGGTTGAGCAAACTACTGCAGTACCACCATAAGAGACTGCACCATCACCATTGCCTCAGCAGTTTTTACCACATCCTGGACCCCAGCTGCCCTCACTTCCGACTGGTGTGGACCCAACCACCCAGTTCATGTATGCTATACTACAATCTCAGTGGCAACAAATGAAAATGTTGAGGCAAAGCATGATGGCCTACCTAGCTAGACCTCTACCACCAGCCTCGATACCAAATCCAGCACCAGCTCTGCAACTTTATCTAGGCTCCATTAAGGATTTCATCGACATGGGGCCTAAAAATTTTAAGGGTACCGAGGGTCCTTTAGATGTTTTTGCATGGCTTATTAGCACAGAGGAATACTTGAAGGCATCCCAGTTGCCAACACACGATTGGATGACGGCAGAAGATTTACTCTTAGAAGACAATGCTCATCACTGGTGGAAGGCTGAAGAAAGACGACTGGGCACTGGAATCACATGGAAGGAGTTCCACGACCTCTTCTATGAGAGGTTTTTCCCTATCCATGTTCGAGACGCTCTCTACGACCAGTTCCTTCATCTAAAGTAAGGGAACATGTCAGTAGATGAGTACGATGTGGAGTTCAGCCGCCTGAGTAAATTTGGTGCATCGTTGATACCGACGGAGCAGGAGAGAGCGAGGAGATTCCATCAAGGGCTTTCACCAGAGCTCAAGCCTTACACTACCACATAGTCTCGAGTCTCTCATACAGCTGTTTTAGAGGAGGCACGTAGCCAGGAGCTCCTCCGTAAGGAGGCACAACATAACCAGAGTGGACCTATCAGACGTCCTATGGCATACCCGCAGGAGAGAACTGGGCCCTATCAGGCTCGAGAGAAGCCTATTTGCCATTTCTGTGGAAGACAAGGGCACATTCAGAGAGATTGTCGCATTCGGTTGGGCCAGTGTTTAGGATGTGGATCGAAGCAACACAAGCTCAAAGATTGTCATGGACGACATGACTTAGCACCGCATCAGCAGACCCAAGAACCAACACTACATACTTTGACATTAGCTCAGCATCAGCTGCAAAGGCCGGGACTTGGAGCATCACAGGGATATCAACGGGGACCACCTTTACCTGACCAGGCAGCTCATTTTAGGCAGGAAATGAATAGAAAAGGGCGTGGACAGGCATTTACCATGGAGGCGATAGACACCCATCCTGAGATTGAGAATCTAGCAGGTATTACCCTAGTTATACCATTGTGTTACTAGTCATGACATGTCACCAAAACCACACCTTTGCTAGATAATCTATAGGCATAACATAATGCTTCTTTTTATTGTAATTATTAGTTCTCAACCCAAATGCATGAACACAATCATCGATACCATTAGAAAACTGTATGCTCATAATCAAGCAGGCTTATTACCATAGCAACCATAAGCAGATCATCTTGCATGATCTGTGACCCTGTCAATAACCTTAGTATGCTATAGATAATCATTCAATCCCTAAGTACGCCTCTTGGGAACTTGACACAACTTCTCCGCTTCGGTTGATAAATCAGGTGGTTTATGACGTCAAATTATATTAGGTACCATTTTAATGCCTCTACCGTGACTTTGATGTTTGAAGCACAACATTAGCTATTTTCTTCCAACAACCTTCACCTACTTGAACTAGATGAGCCACTCTACACACATGACATACGTATCCCACACAAACCCACCATCCTATACTCCATTTTAACTATACCACATGTATGACACATTTTTCTTATAAAAACCACTTATGCCTATTTTCATCCCAATTGATTTCTACCGTGCAATATCGACACATTTCCTCAAACGAACTGAATATCCATGATCCATGCAAAGCTAAGAATACCCTATCCTGTAGAAAATAGTGACAGTTCAAATTTTATTATGACTATCTCCACCCTCTTTACAGAGACCAAATTACGAAATGACTACCTGCTCTTCCTTCGTATTCAGTCTCACTATATTCTTCCATTAAGATTTGTTGTTATATTTTTATATTAAGTTTTATATTAATTTTGAGGATGAAATTTTTATAAGTTGGGTAGGATGTAATCCCCCAAAATTTTGGAGAATTTTTGTTTATATTTTAATACATAAATATTTTGTTTTTAATTGTTTTATTAATAAATCTATAAATATTAGCTAAGTCATGCTCAGTTTTGGGTTACACACTGACTAGACAATATGGCACGGCTACTACAGCTAAGTGCCTTGACTAGCATGTTAGCGGTGGGTGCTAATAGATTTATTTTATTTAGAATATTTAGTTGTTTAAATTATGAAATCGTATTATGGCTATCTTGACCTTTTAATATTTATAATATATTTTTATTTTTGGAGTTTAGAAGTTTATAATTGTTTGTAAAAAAAAATAATAATAATATATTAGTAGTAATATGTAGTCTCTCCTAATTATTATAACCTTTCTAAGTTATTTTAGTACAAATTTTATTATTATTATTATTATTATTATTATTATTATTATTATTATTATTATTATTATTATTATTATTATTATTACTATTACCATATTATCATTATTAATATTATTATAGATGTTCCTAATCGATTGTTATTTTAATAGTAGGCAATAATTTTTAAAAATATGCACAAAATATATTAGTAAGGCTTTAGAAAATATTTTATATTTTTAGTATTTATTTAAAATTTTATTAGGATTTTATGGTATTATGAGAATTATTAAGGGTTTTGAAAAAGAAAAAGAAAAAAAAAGAATTATATAATCCCCTAGTGAACAGTACCCGCAGGTACTGTTCACCAGGGTTAATTCAGCCCAGATTGAGAACACCCGACCCCCTTCATTCGTATATAACCGAGCGGCCAAATTGGCTGAAAACCCTAACTCCTCCACATCCAACCCCTCAAGCATCGACGCCAGCGTGACCCGCACGCTCCAGCGCCGCCATCCCGCCACCGACGACCAGCCGACGTCGCCTGAACACCGCCGGGCTGACCCAAAAACAGAGTAACCCTGTTTTACTCGACCGCAGGTATGCCAACTTCCCCTTGTCGTTCTTCCATCATACTCGATTACTTTAAATTTTATCGAATCCTACATAGAGCCTATCTAACCCTCTCTAAACCCATTCAGATAGAATCTAGTAAACCCTAATATATTGCTCGGAAATTTGAACAAAACTTCCCGAGAAAACTGTCGGAACATGACAGTTTTAGGTTGCCCAAAACATCGACTTGGAAGTCGATTTTCGACCCATATGCTGAGGGTTTCAACAAACCAGCTGAAAACAGTGAAACACAACATATACAGGATTAAAATGCACCTGTTACATTTATATTTCAGTTATCATCCAGGAAGATAGTTGATGTTAAAGATTCAAGAAAAATCTATTTTTGAAACTAAAATTTTAGAAAAAATTTCCCGATACGGTGTACGCTCCGACAAACCGGACAACATGGTCGCGCACTATACTCATCGAAAGGAGCGTATGGATGTTGCCGACGTGTGGGAACTGACGTAACTCGATTTTGTTGCGTGTGTGCGACGAAATCAGTGCGTATCCGTCGAGATACCCCTGTATCGACGTTTTTCAAACTAGCCCATAACTTTGTATACGTTCGTCGTATCGAGACGAAACTTGTGCCAGCAGGACCGTATCATTTTTCTGGTCCTGTATGCCAAGTTTGGCCCGATTCCGAAAAGGTCGACCGGAACGCCTTTTTGGTGGGCCCGCGATCCGTTCTAACGGGCGATTTTGTGCACGGCCCGCCGGAATCCAACTTTGGACATACGGTTGGGTTCGTCTCCTCAAACCAGATCCGTAGACATATAGTTTGATGACTTTAGAGACTGTAGTTTCTGGCACGCATTTCGGTACAAAACGGGTCCAATGGCGGATATCGTTTTGACCCGAAATTACGATTTTGCCCCTGTTCCAGAATTAGACTTTTGGACAGACGTTTCCTAGGTATTTTTTTATGCCAAATCTGTTCGTGATATTTATTTTAGCATCCAAGGTCGTCCGTAAATGTTGGCTTTCATTGCTTTCCTATTTTGACGATTTGAGTCATCAGGCATCGCCATTCTGTACCTTACCTCCAGGCAAGATATCTTGCCACTCGCTATTTATTTATTTAGCTCATATTTCATGCATATTTCATTATTTTCTTTATACGAAATAAACTGTGATACATGGCATAACTTGTTAGAACTTACTGTTCAATTATATTTCCTGCTATGTATTATTTTCTAACCCATTAAACCTAGAGTAAGGGACCGTCTTATTTTTTTGCATTCATAGGCCTTGACACATTTGTACCACGAAGTTCTAAGTCACATATAGAACTCGGACATGCGTGATTGGCTGGCCACCAGAACGTATAAGCCATGCGATAGGATTAACCGCTAATAGACATTGCATGCTTAGTTTGACTTAGCGGTTAATAGGGGTTATATGTGTTGTGGATACAACATAGTAGACATTGGGCGGGGAGTACATATCCTTAGTGTATGGGCTACTTTACATATTTTACTTGTGACCGTACGCTCAACCGGAGATGCGGGTTGACGACCCCTTATTTACTGCTGGCCACTGACGTTCGTGGAACGATTATGCCTGAGGCCCCTGGTGCCCCAAGGGGGGACCATGCCGATCCCATTTTAGCCAGGGCCCATGCGTTGGAGGGATGTACTTAAACTGCATTCACATAGAATAGTAGGCTACCATTATCCGTTCGGTACGAGTACTCTTGGTTTGGGTACTTGTATCTGACCGTGGCTTGGAATAATAACTTGTGGCAGATTAGTTCGCCACATCTTGTCCTTGTTTGGTTGTAAGTGTGGCTTACTACTCCGATGAGAAGGTATTGAACCTTGTTGGGGTCCGGATACCATATTGGATTCGTGACTTGGAAAGATATCTCACCGTGGGTTAGTGTCCATATTGGATTCGTGACTTAGAAAGATATCTCACCGTGGATTAGTGTGCCATCTCCTGTCCTTGTTTGGTTGGGGGGATGGTACGCTACTCCAAAGGGTGAGGTATTGGACCATGTTATGATCTGATCTTACTTATTCTTATTGAACAGTATTTATTCAGTTTATGTGGCATGTTCTTTTGTATCTTGTTACGTCCCTCTAAGGACCTGGTGATCTCTCTAGGTATAGGTGTGCAGGACTTCTCGCAGGAGTATGGCTCTGCTATAGACTTATCCTTCACGTTCGAGCGAGTTGTACCTTCTGATCATAGCTGCCCCTATTGGGTCGAGGAGCCTATTTAGTCATCATTTCTTATTTTATTTATCTTAGAGGTTGGACTCTATTTCCTTTCAGTTAATTCTAGTGCCGGTAGTGGATTTGTCTCCGTCCGACCAACAGCTATATTTTGATATTTACTTTGATTCGTGAGTTACCATTTTCTTTATATTTACTGTGGATGAGATATAGCTTTTACCTGTAACTGTCTGTTATTATTATTCATAATACAGCTTATGTGTATATTCGAGATTTCCATATATTGGAGTATATCTCGTATATATACAGCTAGCATGCTTCGTTCCTATTCCTACGTATTTTGGGACTGGGGCGTTACACGAAGCACGTGTCCTTGCTATAGCCAACTCTTAGGCTCCAGAATGGTGTTGCAACCGTGCACTCCCTAACCCGTGCCGACTCAAGGTTAGCGCTTGCTATAAGCGTAACTTGATAACCCAACTCGTAACCTGCTAGTACTCGACGCAATCCAAAGGCATACACATGGATAGTCGCTCTTGCCGACACATCTATATGAGTGGTCACTAGCAATGTCAAGCTATACTGGATCTTTTGCATACGATAACCATTTGTATGACGAGGTACGAGCTCCCACCGAATGACCTACAGCCTATATTGTAACGGTTCAGTTCAACGAATCGTACCGTCGATGAAGGTCGTACAATATCTGCACATCCTCCTAGGCCGACACGAACCCGGTACCCCGGGATCGCTCGAGGAATTTACCCTTGCGCGCAAGTTGTCCAATGACCATGAAAGACTCAACTCGATCTATCAAGTCCTTCCTTAACCATGACCATGCTTTCCCTCTTTCTACCGAGACTCCCAAGTAGGGGACCGGTCTCGCGTGATTGCTTATCCAGACTTATCGAGACTCCCAAGTAGCAGGACCGATCTCGTGTGCGAGACCTATCGAGACTTAGCGAGACTCCCAAATAGTGGGACCTGATCTCACATGAACGAGGCTTATCGAGACTCCCAAGTAGCGGGACCGATCTCGGTGACAACCAGTCGCGTGGACTTCCTTTGTCCGTGGCATACTCTTTACTAAACCCACCGTGGCTTGTGCCATAGACAGGCCTGGTTCTCTAGGCGACGCTATCGCTCAAGTCATATACTTTATACGACGAGCCTTGTTCTCGAGGGACTATACGACCTGATAACCGCAGATAGAGCAGGACAATGCTATAAATGTCTTACATCGACCGGCATAACTTTACCTAACTTATTTACGCAATAACTTGACGAGCAAAGGCTACGCCAAGCTTCGCATCGAGGGAACGGGCCGTACACGCGTTCGACTTGAACAACCAAGTTCTCGGGTGCCTAGACTTAAGCCAAAAGCCGTGTATGACGACTTAATCCATGGGACATACGAAGGCTATGCCAAGCCTTGGACGATGGGACTGTGCATGCTAGCAAGCATTCACGCGGGCGACGCCTATGACTTAGGCTAATTCGAGTGTCGTGGCAACTTAGCAACTGAGGCCAACTTTCTTCTCCCAAACCATGGGACGAAGGATCGAGTGTCATCTTAAAAGCACGCTGAGCACACATCTAAGCAGACCGTGGGACTATTTTCCATGTTCTAACACATTTCGACCCGTCGGAATTATTTTCTTAGCTATGTGGATGCATCTTTTTTATTATCAAGCCTAACTTGTGCAAGTTGAAAATATGCGAGTTTTTAAGTGAAGGCTAAGATGAGGCAAGTTCACCGAAACTATCCCACCTGAGCGAGGAGTCGTCTCGGACGAGCGAGCCTTCGAGCAGCCGTTGCAAGGCTAAGTCTTAACGTCGTCGGTGTTTCGATTCCTCTGATTGACTTTGCGGACGGGGCACTACAACAACCCTCATGCCGATACTACAGCTGCTCCTGGTACTACGTATTCAATCGCGCTCTGAGCTGCCTGACCCTCTGAGCTCGTGATGGTAGTGGGTACTGTGCCAATGGTTGAACATCTAGTATTGGCCCTAACTGCTCGTCCACTATGGAAGGTGATGCCGGGGGTGATTGAAAGGATGGCGGTAGTATATCTGGTGTAGATGGTCATCTTCGAGATGTCGAATAGGGGCAAGTACGAACTGAATGGTCCTCTGCTCCACAGCGGAAGCATCGTCTATTGGCTGTTCGACAAACTGATCTGAGATGCCCTATCTTGCCATAATATGTACAGGCTTGTTCTGCCCGATACTGCTGCTGGTTTCTCTGCCTCTGAGCTCGCCTCTGTTGAACTGGCATTGGTGCCTATTGGTTGGAAGGCTGGAAGGATGGCGATTCAGCCGGACTCCTCCAGGGATAAACTCCTATCATGTGGTCAGGTGAACCGCACGATAAACCTAGAAAGTTAGCCCTTCGACAAGTAAGATGAGTGTGCCCTTCCCTTCCACAGAAGGAACATACGGTTGGTAACTCCTGGTGCTGATATGGACGTTGGTCTGCTGGTACTGGTGATGGACGTCGGGGTAAAAAGTCTGATACGGGTGAATGGTACCTCTTACGACCCCCAGTTCTGGATATGGTCCTCCTGGCTATATACTCTCGCTCTCGTACTGCCTCCACCGTAGGTCGGGCTCGATATGCTGATTGACTTGATGACTGGTACTGTCTGGCTCCAATCCTTACTTCCTCTGGCTGTTAGTCCTCGGCTTAAAATTCCTCGGGTATTCCTTGCTCACTTCAGTCTATCAAGATCTGGATACTCTGTTGGAGAATAAGATCTCGTCGTTGTTGTGACTCCATCATTTTCTTGATAATCTCTATGAGTGCAGGTACATCGGACTGATCTGGAACTACCTCCACTCGGACTGCTGACTGTACGGGCATAGCGGGATGATCGGGATGGACTGACATCTCTGCCCTCGAGTCAACTCTCGACTCTGCACCTGAATACTGAGACTGATCTTGCACAACTGGCCTAACAGAAGATTGCTAACCTGCCATCGGCAGAACCCAAATAAGGTAATCAGAAGGATTAGGAATAGTGTCCCTGAAAGTTAAAGGACACAAGGATCAAATCGAGGGAACGTAAGAGATCAACGATCAAGGCAGATATCAGGTCAAAGGATCAGAGATAGAGAATAATACGAAGGATATCAATAAAGAATAATTGTGATTGAGATAACTAAACATCAGTAACCCCCACATATCTGATAAATTAGACCTGTATGGGCCACCACTAAAACCTGTGTCACGCCCCAGAACCAGAATACTAACAAGTGGAGACGGACAAGGCCAGCTACGCAATTCCAAAGTACACCAGTACTCTAAAATTACGTATAATCTGTCAAGACATGGGGGTTACTTCTATAAGCCAACAGTCGATTCTAGGTCAAGCATTCCTAGGTATCTCAATCACAGACAATTATACAAAGTACAAGAAGTATGATCATCAGACATACAATAGTAAAGCGTCCCAAACCATTTATACATGGATGATCATGAAGTTAGTCATAACAAAATAGAGAACTAGCAAGAGTAATAATCATACATGATAAGCTCTAGCTATAGTCGAGAATACGCACATCATGTTTTGGCCCGTAGGCTAAATGTCAAGAACCAAAACACGAGCTAAACACGTGCTCGGAGGCTAAACGCCACAAAAGAATAATGTACATATCAAGAGGGAGAATAATAAGAAACCCACTCAGGTACTCTGGTGCTTCGGATAGTCACCGTCGAGTAGATGGTACGGAAGATCCCCTGGGCTCCTATATCAGATCTGGCCAAACAAAACCAGTGGGGTCAGACCCCCAAATAGCAAGTACCACAAAGGAGGCCAAACTATGGACTAAAACCATCAATAGCTAACATAGCAATGGTTAGAGAAAGCAATAAGTAAATACAGATCGAGACTCGTGCACTACCAATGCACTCATCCTGAGAATAGAAAAGACAATAAGTAAAGCATCTTGGAACATAAAGTAATTGACATGTGAAATAATGTACAATGTAGTCATGTTTAGTAACGAAATCTTGAGAATATATAAAATCAATTGATCATGTAAGCATGTGAGTCAGCCGGGTCATGAGAGCTTGTTGACTTAGCATAGGGATCACGTAAAGCTCGTGAGATAACTGAACATATGAATATGTAGGAACCATATAGAATGACAATGATAGGATGACTTAGGAACTATCCCGGAAGTCAAGTTACAACCCGTAAACCAAACAAAGACTGGGGTTGTAACCTTTCTCCTGAACAGAACTTAGCCTCCAATCAAGGTTTAGCATAAGATCATATAGAACATGTGAGTACTGAATATGACGGCAATTGATAAGATGACTTGGAAGCTATTCCGGAAGCCAAGTTACAACCCGTAAACCAAACAAGAACCGGAGTTATAACCCTTCTCCTGAACAGAACTCAGCCTCCGATCATTTATCGACAAAAGTAAGGCATAAACAATAATGTACTGAAATAAACATACGGACACTGTCTAGATAAAACTAGACTGGACTGGACTGACTCCATCCATCAAACACGACCAAGCAATGAGTACGGCTTGATACGTTAACTAACTAGGGTTATCACAAGCCTAGTTACTAATAAGATATAGTTTTAAGAAATCTAATCCAGTTACCTGCCCTGTAGAGTGTCCGAATTATCCAGGCCAAAAAGAAAAGTAAAGATGGATACATCGCCCAGGAGATAAATGTATCCAAGATATAATAGTGGTTACATTGCCCAGGAGACAAATGTACCATATAGACATATAATGGTGGGAACATCGTCCAGGAGACAAATGTACCCTACAACACTCGACGGTGCACTGGAAATGTGCTTATCATGACAGATAGCTCCAAATCCATTCAGGTTGGGGCCGGGACAAAGGGCTTGCAGGTAACCGGGAAATTCTCCCCTCCCAATGATCTAGATAATCAAGCTAGTTGTTTAGTCCTTAATGTTTTCTTGTTGGATTCTGGGTGTGATATTCCGTCGAATCCATCCTAGACATGATATGCAAGACTTGACAATACAAGAAAGTGTACTATAACAAGCCATAACAAGAAAATATAATAAGCTGAAAGCTAGGAGTGCGCTACGATGAGCCACTATAGAAAAAATAGAAAGTGTGCCATGACAGGCTACTATCAAGAGTTATCATGTTAAGGTTGCTTTTTAAGAGTGCGCTACGACGGGCCACTAGCATGTTAGCATGTAAAGACATGGTCAAGAGTGCACCACGACGGATCACTATCATGTAAACAAAGAAAGACATGTACCAGAGTGCACCACAACGGATCACTATCTACTATAGGTAGAGAAGAGACGTGTAGCATGAGTGCACCACGACGGGTCACAATTATGCTAAGCAAAGAAGAGAAATGGCAACAAATATAGCATGTAAGTAAGAACTTGTCCAAAAGGGGGTATCATGGCATAAAAGAGGGAATAAATAAAGTAACAACTTGGCATAAAAATAATAATTGAATATATGCTAGTGTTAGGTGTACAAAGGGTGTACAATTATTTTTTAACTGTACAAGATCATCAAATCATGTTAAGAAATTTATTGCAGTCGAAGAAACCTCAAAACGTCAAGTACAGAAAATATGCCAAAAGATTAAAACTATGATTGAAGTTATCAATCACATATAAACTCCAGTTAAAGTGAAACAAGAAGATTCTTGAAGCCAAGACAAAGATCTACAACTTTTATGTCGGGATTTGGAAGAAATTCTAGCCACAAATCAGCCAAATAGGACATAAAATAGTCAAAAACAGCCAAAATAGGCACTATACGACATTCTATGGCACTATGCGGCCTTCTACGGCACTATACGGCATTCTGTGGCACTATGCCGCAGGCTGCGGCACTATACGACACTTTGCGGCAGGCTGCACTATGCGACAGGATGTACCGTACGGCACTATGCGACAGGCTGCACTATGCGGCAGGCTGTACTATGCGGCAGGCTGCACTATACGGCAGACTACGCTGTGCGGCACCATTCATCGTCCCTGTAGTACCCTGTCCCGCTCAGTCAATCAGAGGAATCGAAACACCAACGGCGTTCGGACTTAGCCTTGCAACGGCTTGCTCAAAGACATCGCTCGGTCAAGGCGACCGCTCGCTCAGGTGGGGTAGTTTTGGTGAACTTGTCTCATCTTAGCCTTCATATAATAAATTGTATATTTTTAACTTGCATAAGTAGGCTTGATAATTAAAGAGACGAATCCACATAGCTAAAGGGAATAATCTTGACGGGTCGAATTGAGTTAGAATATGGAAAGGTCCAATGGTCGGCTTAGAGTTGGTGAATGGCGCGCTTTGAAAATGACACTCGATCCTTCGTCCCGTGGCTTGGGAGAAGGAAAGTTGGTTGAGTAGGCGAAGTTATGAACGTAGCCTAAGTCATAGGCGTCGCCCGCATGAATGCTTCATAAAGCGTGCACGGTCCCATCGTCCAAGGCTTGGCATAGCCTTGGTTTATCCATGAGTTAAGTTGCGTCGAGCGGCTTGTGACCTAAGTCTAGGCACCCGAATGACTTGGTCGTTCAAGTCGAATGCGTACACGACATGATCCATTAAGGCAAATCTTGACGCAGCCTTTGCTCATTAAGTTGTTGTGAAGTTAAGTTAGGCAAACTTATACCGGTCGACCTAAGACATTACAAGTACCGTCCCGCTCTTTCACGGTTTATCAAAGTTAAGTAGTCCCACGATCTCCAGGCCCATCGACTTGGGCAGGAGTGTTGTGTAGAGCATGATTGGCTTAAGGTACGATGCACGAACTTAGTGTTTAAGACACGAGCCACGGTTGATTTAAAGTGAGTTATAGAAAATGGGGGCTATCAAATAGTCATTCTTAAGTTGAGTAAAAAGGATATTGCATCAAGGGAGAAGGCTCCCGACCGTGGGTCATCGAGGGATCTCAAGGATAAAAGTCTTGAACTTGGTTTGAAAGAGAGGGTAACACTGAAAATAAGGATGACTGTGTGAGACGTCAGTTTGAGTCGAGTCTTGTATGGTCATGGAAAACTTGTCGACAAGGGCGATATTTCCTCGAGCGGCAACCCGAGGCCACGGGACCGACTCGGCCTAGGAGAAAACAGGGTATAGTCGTGCATAAGGTTTTAGCACGGGTTAAAGCGGGGGCTTGCAACGAAGCTAACTACTTGCGCTGAAAGGTCCCCGATTTAACAAAGCTATACATCGCAAGATAGCTTGTTATGCTAGTGGCCAAGTTCATATAGATGTCGGCAAAATAGCGGCTATCCGCATGTATGCCTTTGGATTGAGTCGAGTTGAATGTGTGTACAAGTTGGAACACAAAGTTTGGGCCTAAGATTTGGCTTCAACATAGGCGTCGTGCTTCGGCACGAGACGTGGCGTCGAGTCTCAAGTGTTAACATGTGAGTTGCATATGTTGGGTTGAGTTGTTCGAGTTTAAGTCAGGAGATGCTGCAAGGAAAAGTCGGTCGAGTGACATTTAGCCCACAAGTCCTGATTGGGTCAGTTGGTGATTGAAGTAGCAAGTGCCGCGAGGCGGCGATATGGTTAAGTCTCACTGAGTGGCGAGGCATGGCCTCAGCAAGGGTTTGTAGCACGGTCACATGGAAAAGGAGTCTATTGTACAGTTGCATCTATGATTTTGGGCCGTAAGACAAATACGACTTGATAGGTTAACGTTAATGTTGCAAGCACGGGATGGTCTAGAGACACAAAATAGGCCAAGGCGTCTGTCCTAAAACTGATCCTAAGGCAAGAGTAGGAAGACAATCATAAAATGGACTATGTTGCACAAAGTAAATCAAACGTGTTGGTTTTATATGGGTGGGCGAGGAGCTCATTCCACCAGTACAGTTGAGTACTGACACCCACATAGTTTTCATGTGCAGGTACAAGTAGAAGCTCGTGGCACGGAGCTCGTTTAGATGTGTCGAGGCACGGAGTTCCTTGGCAGTTCGAAGCGTGCGGCCACATGGAGTCAAGACTTATACGAGACATAATGTATGGACGTCGCCTTCCAAAGCATCCGCTGGCTCAAGACATGTATTGAGAGATGAGAAAGAGCTGAGTGACTTGTAATGTGAGATGAGTGAGCTTGAGAGACTTGTAATCTTGGCCTTGTGCCCTATTATAACCTTTGTTTCAATATCAATAAAAGAGTGTTTTGAAATGACTTATGTTTTGCTTCAAATTCTGCTGCTATTATTCAATGTCTCTGCTTGGGACTTCTGTGCGACGACCCCGTCGCAGCCGCTGAAATCGGCCGTTATGGAACCTGCCTTGCACGAGCACAACCTAGGCTCGTACGGCATCACGCCTTAGCGAGGACGATAGCTCCTACGGGAGCGAAGCGTGACATAATGGTATCAGAGCACGGCTTTACGTCCTTGGACTATCGATTGAATTCTTTAACTCCGTTATTTCCACAAACTCTGAATTTTTGCTTCCGCATGTTGATATCGTTAGTGCTCTCTCTCTCTCTCAAATGTCCCACGGGATGTCCATATAATAAGTCTAACTACTTTATAAAACATAGGAGAACAGTTTTTGACAAGAAACAAAAGGATGGTTTGTGTAAGCACGGTTGGCTAAGTCGGGCTGGACATATACACCAAAGTCGTATCGACCTTAGAAAAGTCGAGTGCGGGATTCAAATTATGTTGGACGAGAATGAGTTAGACTTGATTGAGTAAATGGGATGATTATCGATAGGGGTGCTATCGAACGATGATGTTATTGTCGATGCGATATAGATGAGCGTGCTTAAAATTTAAGGAATCGTTCGAAAGGAAATTCGAGGAGATAGAATTGTGAATCGAATGATAAGTTAAAGATTTGTTGAATGACTTCATCCCTGAGTGGTGTATGCGATAGCCTCAGGGATGTCGATCGATCGATTGAGAATTCGGGGTGTCGATGAGTCTATCAGCAAGTGTCGCATATATGCAAAGCCTTAGATTGAGTGAGTTGTTGTCATGAAGTTTGATAAGTGGATTCGAACAACCGAGAAATTAACGCACACGGAACGTGCACGGGATTGAAGATGGTGCGAGTATGAAACGCGAAGATGATTGAGTAGATAAATCAAATCGAAGAAAAGCTAAGGTGTAGTGAACGGATGACTTGATCGAGGAAATTGATACGGATTGTATACGAAAAGTTAGCACGACAGGTAGATAGCGTGCATGAAAGGTTTGATTTTGAAGTTACGCGAATGACTCTAAGGATTGGATTGAATGTTGCTCGATGATTGAGTTAACAAAGAGACGATGCAAATTGAGGAAATGCATTGGTCGATGACTTAAGATAGACGGACGAATATACGTGATTTCGGATTTGAACGAATTGATGTTGTGAACGATTTGAGGGATAATGATCGAACTTGAATTGAATGTCGAGGAGATTATCCAGTCGGACGATAGCATCATTCGCACGACTCAAAATTGGTTGCAAAGGAAGATCGTCAGGTTACGCATATCGTCGATGGTATTGAGGCGTATCAAAGATCGATATGCAATAACTCGGTGGTACTCTGACTCGACGAATGACGATCGTGCAAGTGTTATTATTCGGTTGGATGCTATACTTAGGATTTTGATTGAGATGAATGTTGGATGAAAATGATTGTGTCTTGATGGTTACGCGGATAACCACAGCGTCGACATTCTTGTCTTGTGCGAGCGTAACTCCAGCCTCGCATATGCGTCGCGTCGGATTTGGGGCGATCGTTCCGTGTGAGCGCTGGCATGGTGATTCATGTCGCGGGAATGATCGAACTCAAAAAATCAGGATACGACAACTTTGATTGTCTCAACTTGTTGGCTTGATACGAAGGTGAATTCGAGGATTTGTAGGACTTGTGATTGCCGAATGAAATAAGCTTGAGGATTGGGTAGGTCCAATCCGCGTATCGAGAATAAATTAGTCTAGACATAAAACAAGAGTTACGTCCCGATAAGGATGATCATCCCGCGGGAGCGTGCATGGTAATTCATGCCCACCGTGGATAATATGGCTCATGTGAGATCGGGGCGCAACGTATTGTTAAGTCAGATGACCTTGTGATCGATTTCGTGAATTGGGATAAATGACTTAGGGAGTATGGAATGTGAATTACGGTTTAGCAATGAATTGTGTCGTAGCGTGCTTCACTTGGAAGGATTAATAGCGTATTATGTCGAACGTGTTCGAAGAAATGGACTATGCGAAATGGCTTGATGAACGAAGCGATATTGATATGTCAAAGAATTGGTTGAAACGTGAGTTATCGTAGGATGGCTTTGCTGAATGACTCGGACCCCGTGTGACAAATGTTGGGATGTGTGTAGGCAATCTGTGCTCGAAGTTTAGAAATCGGAGTGATACGAGCTTGGGTAGAAAACCCCGTACTATCAATTTGGTTTGACCTTAGGATGGGGTCAGTGTTGATATTGTTGTTTGGAAACTATGATTCCAATACTAACGGAAAGACATAGCCTAGCGGTTAGGCAGACGTCCGAGTGCGAAGTGGTAGGATTTGTGGAGGCACCACTCGTGAGTATCGGTTGATATGCATATATATCAGGGATGCCCGAATATGTGCACGATCCGACTCGAGTGGTGATGGTGGATTCTCTATCACGAGGCTTGGCTGAAATGTATGTATTTTAGAGACGCCTGGAATATGTGCACGATCCAACTAAGTAATAAGTTGAATCAAGTGAGACTTGAGGAACGGAAAAGTGTCGAGGATTTTGAAATCGTGAGTTTCGAAGAAATATTGATGGTAATGCGATCATTGAATTGAGACGAGTTTGAATGTTGGTTGATCGGTTGGTATGCCTTACGACTAAGTTAGCGATAAGCACGAGCGTTGCTCGGATTGAGGGAACGCATAGGTGTAGTGTGTACGAGAAACGTAGGATGTTGAATCAAGTTATAAGCCGATAAGAGTACTCAGTAAGTTTCGAGGACGAAACTTTTTCTTAGTGATGTATGATGTAGTGCCCCGTCCCGCTCAGTCAATCGGAGGAATCGAAACGCCAACAGCGTTCTGACTTAGCCTTGCAACGGCTTGTTCGAAGATATCGCTCGGTCAAGGCGACTACTCGCTCAGGTGGGGTAGTTTCGGTGAACTTGTCTCATCTTAGCCTTCACATAATAAATCGCATGTTTTCAAATTGCACAAATAGGTTTGATAATAAAAGAGACGAATCCACATAGCTAAAGGGAATAATCCCGACGGGTCAAATTGAGTTAGAATATGGAAAGGTCCAATGGTCGGCTTAGAGTTGGTGTACGGCGTGCTTTGAAAATGATACTTGATCCTTCGTCCCGTGGCTTGGGAGAAGGAAAGTTGGTTGAGTATGCGAAGTTATGAACGTAGCATAAGTCATAGGCGTCGCCCGCATGAATGCTTCATAAAGCGTGCACGGTCCCATCGTCCAAGGCTTGGCATAGCCTTGGTTTGCCCATGAGTTAAGTTGCGTTGAGCGACTTGTGACCTAAGTCTAGGCACCCGAATGACTTGGTCGTTCAAGTCGAATGCGTGCACGGCATGATCCATTAAAGAAAAGCTTGACACAGCCTTTGCTCATTAAGTTGTTGTGAAGTTAAGTTAGGCAAAGTTATGCCGGTCGACCTAAGACATTACAAGTACCATCCCGCTCTTTCGTGGTTTGTCAAAGTTAAGTAGTCCCACGATCTCCAGTCCCGTCGACTTGGACATGAGTGTTGCATAGAGCATGATTGGCTTAAGACACGATGCACGGACTTAGTGTTTAAGGCACGAGCCACGATTGATTTAAAGTGAGTTATGGAAAAAGGGGGCTATCAAATAGTCATTCCTAAGTTGAGTAAAAAGGATATTACATCAAGGAAGAAGGCTCACGACCGTGGGTCGTCGAAGGATCTCAAGGATAAAAGTCTTGAACTTGGTTCGAAAGAGAGGGTAACACTGAAAAGAAGGATGACTGTGTGAGATGTCAGTTTGAGTCAAGTCTTGCATGGCCATGGACAACTTGTCGACAAGGGCGATGTTTCCTCGAGCGACAACCCGGGGCCACGGGACCGACTCGACCTAGGAGGAAACAGGGTATAGTCGTGCATAAGGTTTTAGCACGGGTTAAAGCGGAGGTTTGCAACGGAGCTAGCTACTTGCGTTGAAAGGTCCCCGATTTAACAAAGCTATACGTCGCAGGATAGCTTGTTACGCTAGTAGCCAAGTTCATATAGATGTCGGCAAAATAGCGGCTATCGCATGTATGCCAATGGATTTAGTCGAGTTGAATGTGTGTACAAGTTGGAACACAAAGTTTGGGCCTAAGATTTGGCTTCAACATAGGCGTCGTGCTTCGGCACGAGACGTTGCATCGAGTCTCAAGTGTTGACATGTGAGTTGCATATGTTGGGTTGAGTTGTTCGAGTTTAAGTCAGGAGATACCGCAAGGCAAAGTCGGTCGAGTGACATTTAGCCCACAAGTCCTGATTGGATCAGTTGGTGATTGAAGCAGCAATGGCCGCGAGGCGGCGATATGGTTAAGTCTCACTGTGTGGCGAGGCATGGCCTCAGCAAGGGTTTGTAGCACGATCACATGGAAAAGGAGTCTATCGTGTAGTTGCGTCTCTAATTTTGGGCCGTAAGACAAACACGACTTGATAGGTTAACGTTGATGTTGCAAGCACGGGATGGTCTAGAGACACAAAATAGGCCAAGGCGTCTGTCCTAAAACTGATCCTAAGGCAAGAGTAGGAAGACAATCATAAAAGGGACTATGTTGCACAAAGTAAATCAAACGTGTTGGTTTTGTATGGGTGGGCGAGGAGCTCATTCCACCAGTACAGTTGAGTACTGACACCCACATAGTTTTCATGTGCAGGCACAGGTAGAAGCTCGTGGCGC
The DNA here is from genome assembly GCA_029216955.1 of Iris pallida. Taxonomy (NCBI): domain Eukaryota; kingdom Viridiplantae; phylum Streptophyta; class Magnoliopsida; order Asparagales; family Iridaceae; genus Iris; species Iris pallida. The sequence goes on from JANAVB010003398.1 coordinate 31,662,596, forward strand.
GGAGCTCACTTAGATGCGTCGAGGCACGGAGTTCCTTGGTGATTCGAAGCGTGCGGCCGCATGGAGTCAAGACTTATACGGGACATAATGTATGGACGTCGCCTTCCAAAGCATCCGCTGGCTCAAGACATGTATTGAGAGATGAGAGAGAGCTGAGTAACTTGTAATGTGAGGTTAGTGAGCTTGAGAGACTTGTAATCATGGCCTTGCGCCCTATTGTAACCTTTGTTTTAATATCAATAAAAGAGTGTTTTGAAATAACTTATGTTTTGCTTCAAATTCTGCTGCTATTATTCAATGTCTCTGCTTGGGACTTCTGTGCGACGACCCCGTCGCAGCCGCTGAAATCGGTCGTTATGGAACCCACCTTGCACGAGCGCAACCTAGGCTCGTGCGGCATCACGCCTTAGCGAGGACGATCGCTCCTACGGGAGCGGGGCGTGACAGTCCCTGCCAGAACCAGGACAGATGAACATAGAAGATGTCCAAAACTTGCTTTGGCCATAACTTCCTCAAAATAAGTCGAAATCTAACTTTTGAAAGGTCAAAATTGTGTAAAATCAGATTCTGTACCACATGGAACAATTAGTTTTCCAAAACAAGTAAGTTTGATAGATCAAAACCCAAGAAAACCGAAAATAAAGTAAACTTAGATCTTGAAGAATTTATCCACCAAAATGAAAAATGCTAAGTTCTAAAGATGCTTAGAATCGTATAAGGAAGAGTTTAGAACAAACAAAATAACATTTGTCCAACATTTGACAAGATGTACTTGCCTTAGGTTGAAGGAAAAAATGAAGAGGAAGAAGATGAAGAGAATGAAAATAATGGAGGAGAGAGAAGTTTGGATTTTATACAAAACTATCTCATCTCAAACCAACTAAACCAAACCAAGTTGAACTAAACCAAATTAAACCAAGTCAAAATTAAACTAAAGCAAGGCTAAGAAGACAAGTCAAAATACAGGTCACCTGACAAAGGCCAGAATTTTGTATACGTACACTAAAAATACGTATAGCAGAAAATGGGAGTGACAGGCATGCCATCGATATACACTGGTATACTGGCTATATGCCGGTCAAGGAAAAAATCTATAAGTTGAAAAAATTTAAAACGTTCCGAAAATCAAGAAAATACAAAACATAGTATAAAAATACGTATCCGTATATAAATACCGATGCTGTGAGACGAGTCTCACAGGGTCGGTAGAATTTTTGTGATCGATTTGAGTCTAATATATCTATAGTTTCGACTTTTGTGCCACTTAAAATAAACTAGCACATGGGAACTCAATTGAGTGGCACACCAATGACATGTGCATAGTAGGCTCGAAATGGGTCAAAATCATATATTTGATCAAATGATTTGGATCGAATATGGGTCTTCTTTGCTAATTGGAAAGCTAGTCAAATTTTACGGTAAAGACTAAAATGACTATTTTATCCCTAAAGTTGCACATGAAAAAATATAGCACAAGGGAACACGTTTGGATGGGACATGATATATCAAACTGAAAGTGGACTCGTCTAGAATACAATGATGGGGTTAGATTTGAGAAATTGATAATTATTGTGCTTCAAAAATTAAAAATACGAAAAAGTACATCTATAGTCATAATTAAAAATAAAAATATAATTTAATAAATTGAAAACATATAAATAGATAAAAAATAATTCTAAAAAAATCAGGGTCCTTACACCAATTTACCCGAGATAACCAACCCTCGTATAACGAATGCCAAGCACAAAAAAGTCAATGTATATGGTCGGTTACTACATCACATGTACAAATCTCAATCTATATAACTCAGGTGAAATTACAAGATTAATAAAAACTAATGTTGAACCATTGCCCTAATAGGTTCAACCCCCTCACCACACTCAAGAAGAAAAGACAAGAGATTATGACTTGAAATAACTCACCCTACCTATAGCAATCTCCTTGAATGAATGTATCGACTCCTCAGTCATATCTTCTTTTTTTCTATCTTGGATGGCGAGCCCTAAGAGAAAACTATGGACTTTGTCTTAGAACTCCTGTGAAAAACCACCCTAAATCTCCACCTTGTGCTCTTCCTATTGCCTCCACGCTCAACATATATATACAGTTGAGAAACCCTATTTTAGGTCATAGAAATTCCTAAAGTAGGGAACCCTAAAATAGAAAATCTTATTACTAAAATAAGAGACCCTATTTTAGGTCATAGGAATTCCTAAAATAGGAAATCCTACTACTAAAATAAGATACCCTATTTAAGGTGATAAGAAATCCTAAAATACTCTAGTATTAATTATGGACGTCCAAATCAAATCAAATCGAATATTTTACCAGATTTGGGCCCCAAAAATATATTATTACCAAATCTAGACTAGACCCAACAATCGGGGTAGAGAACGTCAGTGAAGCAATGACGATTGTAGTTTATGATAGCATCCATACTAAAAGACCCATGTAGGGTGGGTGGGTGTTAGGTGGGTTAATTTATAGCTGGACCTATGATTATGAACAATGAATGTTAGTCTAAGAAAGTCGTGAATGATCATGGGCTAGGCTTATGATTCATCTGGTTAAGCTCAAATTCGAGCCAAACGCCCGAGTTACACCCCTAACGCCCGAGTTACACCCCTATATATTTGTAGCTAAACACATTAGTGCATACCCTTGTCTAAATTGGCACAAATCCTAATAATTTCCTTGTATTATATATATATGTGTTAATAAGAGAAGACCATATCTACTCTTGCGCTACAAAATAGTCCCACTCAAAAGGGTATTGGTTCACAAATATGGGTAGTAAAGTGAGTAGAAATCTGGATTTAGCTCAAGAAGAGGCAAAATCCAGCTTTTGGTTGCAATGAGGAGAATGGAAGAATTTAGATGGTGGGATGGAAATAATAAATCTTGTTTGTACATAATTCCTCATTTTGATATCCTATTTTTGAAAGTGATTTAGGTTCTCTGAAGTGGGAATTCCTTTCTTCTTCCAAAGGAGATCTATATTTCCACCGACCAGGATTTGCGGTTCCCCAACTCTCATTACTATAGACGACATCTACGCCCTCAAGCGACAAGGGATTTCGGGGGAGCTCGACTCGAGGTAGTAGAGACGGGCAGAGGAAGCGGGGCGCCAAGGCTGGAGAAAAAGGATGGAGGAAACAAAGGCGCGATCATGCTCATGGTTGTAGTGCCCCGTCTCCCTCAGCCAATCGGAGGAATCAAAATACCGATGGCGTTCGAACTTAGCCTTGCAACGGCTGCTCGAAGACTCGCTCGGTCGAGGCAACTCCTCGCTCAGGTGGGGTAGTTTCGATAAACTTGCCTTATCTTAGCCTTCATATAATAACTCGCATGTTTTCAACTTGCACAAGTTAGGCTTGGTAATAAAAGAGACGCATCAACATAGCTAAGGGAATAATCCAGACGGGTCGAAATGTGCTAGAACATGGAAAAAAAGTCCTACGGTCTGCTTAGAAGTCGGCTCAGCATACTTTCAAAATGACACTCAGTCCCGCATAAATTCTTGATAAAGCATGCACGGTCCCGTCGTCCAAGGCTTGGCATAGCCTTCTTATGTCCCGTGGATTAAGTCGTATTGCACGGCTTGTGGCTTAAGTCTAGGCACCCAAAGAACTTGGTTGTTCAAGTCGAACGCGTACATGGCACGTTCTCTCAATGTGAAGCACGACGCAGCCTTTGCTCGTCAAGTCGTTGCACAATTAAGTTAGACAAAGTTATGTCGGTCAATCTAAGCCATTTCTAGCATTGTCCCGCTCTATCTGTGGTTATCAAGTCGCTTAGTCCCTCGAGAGCAAGGCTCGTCATATAAAGTATATGACTTGAGCGATAGCGTCGCCTAGAGAACAAGGTCTGTCTAAGGCACAAGCTACGGTTGGTTTAGTGAAAAGCATGCCACGGATAAAGGAAGTCCACGTGACTGGTTGTCGCCGAGATCGGTCCCGCTACTTGGGAGTCTCGATAAGTCTCGGTAAGTAAGCACGCAAGATCGGTCCTGCTACTTGGAAGTTTCGATAAGTCTCGATAAGTAAGCATGCGAGATCGGTCCCGCTACTTGGGAGTCTCGACAAAAAAAAGTTACGAGATCGGTCACACTGCTTGGGAGTCTCGCTAAGTCTCGATAAGGAAGCACGCGAGATCGGTCCCGCTACTTGGGAGTCTCGATAAGGAAAAGTCACGAGATCGGTCCCGCTACTTGGGAGTCTCGCTAAGTCTCGATAAGGAAGCACACGAGATCGGTTCCACTACTTGGGAGTCTCGATAAGTCTTGTTCACAAGATCGGTCCTGCTACTTGGGAGTCTTGATAAGTCTCGATAAGCAAGCACGCGAGATCGGTCTCGCTACTTGGGAGTCTCGATAGAAAGATGGAAAGCATGGTCATGGTTAAGAAAGGACTTGGTAGATCAAGTTGAGTCTTGCATGGTCATTGGACAACTTGCGTGCAAGGGCAAAATTTCTCGAGCGATCCTGGGGCACCGGGTTCGTGTCGGCCTAGGAGGAATTATAGATATTATACGGCCTTCATCGACGGTATGACTCGATTGAAGTGAACCGATACAATATAGGCTACGGGTCATTCGGTGGGAGCTCGTACCTCACCATGCGAATGGTCACCGTATGCATAAGATCCAGGATAGCTTGACATTGCTAGTGACCACTCATATAGATGTGTCGACAAGAGCGGCTATCCGCGTGTATGCCTTTGGATTGCGTCGAGTACTAGCAGGTTACAAGTTGGGTCAACAAGTTATGCTTATGGCAAGCGCTAACCTTGAGTCGGCACGAGTTAGGTGTGCATGGTTGCGGCACCAATTCTAGAGCCTAAGAGTTGGCTATAGCAAGGATACGTGTTTCACCATGAATATGGCCTTGTCTTGAGTTAAGTCAGGAAGGGACGTAAGGCAAGTTGATTAAGTATGGTTGATACTTGGGAGGCACGGCCTCGGTCTTAGGCATGATCATGTCTATCGGCACGACCAGCACGAGTCGTCCCTTTGACATCGTTGGCACGAGAATGGTCTAGAGGCACATGAAAGAATTGAAAGTCTTGGCATGGTCGAGTTACATAAGCTTCCACTCGGCGAGGAACTACCTCGAATACATTGAAGTCACCAATAGAGTATAGCACGACACTGTCGTTGCGTTACCAAGTATAGGCCAAGGCGTCGTTGTCTTAAAACTGATCCTAAGGCAAAACTAGAAAGATAATCAAAAAGGGATTAAGTTGTACGAAGTAAATGAACGTGTCGGTTTTGTATGGGTGGGCGAGGAGCTCACTCCACCAGTACAGTTGAGTACTGACACCCACACAGTTTTTATGTGCAAGCGCAGGTAGAAGCTCGTGGCGCTGAGCTCGCTTGGATGCATCGAGGTACGGAGTTCTTTGGCGATTTGAAGCGTACGGCCGCGGGGACTGAAGACTTATACGGGACAAAGTGTATGGACATTGCCTTCCGAAGCTTCCGCTGGCTCAAGCATTGTATCGACAGATGAGAGAGAGCAGAGTGAGTTGTAAAATGAGAAAAAAGTGAGCTTGAGAGACTTGTAATCATGGCCTTGCGCCCTATTGTAATCTTATTGTTCAATATCAATAAAGAGCACTTTTGAATAACTTGTGTTTTGCTTCTAAATTTTGTTGCATGTTCAATATTTCTGCTTGGGACTTCTGTGCGATGACCCCGTCGCAGCCGCTGTAATCGGCCATTATGCCTTGTACGAGCGCAAATCTAGTCTCGTACGACATCACGCCTTAGCAAGGACGATCGCTCCTACGGGAGCGGGGCGTGACAATGGTGGTGGTGACCGTGTCTGGTAGTGGTCGTGAATGAGACGATGACGACGGGGGAGATGGTAATGACGGTACAAAGGAAGAGGGAGGGAAGGCTGAGGGGAATGCGATCGCGGAGATGGGTTCATGACTGCCATTGAACTTCACAAAATTAAGAAGAAGAAGAAGAATTGAGCATGAGAGAGAGAGAATGAGAGGAATGGTTGCTGTGAATCATGAGGTATTATGAGAGAGAAAAGTCTTTATTACAATAATAATAAGCATTAATAATAATAATTATTATAATAATAATAATAATAGGATGTCTTTATTGGCACCTCTAAAATGTTATTATGCACTCCTCTTTAATTTTCTATCATTTAAATTTCAATATGTCCCTACAATAACATTATTGGCATTCCTAAAATATTATCCTGCACTCCTCCCTATATGCATGCTTAAACTATTGTAAGATTTATTACAGGCGTAGATTTAAAATTTGAATGATAGAAAATTAAAAAAAGTGTGCAGGATAATATTTTAGAAGTGTCAATACAACACTCAATTAATAATGAACATAATATTAACAATGAGCGTTAATAAAAAGTAATAATCATAATAATAAAAATAATAACAATAATAATAAAATAACAATAACAAAAATAATAACAACAATGATACAAAAAATAATAAATAGCTAGTTTCTATTATTTTTTATATTTGCTAATTTATTTCAATATTTTTTGTCTTTTTAATTGTGAGCTAATTACAATTTAAAAATAAATAGAAAATCAATAACACATGTGTTAAGGTAACTTTACTCAATTCAAAAGAGAATAACTATATAACTTCTCAACTACCATTTTTTAATAAGCCAAACATAAAACTACAAAAAATTACACTTTTTAACTAACATCAACAACCATCTAATCATCTAGCATTTTTTACTTCTAACCTCTACTTTTTTAGCTAATTATAAGGTCACTTTACTTCTTACTCAGGACTAGCCCAGCTTAGAGGAGAAATTACTCAGGATAACACATTTTTTTACTTAGGGCTACCCCCCTGTTTTCCATTAAAAAGTTTGAAATAAACTTTTGATTTAACAAACGAAATAGTACAAAAAGTTGATCCATAACAGGATCTCCCTAAGTACAATATTTTTTTTGGGAACTTGTGACAAGGGAGGTTAAACGTTGCTTTCTTTACTCCGTTGACGATCCGACGACGATCGAGAGAAAACTGCAAGTCTTTCTGTTTGATTTGCAAGGAGGACGACAATTCGGCTCTCTGAAGTGTGGGTAATCTGTTGTGTCCTTAAATGAAGGAATGATCCTTCTATTTATAGCTGATTCGTGGAATGATCCACTTTTGGGCATAGAGGCGTTGTGCACATGGTTTGTCGGGCGCAAGGCGCTATGCGCGTGATAATATAGCTGAATATGTTATAACTGTCCTTTGGGTTGCAGATGAGCCGACACGTGACAGTTGTTGAGATTTGTCTGTTACTAAAATCTTTGGTGTGTGGCACCCGTTCATGAGCATGATTGGGTCAATGACATGTGACGTGTGTCCATTGCCCAAAGATCTCACTCTGTTGGAGTATAGGAGCTTCCTACACCATGCTTTGGCGTGTGAGATCTCATGTTATAGAAACAAAATGTATTAGGGTCGTAGGGATGACTCTGCCAGAGCTTGGTGGATAAAACTCAACGTGGCATTGCACAACTGTCTCTGACTAACTTTAATCATTGTGATGATGTAGGCTGTCAGCTCAGTTTTTGAATTGTCTTGGCTTCTAGTAGCATAGGTTTGGGCCATGCTTACATCTCTTCAATTCTTCTGTTGTCGTCAGTTGTACAAAAGTCGAGGCGTGTTGCACTCTGTTCGATGAGAAGTCTTGGAAATCGATCTTGCTGTCAATATTCATTAATTTACATCTGTAAGCTTTTTTGAAGCTTTTAGAGTTATACCACTTTCCGAAAAATAGGATAAAAGATAAAGAATGAAAGGAGTAAAAAAACAAATAAGAAAAAATCCTAGAATTTTTTTATAATACTTGGCATTTTCTAGTATTTTTCAAAAATTCGATATAACTCTGAAATCCTTGAAAGGCTTGTATAAGTAATTTTTTGAAGAGAAGGGCTGACATTGAACACGTGATGACACATATTTAATAAAGTTTGAAATCAGAGTTGTCCACATGCCTGCTAGTTTTCGGATAGTCATAAATTATAAAACAGATACTCATGAATTATGATATGGATACTCACGTATCACGACTCAGATAATCATATCAATAAGAGTTGTTAATTTTGGTGAACATGTGTATCCATCTTTGTATCCATTTGGACAATATACTCGAATAATGTGTATCCATCTTTGTAGAATTATCTTCAAATAGATATGAATTACTACCTGCATCATCATTCGTATATGTATAATCATCATCATGATGACATGTGCAGTGTTAGGGATGAATTTATACAAGGGGTAGAACAGTTTCTGTAGTTCGCCAAGTCGTAATCTCGGTACATGGACGACACCAAAATTAAGTGTCCATGTGTGAGATATCGCGACTTGAAATATCAACCAGAAGTGGACGTGATATATCATTTGTACTGTAGGGGTTTTACGTCGAATTACTATCAGTGGACCTCACATTGAGAACTTGTGTCTTCAGCAGCGGAGCCGGAGCCTTATGTGGAACCGTATATGGATGTCCACGACCACGTTGATTACTATGACGGGAGGGTTAACATGGTTTTCGATGATACGAGGACTAGTTTCGATCCGGACAATCATGATGCAACTGAGGAGGCACCGAATGTCGATGCTACGAAGTTCATGGATTTACTAGAGAATACAAGGACTCCATTATATCCTGGTTGTGAGGATCATTCACCGTTGGAGGTGGTTACAAGACAGTTGAGCATAAAGTTCGATTTTAACACATCGCAAGAATGCTACAACCGACTGATAGAGTTGATTATAGTGTAACGCCCCAGTCCCAAAATACGTAGGACTAGGAACGGAGCATGCCAGCTTCATATACGAGATATACTCCAATATATGGAAATCTCGAATATACACATAAGCTGTATTGTGAATAATAATAACAAACAGTCACAGGTAAAAACTATGTCTCATCCACACAGATATAAAGAAAAATGGTATCTCATGAATCAAAGTATATGTCAAAATATAGCTGTTGGCCGGGCGGAGACAAATCCACTACCGATACTAGAATAAACTGAAAGGAAATAGAGTCCAACCTCTAAGCTAAATAAAATAAGAAATGACGACTAAATAGGCTCCTCGACCCAATAGGGACAGCTGTGATCAGAAGGTACAACTCGCTCGAACGTGAAGGATGAGTCTATAGCGAAACCATACTCCTGCGGAAAGTCCTGCACACCTATACCTGGAGAGATCACCAGGTCCTCAGAGGGACATAACAAGATACAAAAAGAACATGCCACATAAACTGAATAAATATTGCTCAAATAAATAAGTCAATTGAATTATAACATGGTTCAATACGCACCTATTGAACGAGTGTACCATCCCCCCAACCAAACAAGGACATGAGATGGTAAACTAATTCACGGTGACGTATCTTTCCATGCCATGAATCCAATATGGTATCCGGACCCCAACAAGGTTCAATACCTTCTCATCGAAGTAGTAAGTCACACCTACAACCAAACAAGGATAAGATGTGACGAACTAATCCGCGACAAGTTATTGTTCCAAGCCACGGTCAGATACAAGTACCCAAACCAAAAGTACTCGTACCTAACGGATAAAGGTAGCCTACCATTCTATGTGAATGCAGTTTAAGTACATTCCTCCAACGCATGGGCCCTGGCTAAAAATGGGATCGGTATAGTCCCCCCTTGGGGCACCAAGGACCTCAGGCATAATCGTTCCACGAACGTCAGTGGCCAGCAGTAATAAGGGGTCGTCAACCCGCATCTCTAGTGGAGCGTACGGTCACAAGGGAAATGTATAAAGTAGCCCATACGCTAAGGATATGTACTCTCCGCCCAATGCCTACTATGTTGTATCCGCAATACATAACACCTATTAACCGCTAAGTCAAACTAAGCATGCAATGTCTATTAGCGGTTAATCCTATCGCATGGCTTATACGTACTAGTGGCCAGCCAGTCACGCTTGTCCGAGTTCTATATGTGACTCACAACACGTGGTATAAATGTGTCAAGGCCTATGAATGCAACACACAAGGGGTGGTCCCTTAACTCTAAGTTTAATAGGTAAGAAAATAATACATAGTAGGAAATATAACTGAACAGTAAGTTCTAACAAGTTATGCCATGTATCACAGTTTATTTTATATAAAGAAATAATGAATAATGCATGGAATATGAGCTAAAATAAATAAACAGCGGGTGGCAAGGTATCTTGCCTGGGGGTAATGTGCAGAATGGCGATGCCTGATGACTCAAATCGTCAGAATATGGAAGCAATAAAAGCCAACTTCTACAAACAACCTCGGATGCTGAAATAAACATCACGAACAGATTTGGCATAAAAGAAATACCTAGGAAATGCCTGTCCAAAAATCTAATTCTGGAACAGGGGCAAAATCGTAAATTCGGGTCAAAATGATATCCGTCGTTGGACCCGTTTTGCACCGAAACGCGTGCCAGGACCTACGGTCTCTAAATTTGTCAAACTACATGTCTACGGATCTAGTTTGAGGAGACAAATCCAACCGTATGTCCAAAGTTGGATTCCGGTGGGCTGTGCACAAATTCGCCCGTTAGAGCGGGTCGCAGGCCCGCCAATTTTGGTGTTCCGATCAACCTTCTCAGAATTGGGCCAAACTTGGCATACATGACCAAAAAATTGATACGGTCCTGATGGCGCAAGTTTCATGTCGATCCGACGAACGTGCACGAAGTTATGGTCAAGTTTGCAAAACGTCGATACGGGGGTATCTCGACGGATACGTACTGATTTCGTCGCGCACACACAACGAAATCGAGCCTCGTCAGTTCCCACACGTCGGCAACATCCATACGTGCCTTTCGATGCGTATAGTGCGCGACCACGTCGCCCGGTTTGTCGGGGCGTACGCCGTATCGGGAAAGTTTTCTAAAATTTTACTGTTTTTAAAATCAACTTTCTCTCAACTTTGTAGTCAAGATTCTTTGCATACAGGGAATGAAAAATTAAACTGAAAGAAGGAAATTGAAGTCCTATATGTTGGCTAAATAGTTGTTCAGAAAAATTTCCAAAACTTTTGCTAGGTTGGTCGAAAATCATCTCAAAACAGGGTAACATGAAGTCACGATTCTGTCCATATTCGGTAGATTTTTCATCGACTTGGCGTCGATTTTTCTAACTGATCGATGCGCTATATCCCAATCCAGTTGGTGGGATGTCTAGAGGGTTATATTGGCTTTACCTAGGATCTTCGAGTTCAAAAACTTATCGAGTAGAATTGCAGAAAGGTTGGAGTGAACTTGAGTACCTGGCGAGGCTCGGAAACAGGGTACCCTGTTTTGAGCTCGGTACGACTTCTACTCCGGCGTCGCACGGCCGTGTCAGGCGGTCGAGGGAGGCGCCAGGCTGCCGTAGGGATGTGGGATGATGGAGGGAAGTCTTCGCGCGCGAGAGTAGTCGAAATTTTGAGAGAGGTTAGGAAAATCCCGATCGGCTGTACCTATATGCCGAGTTTAAATCGGCTGATCCCTAATCGAATTTAAATTCGATTTAAATCTCGTTTTCGAATCAATCCAGTAGAGAATCATTTTGGGATATATAGGAACGAGTGGTTTAAAAGATTCGTGAAGATTTGATCACGAGTTTGATTCCATCAATCTTTTGCGGTCCGCAGAAGGAAAACTGGGGTCGGGAGTTTAAGTTTACTGTTCCCTTTTGGGAACAGTAAGCCGCTGGTTTTTGTTTATGTTTTTTTATAACAAAGCAGCTGAGCTGCTGTTGGGGTCGGGATCAAGCACAGCACTGTTCAATGAACAGTGCTGTTCAGTGAATAAATTTTTTTTACAGCATATAAAGCTTTTATATATATATTTGTATCTAATTAATCACACACACACCCTTCTAATATTAAATACTATAGAGAAAAATACCAAGGAGTATTTTAATACCTATATATATATAAAATAAAAATCCTTTTTATTATAAAAGCTCATTTAAACAATAAGTTAGCTCAATTAATAAATCATTTATCCTTTAGTAATGCACCAAAATAATAATAACCTAAATTCTAATATTCTCAAATATTCTTAAAATATTTAAAGAAATAAATTGTACCAAGTATGGTAATTACTACAAAATATAATTTGCCTTAATTTTTGGCTATGAAGGATGTTTGAAAATGAATTGAGATAAAATAAGCTTAAAAGTAAAATTATATATAAAAAAAATCCTATAAAAATTTAGGGGGTTTACATCCTACCCAACTTATAAAAATTCCGTCCTCGAAATTAAAATAAGACTTAATAAAAATATAATAAAGCGAAATAGGAAAAGAAGTGTTATGCTATGCCTAACGTCTATCTATCAAAGGGGTGGTTTTGGTGATACGTCATGTCTAATAAAACAATTGGTAGAACTAGGGTAATACCTGCTAGATCCTCAATCTCATGATGGGTGTCTATCGCCTCCATGGTAAATGCTTGCCCATGCCTTTGTCTGTTCATCTCCTGCCTAATATGAGCTGCCTGGTCAGGTGAAGGTGGTCCCCGCTGATATCCTTGAGGTGCTCTCATTCCCGGTGCTAGGGGCCTTGGCATCTGCTGCTGAGCTGGTGCTAAAGCAAGTAGGGTTGGTCCTTGGGTCTGCTGATGCGGTGTGAAGTCATGTCGTCTAGGACAATCTTTGACCTTGTGTTGCTCCGATCTACATTCTAAACACTGGCCCAACCGAATGCGACAATCTCTCTAAATATGCCCTTGTCTTCCACAGAAATAGCAAATAGGCTTCCCTCGAGCCTGGTAGGGCCCTGCTCTCTCCTGCTGATATGTCATGGGGCGTCTGATAGGTCCACTTGAGTCAACTCTAACTGGTCGGTGCATTGGGGTAGGACGCCTCTGGTCATGCTGTGCCTCCTTACGGAGAAGCTCCTGGCTACGTGCTTCCTCTAAAACAGCAGTATGAGAGACTCGAGACTGTATGGTAGTGTAAGGCTTAAGCTCTGGTGAAAGCCCTTGATGGAATCTCCTCGCTCTCTCCTGCTTCGTTGGTATCAACGACGCACCAAATTTACTCAGGCGGCTGAACTCCGCATCGTACTCATCTACTGACATGCTCCCTTGCTTTAGATGAAGGAACTGGTCGTATAGGGCGTCTCGAATATGGATGGGGAAAAATCTCTCATAGAAGAGGTCGTAAAACTGCTTCCATGTGATTCCAGTACCCAGTCGCCTCTCTTCAGCCTTCCACCAGTGATGAGCATTATCTTCTAAGAGTAAGTCGACTGATGTCATCCAATCATGTGCCGGCAACTGGAATGCCTTCAAGTATTTCTCTGTGCTGATAAGCCATGCGAAAACATCTAAAGGACCCTCGGTGCCTTTAAAATTCTTAGGCCCCATGTCGATGAAATCCTTAATAGAGCCCAGATAAGGTTGCGGAGCTGGTGCTGGATTTGGTATCGGGGCTGGTGGTGGAGGTCTAGCTAGGTACGCCATCATGCTCTGCCTCAATATTTCCATTTGTTGCCACTGAGATTGTAGCATAGCATACATAAACTGGGTGGTCGGGTCCGCATCAGTCGGAAGTGGAGGCAGTTGGGGTTCGAGCTGTGGTAAAATCTGCTGAGGCAATGGGGATGGTGCAGTCTCTCCTGGTGGTACAGCAGTAGTTTGCACAACCTGGCTGACTGGGGGCACTTGGGCTTCCTGCTGCACCGTCGATGGGTTCGTGGTATTCTGCTGTGGCTCTAGCTGATACGGAGTCACCGGGGTCATTGGGGAAACCTGTTCTCCCTGGGAAGTTGCATCACCAGATGTGATGGCTAGGGTAGGGGCGTGTCCGCTGTGTAGAGTCATAATGCTGGCACGAAGATAAGGGCAATGTTAGAATAGATTCAGATAAGTTTTGAGTCAAGCAATTGAAAGAGAGTTTGATAAAGAATTCAAAATGTCAACAACCAGTGGATGAGATCCTAGAGGGCAAATATGATAAGCTAACCACATCTCAATCCACGTAAAATCGTACGAAAGGCGAACCAATTGCACTATGGTTGATCAGACCACAATACACAGGTTCTGATAAGACAACGTATCAGTGGACGCCCACCATAAAACATATGTCCTGAACAAGCTCGATGAGAGAGTAAGCTCGTAAAACTAGGCTATAATAGCAACATTAGTCAAGGTAGTCCAATTACAAATACGCAAGATAATGATGAAAGAAAATATAAGTAGTTTACGCTACTTAAGAATCTAAGTCGTGTCCGATGTTCGTGCCTCTGCAGTCGTCCTACTGTCTTCTTGTCTAAGGCCTTGGTTAAAGTCAAAGGAATTTAGGTTGTGAGGCTTTCTACCCAACTTATAAGAGTCGAACTAGTAGTGTAATTGAATGGTGGAACATGATGACCTAGTACGCACGATAGAGGGATAAAGGTTTACGGAAGAATAATTCAAGCAAGAAGCAATCAAGATAGACAGTTGGGAGTTCGAAATGAAGGCGAGATAGAATGTCATAGATGTGGATGAGATCCTAACTTTCTAATCCTATACGCAGGCTTGCTTGGTACGGTAAGGTAACCAAACAATTTATTTTGACCCGCATGGGCCACCACAAAAACATGTAACGCCCCAGTCCCAAAATACGTAGGACTAGGAACGGAGCATGCCAGCTGCATATATACGAGATATACTCCAATATATGGAAATCTCGAATATACACATAAGCTGTATTGTGAATAATAATAACAAACAGTCACAGGTAAAACTATGTCTCATCCACACAGAATATAAAGAAAAATGGTATCACATGAATCAAAGTATATGTCAAAATATAGCTGTTGGCCGGGCGGAGACAAATCCACTACCGACACTAGAATAAACTGAAAGGAAATAGAGTCCAACCTCTAAGCTAAATAAAATAAGAAATGACGACTAAATAGGCTCCTCGACCCAATAGGGACAGCTGTGATCAGAAGGTACAACTCGCTCGAACGTGAAGGATGAGTCTATAGCGGAACCATACTCCTGCGGAAAGTCCTGCACACCTATACCTGGAGAGATCACCAGGTCCTCAGAGGGACATAACAAGATACAAAAAGAACATGCCACATAAACTGAATAAATATTGCTCAAATAAATAAGTCAATTGAATTATAACATGGTTCAATACGCACCTATTGAACGAGTGTACCATCCCCCCAACCAAACAAGGACATGAGATGGTAAACTAATTCACGGTGACGTATCTTTCCATGCCATGAATCCAATATGGTATCCGGACCCCAACAAGGTTCAATACCTTCTCATCGAAGTAGTAAGTCACACCTACAACCAAACAAGGACAAGATGTGACGAACTAATCCGCGACAAGTTATTGTTCCAAGCCACGGTCAGATACAAGTACCCAAACCAAAAGTACTCGTACCTAACGGATAAAGGTAGCCTACCATTCTATGTGAATGCAGTTTAAGTACATTCCTCCAACGCATGGGCCCTGGCTAAAAATGGGATCGGTATAGTCCCCCCTTGGGGCACCAGGGGCCTCAGGCATAATCGTTCCACGAATGTCAGTGGCCAGCAGTAATAAGGGGTCGTCAACCCGCATCTCCAGTGGAGCGTACGGTCACAAGGGAAATGTGTAAAGTAGCCCATACGCTAAGGATATGTACTCTCCGCCCAATGCCTACTATGTTGTATCCGCAACACATAACACCTATTAACCGCTAAGTCAAACTAAGTATGCAATGTCTATTAGCGGTTAATCCTATCGCACGGCTTATACGTACTAGTGGCCAGCCAGTCACGCTTGTCCGAGTTCTATATGTGACTCACAACACGTGGTACAAATGTGTCAAGGCCTATGAATGCAACACACAAGGGGTGGTCCCTTAACTCTAAGTTTAATAGGTAAGAAAATAATACATAGTAGGAAATATAACTGAACAGTAAGTTCTAACAAGTTATGCCATGTATCACAGTTTATTTTGTATAAAGAAATAATGAATAATGCATGGAATATGAGCTAAAATAAATAAACAGCGGGTGGCAAGGTATCTTGCCTGGGGGTAATGTGCAGAATGGCGATGCCTGATGACTCAAATCGTCAGAATATGGAAGCAATGAAAGCCAACTTCTACAAACAACCTCGGATGCTGAAATAAACATCACGAACAGATTTGGCATAAAAGAAATACCTAGGAAATGCCTGTCCAAAAATCTAATTCTGGAACAGGGGCAAAATCGTAAATTCGGGTCAAAATGATGTCCGCCGTTGGACCCGTTTTGCACCGAAACGCGTGCCAGGACCTACGGTCTCTAAATTCGTTAAACTACATGTCTACGGATCCAGTTTGAGGAGACAAATCCAACCGTATGTCCAAAGTTGGATTCCGGTGGGCTGTGCACAAATTCGTCCGTTAGAGCGGGTCGCGGGCCCGCCAATTTTGGCATTCCGATCAACCTTCTCAGAATCGGACCAAACTTGGCAGACAAGACCAAAAAATTGATACGGTCCTGATGGCGCAAGTTTCGCGTCGATCCGACGAACGTGCACGAAGTTATGGTCAAGTTTACAAAACGTCGATACAGGGGTATCTCGACGGATACGCACTGATTTCGTCGCGCACACACAACGAAATCGAGCCCCGTCAGTTCCCACACGTCGGCAACATCCATACGTGCCTTTCGATGCGTATAGTGCGCGACCACGTCGCCCGGTTTGTCGGAACGTACGCCGTATCGGGAAAGTTTTCTAAAATTTTACTGTTTTTAAAATCAACTTTCTCTCAACTTTGTAGTCAAGATTCTTTGCATACAGGGAATGAAAAATTAAACTGAAAGAAGGGAATTGAAGTCCTATATGTTGGCTAAATAGTTGTTCAGAAAAATTTCCAAAACTTTTGCTAGGTTGGTCGAAAATCATCTCAAAACAGGGTAACTTGAAGTCACGATTCTGTCCATATTCGGTGGATTTTTCATCGACTTAGCGTCGATTTTTCTAACTGATCGATGCGCTATATCCCAATCCAGTCGGTGGGATGTCTAGAGGGTTATATTGGCTTTACCTAGGATCTTCGAGTTTGAAAACTTATCGAGTAGAATTGCAGAAAGGTTGGAGGGAACTTGAGTACCTGGCGAGGCTCGGAAACAGGGTGCCCTATTTTGAGCTCGGTCCGACGTCTACTTCGGCGTCGCACGGCCGTGTCAGGCGGTCGAGGGCGGCGCCAGGCTGCCGTGGGGACGTGGGATGATGGGGGAAGTCTTCGCGCGCGAGAGTAGTCGAAATTTTGAGAGAGATTAGGAAAATCCGTATCGGCTGTACCTATATGCCGAGTTTAAATCGGCTGATCCCTAATCGAATTTAAATTCGATTTAAATCTCGTTTTCGAATCAATCCAGTAGAGAATCGTTTTGGGATATATAGGAACGAGTGGTTTAAAAGATTCGTGAAGATTTGATCACGAGTTTGATTCCATCAATCTTTTGCGGTCCGCAGAAGGGAAACTGGGGTCGGGAGTTTAAGTTTACTGTTCCCTTTTGGGAACAGTAAGCCGCTGGTTTTTGTTTATGTTTTTTTTTTTAACAAAGCAGCTGAGCTGCTGTTGGGATCGGGCTCAAGCACAGCACTGTTCAATGAACAGTGCTGTTCAGTGAATAATTTTTTTTTTACAGCATATAAAGCTTTTATATATATATATTTGTATCTAATTAATCACACACACACCCTTCTAATATTAAATGCTATAGAGAAAAATACCAAGGAGTATTTTAATACCTATATATATAAAATAAAATTCCTTTTTATTATAAAAGCTCATTTAAACAATAAGTTTGCTCAATTAATAAATCATTTATCCTTTAGTAATGCACCAAAATAATAATAACCTAAATTCTAATATTCTCAAATATTCTTAAAATATTTAAAGAAATAAATTGTACCAAGTATGGTAATTACTACAAAATATAATTTGCCTTAATTTTTGGCTATGAAGGATGTTTGAAAATGAATTGAGATAAAATAAGCTTAAAAGTAAAATTATATATAAAAAAAAAATCCTATAAAAATTTAGGGGGTTTACATATAGAGATATTGTCGGCGGGTGCTAAGTTACCTAAAGACTTCTAGTATAGGAAGTTGAAATCGCTTTGGATGGGATACAAGAAAATCGATGCATGTCGCAACGGGTACATGCTGTACTACAAAGACGAAAATGATGAAGACGTGTGCATATTTTGTGCTGCTGATCGCTACAAGATAACTAATACAGGAAGGTCTGACACTGCAAGGAAGCCGATCGATTAGATGCACTACTTGCATTTGACGTCGCGATTGAAGAGGTTGTTTATGGTGAAGGTAACTGCACTTCGATCGAGAGTATCCAATTTTGCTTCAGATCCGCGTAAGTAAGATTGGGGCTCTCCTTCGATGGTTTCACCCCATTCGGACTTTCGAGCTCCCACTTTTCGTGTTGTCTTGTAATTGTCACTCCGTACAACCTATCTCCTTGGATGTCCATGAAGACTCCGCATATGTTCTTAACGTCATCATCCCGGGTCCGAATAATCCGAAGAGAAACTATGACGATTGGATAGTTAAATGTATGCTTATTGTAACCCCCTGTTTTCTAGATCTCAATTATTTCAATATTTTATTATTTTTGAAATATTTATTTAGATCTATATATATTATATTATTCTTTGGAATATTATTTCTTTTAATAGTTTATATTCATTTAATATCTTGTGTACAACCAGCCCATTCACCAAACCCACCAGCTCTCATTTGGACTTTAAACCCAAGTTATGAAGCCATAGTAATCTCTGTTAAGAGCTACAACCTATGTTATTAACTAAAGCCACAAAATTCTTTTATACCAGCCAGGCCAACCAAGCCCAGCCCATAGCTGACTCAATTGGTAAGCCAACATTGGTTTTAAGCCCTATATCAACCCAAGTATAGGAAGCTAGCCAACTTCTATTTTTCAACTGCTGTTTTGAAGCCCAAGACCTAACTTCCATATCAAACCCACAAGTTTCTTTAAACCAAATGCTTACTAACTCCAGCCCTTAGTAACCCATAAAACCATTTCTTAACTCAGCCTAACTCCTATTAAGAAGAGGCAGCCACATTCCATCATCTGTTGCACTTCGGGTCGGGACCCGTTTGGGGCGCTACCCGACCCACTAAGGATATAAACCCCTTTTCTTCGTTTACATTGCGGATCTTAATGTCAACTCGTCTTCCCAATCCTCGCCGACGACGAAGCAGCAGAGCCACTCCGGCGTGGTGCCAGCTAGTCCCGGCTGCTCTCGAGCTTCCCGAATCTTCTCCTCAACCGACTTTCCTTTCCCATCCCCTCCGTTCACCTACCCACCGACATAGTCCAAGCCAATCCCCGCCGTTCGCCACCAACCACCGGTGACCGTGCTGCGCCTATAAGTACGACCACCACTCCCCTCTTCTCTCATCCTCCCGATCGTCGGCGAAGCCCTGTCCCAATGGACAGTGCCAGCTTCTTCTCCCCGGTTCTTTGTGCATGCTAAGCTTGGCCATGGCGGTGGCCACCACCCCAGCGAGAGGCGACTAGTAGCGGCATCAATTCCTCCATGGCGTCACCTCGGCGAGCTCCGGCACATACTGATCTCAGGGTCAACGCCACAGCGATCGCCGTCCAAACGAACGTCGACACGTGAAGACTCTGGTGAGTTCTTTCTCACTTTCTTCTTCCTCTTTCCATTCGAGTTCTATTGATTGTTCGAAATTGGGATTAAATCTATATCGTCTTGATCGATTGAACGAACGGTCTCTTCGGCAGATTGAATTCTCGATTGATTTGGTCAGTCGTACTTGGACAGGTTGATCGATCGGACTCGGTTGGGTGAGTTCTCATTCGACAATTTCTGATCGATTCTTTTATTCCTCCTTTGAATTTCCTGATTGAATAAACAGGAAGACCTACACTATTCGTTCCTGTTTCTATGCATGACTGGTGCTCGATGAAATGACTAAGACAGTCTCCTATCAGTTTGGACACGAGGACGAGCGTATCGGACTCTGGGACACTGAGGGAATACGTTACTTCAAGCTCAGATATCTTCTCTTACTATTTCTATGGGATGTTGGTGTTGATCCGGTTTTCTTGAGTGAGGCGATCGGTTGAATCTGTTTTGGACACGAGAGATTGGTGCAGATCTTGTGTCAGGTTGACACAGGAGATCACGATGCTGTTTAGGCTTACTGGCACCATCCCGTGTCCAAGCCGGAACCAGGTATACTTCTTTGCAGAGGAGAGTAAATTTGAGTTGAGGTAGCCGTTAGATTAGGGCATGTTTGGTAAATCGTAAGTGTTGAAAAATATGGATTTAGACTTTCAAAGAGGAAAGTGGGATAGGAATCCATGTATTTTTTTGTCCTCCAATAGGGAAAAATGTGTTTGGTTGAGATAGGAAGTGAGAAGTGAAAAGTGAAAAATCAGAGGAATGTGTTTGGTTGAGATAGGAAAGTGGAAAGTGAAATAATTAGCTTTAATAAATAAAATAATTAGTTTAATAAATTAACAGAGTTAACAGAGTGAAATAATTAGCTTTAAATTAATCTAAATTAATAAAAATTAAATAATTAGTTTTTGCTAGATTACAAAATTAAATAATTTAGCAATATTAAGCTCAAATTTTCATGCATCTTGAGAAGTTATTTCCCAATTAGTAATTATTATTATTATGGATATAGTATCCTTTGCAAAAAAAAAATCCAAAAAAAATCACATACGGCTGATTAAAAAAACCACATCCGGCTGCCAAAAAAATTCCAAAAAAAAAACCCAAGCAAAATGAACCCAACAATTTGTTTTTTTTAAGGAAAAGCAAAAAAAAAAAAAAAAAAAAGGATTCACACCCACATCCGGCTGCCAACTCCGGATGTGGAGTAGCCCAAAACCAAAGCAAAATGAACCCAACGATTTTTTTTTTTTTTTTAGGAAAAGCAAAAAAAAGGGATTCCCACCCACATCCGACTGCCAACTCCGGATGTGGAGTGGCCCAAACCCCCCCCCCCCCCCCCCCCCCCCCCCCCCCCCCCCGACAGGAAGTGGGATTGCAAGCTCCCCTCTCCTTCCCCCCTCTAACCAAATACCGGAACTACTCTTCCAAGCTCAAAATCCGGCTGAAGTGGGATTCCTTCCCCCACTTCACCGTTACCAAACAGCCCCTTAGGGTAATTTGAAACATGTTGTGGATTCGATCAGTAATGTCTGATATATTTAAATGTGCTCTGTGGGCTAGAGATTGGGCCAGGGATTAAAGAAATGGTTTGTTTTCTATAAGCATGGATTTTGGGCCAGGCTAGAAGCTTTTGGGGCTATTAAACTTTGGAGATTGTTGGAGTTGGTCTAAATAGTTAAAGAAGCATTGGCCAGGACTATAGTCATACAGTGAGCAAAAGTCTTATTGGGCCTTTAATAGCTTATTTGCTATTAATTATTATAATGTGTGAGCTGTTGTATTAAGTCTCAATCTTGGGGCAGCTTATATACTATGCTAGACTAGCTTAATTGGTATTGCTAGGATAAATGATTAATAGTGATTGGGAAGTTAGTTAATAGAGTAACTTAGCTATTAGAAATTGATTAGGATTTTTTTTTTTTTTTTTTTTTTTTTTTTTTTTTTTTTTTTTTTTTTTTTGATATTGTCTGAATATCATTTTCCTATTTTTAGGTGATTAGAAGACATTGACAATTCTCGAGAAGAAGGCAAGTACATGTATCTTGATTTTACTGTCACTTTGCATGCATATCATATTGCACATGATTCTTACTTGTTATTTCACTTGCTAGCATGTCATCATGTCGTGTCGTGTCGGGGTGGGAAGAATATCAGAGGGCATGTAGTCACCTAAGCCTGAGCGTGTATCTGATTGTTAGTATTGGCACGATATACCTTATACCTATACTTGCATGCTAGTATATTGGTGCCATATACGACGCGCTTGTTTACTTGACTGCTAGTATATAGTACACGATATGTTTTACTATAGACATGTATGATAGCATATTGTTGTTATATATCTTATTCCTGATAGTGTAGCATACATGGTATGCCTTATCTATATACATGTCTGCTAGCATATCATTACTCTATGCTCTTGATTATTCCTGATAATGTAGCGTACATGGTATGCCTTACCTATATACATGCCTGCTAGCATACCATTACTCTATACTCCTGACTTGATAGCCCTACATGCTTGACAGTGTTCTATTGCATGTTCATTTAGCTAGTGCATATTTTGATTATCTTATATTTACCTGTCTTTCAGTTCTCTTGCTTTACTGTTCCCTTGATTGTCTATTGGTAAGTATTATTGAGTTACACTGTGCTTTGCTCCTTTCCTGACTGGATCGTTGATTACAGGTGAGATTGATTCCTTATAGTGTTATGGCCAGCATGAAGACCTAGCAACGGAGCTCACTTCGAATATTGAGATGTATTCATGTATGGGAGATTGACTGGATGTATTTGAGTATATGTTATTTGTAGATAGTCTTCATATTCTTTACCGACTTTGTACTCGGATATTCATGTATAAGCCTGTAATAATTGCATAGTGATCTGTGATGATTAATAGCGGATAACTCGTGATAGATGCTGTGATGAGAGAGGATTATACTAACTGATGACTAGATGGCAAACTACTGCTGTATGCCGGGCATGACTCGATTCGTACTCAATTATTCGGGAGCGGATTGTGACACTTATCGAGATGCATACTTTTCTAGGATGAGTATCTTAGGCTACATGAGCGGGCGATTGCTAGTGCACCTCCATAGGGGGCTGGTACTTCCTTGCAACCCTCTCTAGCTCCGTCGGCGGACGACTTTTAGATGACCACCGTTAGTGATCTTCAGAGGGGTACGTACTACGATACGGGATCATATGGCACATTTGTTGCAACGGAGTCATCTAGGGCGTCCTCTGCCAGTGTGCATTCCCTACAGCCCTCACAGGAGTCGTCCCAAGTCGAGGAGAGCGTTGCCCGATAGGTTGCTGAACTGCGTGATAAGATGCTGGGGAGGATTGTGGAGCAGCCCCAGTTTCGACCGTAGATGGACGATGCGATGCTCAACGCACGATTTGATACTCTCGAGCACACCATCATAGAACATGGCGAGAGGACATACCCTAACGTTACGATGTTGCAAGGGATGCAGATTGCCATAGGCGATCAGCTTTTAAGGCTAGAGGATACGATGGCTCAGAACAGTATGAGACTGGCATCTGCCTTGGATATATACAATGCTAGACTTAACGCATTAGAGCAAACACGTCCTCCTGGTCTGCCTGCATCGACACCGACTCCATCATTACACTGCCTCCTTCATCGTCATCGGTGACGCTTACACATAAGCAATATGAGTTCATGATATCCCATATGCGCTGTGGTGCTCCTCCCCTGATCAGTCGTAGTCCTTCGTTGGACAGTTTGTGTTTGTTTGTTTGTGTGTTGGCCCATTCTTGGGTCTGATGTATTTATTTCAGACTTTTAGTTACATTATTTCATTATTGTAATTGATGTGATGTGCTGGCCCTTTATTGGGTCTTTAGTGGATAATATTTGACGTGTAATGTTGAGTGTTCCATTCTTGGATCTTATGTATTTACATTCTATTATATTTGTTTAATGTAGTGCAATTTTTTTTTATCCATTCCCATATGCTATTCCGGTGTTGAGTGTTCCACCGAAGGGGTCGATGAACTCAGGAAATTTAATAGAGGTTTGCTCCGGGTCTAGTTTTCATAAACTATGATTTAATAAATGCAGGAAGATTCTGGACACAAAATAAAATGCTTTCTATTTTTTTCCTTTTTTTACAGTTTTGCGACGATCAGCGACTTCCAGCGACAAAAGATTACGTCGCTAAACATGTATCCGGATGTCGCTAAGTTGTATTGGTGCCGTTGTTAAACGTCGGTACACGTCGCAACCTTACTGACATGGCAAAGTCTTACCATGTCAGCATTGGCGTAGCAAAATATTGTTTTAATTATCGCTAAATCGGCAACGTTTAGCAACGAAGCTTGGTGTCGCTGATTAGCAATGACATGTCGGTGTGCGTCGCTAAGCGACATTCCTTTGTTGCTGAGTGACGTCGTTACAGCGATGAATAGCGACATTTTTGGTGTTAGTGACCATCGATTACGTGACCTAACTTTTAGTCGGTAAAAACTTTGCTAAAATTTTTTAGCGATTTTTTTTGCATATTAGCGACTTTATCGGAGTCACTAATTTGACTTATTCTGGTAATACGGTTGGTCTTTGATGCTCAACCTTGACATGCTCGCAAACTAAGCACTGAGAGACAAACCCAGCTATCTCCCTCTTCATACCATTCCACCAGAAAAGCTGACGAATATCATGGTACATCTTCGTCCCTCCTGGATGAACATAATACTGAGAACTGTGGGCCTCTGACATAATCTTGTGTCGGTATCTTCGCTCGGCACACAAAGACGACTTCCAAACCGGAGTGTGACATCCTCATGGATGCACAACTCCGCACTGCGCCCTGCAACACTCTCTGCTCTGAGTCGCTAAAGCCTAGCATCCCTTGACTATGCTACTCTGATCCTCTCCACAATGGTAACTGAACCTGCAAGAATGCCATCATAGCCGCCTCACCAGGTAGTACTACCTCAATGCCTATCTCCTAAAGGTCCTCTAGAATGTGAGCTGCTCTCTAAAGAAATAGACTACGGGTCTCCTGCTCAAAGCGTCTGCAATGACGTTTGCCTTCTCCGGATGATACTGAAAATCAACATTACATCCTTCAGTAACTCAAGCCACCTCCTCTGCCACATGTTCAGATCCCTCTAGGTGAACACATACCTCAAGCTCTTATGATCAGTGAAAATCTCCACTTGATCACCATACAAATAATGTTTCCAAAGCTTGAGGGCAAACACGATCGCGGCCAACTTAAGATCATGCATCGGATAGATCTTCTCATGGTCCCGAAGCTGCCGAGACGCATAAGCTATCACTTTGCCGTGCTGCATAAGGGCACAACCAAGTCTTCGGCCTGACGCATTAAAATACACCGTTAACCCACTTGGTCCGACGAGTAATGTCAAAATAGGAGCCAAAATCAAATTCTTCTTGAGCTTCTCAAAAGAAGCCTGACAAGCATCTACCACTCAAATCTCACATCCTTACACGTCAACCGTATCAAGGGTACGAAGATCCTAGCGAAGTTCGTAGAAACCGTTTTATTGTAACCTGCTAATCCCAGAAAATTACGTACATCTGAACCTATTCGGGGTACTGGACAACACTCGATAGCCTCTATCTTCTTGGGGTTCACCTCAACACCACCTCCAGCAATAATATGACCCAAGAAAGAGACTCGATCAAGCCAAAAATCACACTTGCTGAACTTCATATAAAGTTGATGGTCCCGAAGAATCTGAAGAACCACATGAAGATGCTGCTCATGCTCTTCCTCGGTCTGACTATAGACCAAGATATCATCAATAAACATTATCACAAACTGGTCTAAGTAGGACATGAAGATGTGATTCATGAGATCCATAAAAATTGCTGGCATATTGGTCGCTCCGAAAGGCATAACAAGGAACTCCCAATAGCCATACCGAGATCTAAACGCCGTTTTGGCAGTCCTACATACTGCTAGTGCACGCCCCAATCCCAAAATACGTAGGACTAGGATACGTATACATGCCATCTACGTATCGAGAGGACACCGGCCCAGCTCGAATATGTATAAGTTGTCTGGTTTTCTTAAGCAATATATCCATTCAACTACAAATATCTCAATCCACTGAAGATAAACTCTTGTATAAATCAAGTAAACTAATGCTGGTCAAACATTAGCAAACCGGCTACTACAAGTAACAAGAAAAGATAATATACAATAAAGTGGACCAAACTCTAATGCAATTATCTTGAACAAGCTTCTAATGAAAGATAAAGCTTGTAAAACTAGGCTATACAGCAGCAATGTCAAAGTAATATAATATAGGACGAGTATGAAAAGATATAACTAAATATACCTGCAATTCCTGAGAAACAATAATCAATTCTCCAATGTATTCTACCTCGATCACTTCAACTAATACCTAGAGAGATCACCAGGTCCTCAGAGGACTAGCAAGACACATAATATACATGCCTACTTTAACAGTTTTTTACATGCAAGAAGGATAGGGAATGGTACAAGTAAATAATATGAAATTAAGGAATAATTGTAAGTGGCATGCCGTCAAGGATAGTGCTATCAAGCATGACTAATAGTAAGTTGGTGTAACCGCGGCCCGATGGGAACTCACAATCCTATAGTCAGTAGCCGATGGGGAATCTCTAACTATAATAAGGCTCATCCGCACTCGATGGGAGCTCACGAACAAGGTGGTCATGTATAGTCACGTCTAATAACAGGTCATGGTCAAATCAAACGATCATGACCGGGTCAAGTCAATCAAGTACCGAAAATCAGACTAAGTTCAAGTCCAAGTCAAACAGGTCAGGAGATCATGGCATAGATGTAAGCCCCATCTAATTTTATTAATTATTAATATGTATCATTTAGTTAATTTCCCATTATTTTTGTTGTTGACATTTGGTTATTTAAAACACATTTCTATATGTATACAAACATCTGTAGTGGAAGAAGGGTTTATTGCAAACAATTGTATTCCAGGGACCATATTGTAAATTTTGATTTCAAACTTTCAAATACTCGAAGAGGCTGTACTCCTAGTTTAAATCGATTTTTGAATAACTCTTTTAGTATCAATAGATAAGCTCAGATCAATTCAAATAGTTTGAATTCCCCAAATCTATTCCTTTGATCACATCCCTACCAACATATATATATATATATATATATATATATATATATATATATATATATATATATATATATATATATATATATATATATATATATATATATATATGCAAGCAATGATTCGACAGTGTTTCCCCTATAAACCCAGCGAACCCCTCTATTCCTGACAACAAGAGATCGGCAGCAGTAATTGGAGTTGGAAAATTGTGCTGAATACAGGTAACCCTTCCACCTTCTCAATCACATGATGTTAGGTGGATAGATGTTTGATGTTTTTCCTTAATAGATACACAGGGATGCAATCCTGACACAAGCAAGAAGGGTAGTGGGTTTCGTATGGTTTAATGGGCTAGGCAGGTACCTGGTCCTCTATTTTTGAGTTT
The DNA here is from genome assembly GCA_029216955.1 of Iris pallida. Taxonomy (NCBI): domain Eukaryota; kingdom Viridiplantae; phylum Streptophyta; class Magnoliopsida; order Asparagales; family Iridaceae; genus Iris; species Iris pallida. The sequence goes on from JANAVB010003398.1 coordinate 31,689,814, forward strand.
CATATACACGTACACCTCTCGTCAGGACCCTTGTCGCTTAGGTTTTGATACAAAGTTATAACCTGGATTAGCATATCACCACAGAGACCTGTGTACCCAGGGTTGGGAATTCAGTTGGGAAGGCAACCCGGTGGTGCATCTCGAATACCAGGAGTGGTGTATCAAGGAGATGGTAGACTGATACAGGCCTATACCAGACCTAGCCATCAACCCTTCAGGAATACCCAAACGCAGGGTTGACTTGGGAAGCCAAGACCCCGACATAGAAGCAAACCTAAGATCTAATACAGATGACTACATGTAGACTTAATGAATGGGTACTTGTTGACACCACTGTGGCATCAAACCCTACTCGTAATAGGGTGTACCAGAGCCTTATCTTAGGCTAACTCAGGGATAGACAGGTACACTGGTCACCTTCCAATCCTAGGTTTTGCTAGGTGGTACATTAGAGTAGCCCCTTGAGTAGTTAGAACTGACAACCTAAGACTAGAATAGATTGCACCAGTGTACAATTTCCAGGTTATCACACAATTAATATCTTAGGATAATACACATGTTTCCATAGGAACAAAACTGGGGAGCATGGGACTGCTAGTTAAAGTGAAGGAACACTCAATGTTGCATGTTCCCATAGTTACAGTAACTCTTCATTGGGTTATGAGTATCGGTATTGGGATAACCAGACCTCGGGTAAATCGAGTTATGTTTTCATAAACTGATGTACTCTTAGTATTCAACTTCATGTACTATAATGACTCATATCAGTCCCATTACTTTTGACCTCTTGCCTTACCCCAGTTGTGCTAAGTAGCAGGTTTGGGGGGGGGGGGGAAAGTTATTATTAAACCTTCATACTCGAGACCTTAGGTATCAGTCCAGAGGAATAGACATATAGGAAACTTATTAAGCAGAACAGTATATGTTTTATTGGCTAAATACATGTATACATGATACACAGTCCTCGGAAAGGATCATATTTGAGGGGAACTTCCCTTGACCCAGAAGCCTCAGATTCCTTTGTAATGCTGTTAACACCATGGTGGGTAGGCTAGAGTATGCAGACCATCCCCAACTCTGGGATATTACTGAGTATCAATAATTTTGTGAGTTGTTGTGTTACCATATTAACCAGTACAGACATCAAAGCCAATGTACCTAGGTCCTAAGAATGGAGTCAATTATCACCAAGATGCTTGCACCATTGTATTAAAGACTTAGAAAAGAGAAAATAGACAAATCGTACTGGATTTATGAATTTCTCCTTAACACTATAATTTCATTTAAATAGGTTCCTTGGATCTCGATTTGGACTTTGACCAGTGCCAGCAGTCCGGGACGCCAGGCGAGTACAGTTTATTGTTTGTTTTCAGTATTGATCTTTACTATACATCAGTGATTAGTCGATAGATATGTGATTTCAGTTTTTATGTCGATTTTTGTTTATTGTGTGTCGGAAGGGTGAAGTACCAACGATGTGTGATCTGACTTTAGACCGTGTAGACCGTGATTTTATTTGCATTTATATCTTGTAGATCGTGTAGATCGTGATTATTATTTTTGTAGACAGTGTTTTTTTATTGTAATATTTCATGTAGACCGTGTAACTGTAGACCGTGTAACTTTAGACCGTGTAACTTTAGCCCTTGTAGACCGTGTCGCATAATTGTCCCGAGACCGATCACATATCAAAGGTATTTCAGTCGGTCAGTTGGTGAGTATTTTATTGCATTTCATTTTCTGTTCTTACTATTCAGTTTTATTGTCTTTCTTCAGTTTATTTATGAATCATATGTCTAAAGGCTAACCCCTGTTATATAGTCATTTTTATACATTGGAACTGCACTCAGTGAATTGTACTCGTTCCATCCTGACTGGGTAACCAAACAAATTTTAGGTGATGACGATGAGATCGTGTGTCCTGAGCATTATGGTCCTCACTTGGAAGATGTGTTAGAGACAGACTTCGCTTATCAGGAGGAGTATGCAGCAGCTGATTCCGCTGCACTATCTTAGATATGTTAGTTAGTGCTGAGACCTTGTATTGGATATTTGAGTTGACTTTGAGACATGTAGTTGAGATTATTTTTATTATAGATTTCATATATTGTGAGACGATTCTATCTTTATCTATTTGATGCTGAGTTGAGATTTGGAGTCGATATATTTCCTTGTGATATATTGTATTGCGTGGATGTTCATCATATTGTTATAGTGTTCTACCGTCGACTCTGCGGCGTAGGCTGTACGTGTACACGGTTCATGCCCAAATATTGGATACGGGTCTTGACAATAGACAAAACAACACTATCACTAGACATGAACAAGATAAGAAAGTAGAACAAGTAATATAGAAAAGAGTAAAAATCTACGTGCACGTAAAACTAGAATAACTATGACATGGAATAGAAGAAATATGGAACTAAGTAAGATATAAAAATAGCAATATAGAAAAGCCTGTAAGTACTGTAAAGTTTGGCAAGGTGTACTTGCCTGGTGTAGACTCAACCACGTCTAAATAACCTGTCAGATCAAATGTCTGCGAAAGCTGAACTCCTACAAATGTCTCCAGATAATGAAATAAATATTTCTAATATTCCCAGGATAAGCAAATAGCTAGGATAGGCTACCAATAAGTCCAATTCCGGACACAGGGGCAAAACGATAATTTTGGGTCAAAACGGTATCCGCCGTTGGACCCGCTTTGTACCGAAAAGCGTGCCAGAGTCTATGGTCTCTAAAATCGTCAAACTATATGCCTACGAAATTGTTTTGATGAGACGAATCCAATGGTATGTCCAAATTTGGATTTCGGTGGGCCGTGCACAAATTTGCCGATTTAGTTGGATCGTGGGGCTCACAAAACGGCGATCCGGTCAACTGTCTCAGATTCGGACCAAACTTGGCATACAAGACCAAAAAAGTGATACGGTCCTGTTGGCGCAAGTTTCGTCTCTAACTGATGAACGTGCACAATATAATTGGAGAATTTCGGAAAAGACCGATACAGTAAATTTTGACGGATACGTATCAAATTCGTCGCGCACACGCAACCAATTTGAATTCCATCAAAGCCCACACGTCCGCGAAGTCGATATGCACCTTTCGATGCTTTCGGTTCATGACCACGTCGTTCGGTTTGTCGGAACGCACGTCGTATCGGAAGAATTTTGAGTTTTTGAAAACAGTTTTTCGAGGATTTTGAAACTGGCTTTATTCGAAAACTAATGACAGGAAAAATACACACAGAAGGTCGTTGTGAAGCCGTTTATATTGGCTACAACTCAGTTCAAGTGGATTTTGGAATTTTTCGATATTCTGTTTGATATTCGACTTCCAAAACACTGATTCGGGACAGTTTCTATGTTCTAGAAATCTATATTTTTCTTGATTTTCTATGAATTTTCATGATAAATTTAGGATGAATCAAATCAAACTACTTGAAGGAGTTTGTAGAGGGTTACCACAGCTACCCATAGAAATTTACGAATCGAGTCTTCGTTGAACGAACATAGAGAAAACGTACATTGAAGTTGGGCTCGTGGCGCAGTTGCTGCTTCCGTTGCTCCATTATTCTGTCGTAAGCACACGCGTGAGCGCTTCCGGCACTGCCTCGCCGTGTGCGATCGCGAGGGAGTGGCATGCTGGGGTCCGGCGACGCGACGATGGGGGCGCCCGGCGATGGCGGCTGCCTGGCCCCGCTGCTACTGCCAATGCTGGTGCTGTCGCTGCTCTTTCTCAATGCACGGGTGAAGGGAGGGGAGGTTTGGTTTGTTTAATATAGAATAGGAACTTAGTTAGGGTTTTTAATAGGTTATTATTTAATATATAGATATGTGTATATATATGTGTATACATACTCTAGTATAAATACTTATATACATATCAATATATACATAGTTATATTCCCAAAAACATATTCATAATATATGGTTGTATATATAAGGTGTACACATATACAATAGGCATATATATTTTACAAGTATTAAATGATATTTTAGATTAATAGATATATACAAAAATATTTATATAAAATCGTATATAAATATGTAGATAACCTTACAAATAGTAAATCATATATATATTTATATATGGATAAAATAGAATTCAAAACTTACAAAATTTGTATAATAAGCCTTATAACACTATTTAAAAAATATATATACTTACTCCTTGTACATAAGTTATATAAATTCCATTATATCATATATGTTTATATTTATAACTAACTAAATAAATATATAATCTTATAAATACAAAATTGTATCAAACCTATTACGCTATACCAAATTCCGTAAATAATTCAAAATAATTCTACCGGGTCATGGCAACCTAACGTAGGCTCTACCAAGTGGGATTGGCTGGGTGAGGGTCTAATTACATGCTAGTCAGAATAGAACTTGAAAAGTCAACCATGAGTCTCTCGTGCCATTCACAAATAAATAGCACAAGGGAATCCGATTGAGTGGCACACCCTTGGCATGTATGTCGTAGTCTCAAAATGGGTCAAAATCATATATTGGGTCAAATAGTTTTGATCAATGTCGAGTCCCGAATTCAAGTTGGAAGTTAGGTCTAGAATTTCGATAATCATTCGAATAACCTAAATTGACCCGAAGTTGCGCGAAGTCAAAATGATGCTAGGGGACAAGTTTGGAAGGGACATGATATATCAAATTGAAGATGGACTCGTCTACTTCAAAACTCATAAAGGTTGTTTCGAAAGATTGCCATTTCTTGTGCTCCAAAAATCAAAGCTACATAGAAGTACATCTATATCAAAATTAATATTAAAATATAATTTAATAAATATAAAACCATATAAAATAAATGAAAAAAATAATTACCAAAAATCAGGGACCTCACAGCTAGGACTGCCACAAATTTTGGCAATCATAAAATGAACTTGCTGTACAGCAAGTCCAATTTAGAACTGCTAAAATTTATAGCATTCCTACATATTGCTTGGACTGCCATAAATTTTGACAGTCCTAAAATCGATAGTCCGACCACGAAATTGGTCGGTCGAGGAGTTACAGAGACTGCTTCAGAAGGAATGTCGTATTCTTCGGAAGGACCGGGTTGATCATTTAATAGATTTGGTGACCTAGTTTCTTCTTTAAATAGGGTTTCACCCATAATTCAGACATTGTTACATATAATTCAATTATTTGGGGAGAACCAATTACTTAGAAAATTTTATAAGTTTGTCGAAAACGTACCGAATAAACTATGAATATTCATCGAAGATCTACGAAATTGATTGGAGTGTAGTTGGGGCCACAACTTTAAAGTAAAAGTTAGAAGCTTTCTAGGATTTGGAGAAGAGAAGTGAGAAAGGAGATGAGAAAAAACAAATAAAATTGACTTATACCTACATTTGAGCTAGTCCTCTATAATGTTTTAAGTGATAAATTTCTAAATAAAAAAAATTGGACTAGTCCTCACTCCTCAATAAGAAGCGCCATTATAATTTGCCTTTTTTTTTTCAAAGGAAAAAAAAATTGGGGTCCGGCTAAACACACCCCCCACTTACTTTACACACCCCAAAAAAAATTTTTAAAAAAAAGAAAAAGAAAAATTCCTATTCTACCCTCCGGTCCCCCCCCGCTCGCCGACCCCGACTCCTCCGCCTCCTCTTCCCGATCCTCCTCCTCCTCCTCCTCCTCCCGATCCTCCTCCCACCTCCTCCTCCTCCTCCTCCTCCTCCCGCCCCCTCAGGAGGGAAGAGGTGTTGTCGGAGGAGGAGAATCAGGAGGGAGGAGGTGGAGTCGGAGGAGGAGGAGGAGGGGGGAGGAGGAGGAGGGTCGGGGGAGGAGGATGCGGAGGAGGAGGAGGATCGGGAGGAGGAGGAGGAGGCGGGAGGAGGATCGGGAGGAGGAGGAGGCAGGGGAGGAGGAGGGGTCGGCGAGCGCCGTCGGCGGAGCGGGGGGTGGGGGGTGGGTGGGTGGGGGGGGGGTGGGGGGGGGGGGGACCGGGGGGTCGGGGGAGGGTAGAATAGGAATTTTTTTTTCTTTTTTTTTTAAAAAAATTTTTTGGGATGTGTAAAGTAAGTGGTGGGGTGTGTTTAGCCGGACCAAAAAAATTGTGTAGGTACATACATTACCTATACAAAATATAGATTTCCGAATTTACCACTTCGAGTTACTTCGTCGGAACCAAACATGCCTCAACTACAAAATGGAAAAAGGAAAAAGGGGAAAACAAATAGGAATTTGATTCTTCTTGAAGAAAGAAAAGGAGTCGTATATCTTCTTCTTCCTCTTCTCCGTTGATGGTGGTGGTCGCCGGAGAAGCATGGCGAAGAAGCGCTCCACCGCCACCACCGGCGGAGGAACCAAGAAGTCCTCCAAGAAGAAGAACTCATCGACGACGAACCGTCTGATCTCCTTCTTCTTCTACCGAAAGCCACGCACCAACCACCAACACCACCACCATCCCCCTCCCCCTCCGGCGATATCCTACTCCGCCGGCGATAACCAGCACCACCCGGCGAAGCCGTCGGCAAAGAAGAAGACCGCCGGCCCCCGCCTATGGATGCGTCTGGAGCGCTCCGGCCACTCCGAGATCATCGAGTACGACAAGAACTCCATCGTCCGCCGCGCCTCCCTCCCCTCCCGCGACCTCCGCATCCTCGGCCCGCTCTTCTCCCACTCCTCCAACATCCTCGGTTCGTCTAACCCTTATCCTAGGGGAAAAATTAGGGCTTTTTTAGTTTTATAGCTTTTATTTAACCGATTCTTGACTGATTGGTTGGATGCAGCTAGGGAGAAGGCGATGGTGGTGAATTTAGAGTTCATCAAGGCGATCGTGACCGCCGACGAGGTCCTCCTCCTCGACCCCCTCTGCCAAGAGGTCATCCCCTTCGTCGAGCAGCTCAGGCAGCAGCTGCCCATCAAGAGCCCTTATCGGGTCGAGGGAGGCAACGAGGGGGAAGGGGAACGCGAGCTCCCCTTCGAGTTCCAGGTGCTCGAGGTGGCACTGGAGGTCGTCTGCACGTACCTCGACTCCAGCGTCGCTGACCTGGAGAGGGACGCGTACCCGGTGCTCGACGAGCTAGCGAGGAGTGTGAGCACCAAGAATCTGGAGAGGGTCAGGAGCTTGAAGAGTAATCTGACTCTGTTGCTTGCACGTGTTCAGAAGGTATCAAAATCCACACTTGTGTACTTGAATCTTCTAAGGTTACACTTTTAATGATGTCAATTCAGCATACTATCTTGCAAGTTACTTTTAATAAGTTGCGACCATGCATCAACTCAAATAGTATGTACGGACTTTGGTATCGAACAAGCGAGACACCAAAAGAGTGCCGAGATGTTTGAAATTCATGTTCATGTATCATTAGTATCTGATTTGCATTGTTAGAGAAATTTCATTTTCTATATTATATAGGTGATGTAAGTATAGTTTTAACTTTTAAGGGTGATATTCTTATACATGTTTACAATCTAGGGATACAGACACACCAAAAATATTTCCATATCCTTGTCGTGTCATGTTGGACACGTAGCGTACATGACAATGACACTAAAAAATATACTAGGACATGCCAAATTCGTTGTTGTGTTCATGTCGTCGAGTGCTTATTGTAGGGTGCTCTATGCAAGTCCGTAGAACATAGTTTACTTATAGGCATCGGTATTCTATATGGCATGTCTCTTATTTATATATAAAGAAGCTGAAAGCCTGAAACTCATAGAAATTAGGATAAACATGACAGAAATATCATTTTCACATTTATCTTTAGGGTCACCTTCTTATGTAGAATATACCCCGACTCCATTTCATTGATTCACTATTTAATTCTGTCATTCATCACCCGTTCTTACTTTGTGTTGTCAGTAAATGGTGGGATGATGTGGATTGGTAGATAGAGGCTAGCAGGGTTCATCTTTGATTTGAGGGTTTGTTACGAACTTACGAGGAATACGTGAATCGTGAAGTTTAAGGAATGAAAAATCAAAACAATTCTATTTCTGAAATTAGGTAATGGCGGGCGGGCACTAGGATAGTGAAGTGATTTGATTTGCAAGTTTATTGTCCAATGCATCATTTTATCTTAGTGCAATTGATTTAAAATTTGATGTCATTTTGTTATAATACATTGTTGTCATCATTATCCAAGCCTTCTCCCATCAAAATGGGTCAGCTATGAAGTATAAGAAAGATGCATACAAGATTTGACAAAGTTTTATGACCGGCCGTTGACCCGGTGTAAATCTATGTCGTTGCCAAATTTCTAGCCAAGGTAGCTATGAACATGAGAGGGATATGCCATAAAACCTAGGTGGCTAGTTGGCAAGTAGGTTAGCCTATGCATCCAAATCCAATGGGTACCCTTCAAGTTCCCTAGATTATAAAGAGTCGAGACGAAGAGGTAAGATGATACAATTTGCTATGGGGAACCACATTCATCTCTATGACACATTAAAGCCAAAGAGTGAAGGAATGGCAGTCCTATGTTATAATACAGCAGGTTTAACTACAATAGAGAGGTTAAATCATAATTATATGGATGAAAGGAAGTACATTTAGTGACTTTGGAGGTACTGAAAAATGTAGCGAATTCAAGCACTAGAAGTACCAGTAAAACCAGACATGAGAAACGTCCTTCCTCATTAGGGACTGAACCCTGTTGTGTTTTTAATATTCTTTTAGTTAAATGTTGAAGAATTGTGGTTTATAAATGAGATTCACTTGCATATATTTGGCAAATTATATAAACTCTGTAGATGACAATAGTAATGAGGATATGGTGTTTGATGTGTTAAGGTAAGTGATCGAGAGGACTGCCATTCTTTTAGGATTGCACTTGGAGAATGGAGAATAGACATCAACAACAATGAAGTCTTTATCCCTGAAGAATGGGGAATATGTATCTTCAATATTAATTTGCTTGTATAAATGGACCAATTTGAGGTTTTATTTTATTATGGTACGTCTAGATTAGAGTTTAGCTGCCTTTGGAAATACAGTTGTGCGGTGGGTTGAATATAGATGAGTCAGAGCATGCACATGCATTGCTAACTAAACCACCATTAACTGTTAGATCTATAACTTAATTATCAATTTCAAGTGAAGGTACATTTTCCCCTGTAGTTAATTTTTTAATGACTATAATCTAATAGTTTTTTTTTTTTTTGAGAAGAATGGAAGGTTTGTGATTGAAGGTAATCTAGTCAAACTGGTATTCTAGATCACTGAAACTTGTTAGAAAAAAAATGTTATCCAGCAACTACATGCGTTTTCAGAAAACAATAAGCTGTTAAGATATTAGAGATTAGTGTTGGCTGAGGCTTGCGACTTAAAATGATAGCAGTGGCAGCGGTGGCGTCTTGAACAATGGAAGCAATGATGTTGGAGCTTTCTAGCTACGACAACAGTGGAGTGCATATTCAACAAGAGGTTATAGCAGTGCTCCCAACCATGGTCGTCAGAATTCATGATTTATGCAAAAAATGCGTTCAGGAACACACATTTCTATTCCCATTCCGTGTACCGCTTTTTTGTTCACTATGCTTTTTTTGAAGTTTAACCAGTGTACCGTGTTCTTGTTTTCCTTCCGCATTCCGGAGCGATCTACGTTCCAGCCTTCCAGGTAATCATGCTCCCAACACACTAGTAACAACCTAGATCATTAACTCGCATATCGTATCGCGTATCGATTTACTTGTGTAGCGTGGTGTGTATCACGCATATTGTATCATATAATAACTTGATACAACAACTATAGGACTAGGAGTTTAGGTACATACTTGAAATATTTTATTTGTTTCAACTTACAAAGTTTTTTAGTTCCAAGATCCAGATTCTTAAGTATGCATTACATGACTCGAGAAAAAAATCGATACTACCAATCAATATATATATATATATATATATATATATATATATATATATATATATATCCGATCATCCGATATGTACAAAATGGTAGTATGTCGTATAGTAAAATGTAAAATATTGTATCGTAAGATAGTAACAACACATGTAATGACTTTAAGCGCTACTTGTGGTGGTGGATGCTCCCGACTGCATAGAGGCTTGTGGAGGCAACAACATCTAGGGTAGTGTTGCTGGTTGTGATTGTTGTGATGGAGTTCAGTGACTACTGTTTGATGTCCGCCTTGGTGGCCGCTCCCGATGGCACTGGTTGTGGTTCCTGGATACAGTAGTATTTTGGGCATTGATAGTGCCATGGAGACAACAGAAATGCCATTGATAGAGCCAGCAGGGCTTGTCGTTTAGGAATCCTTTGTGGAGGAAGGAGAGAATAGTATAAGAAGAAAGGAGATGTGACCGATACTTGGAAAGCACTTGTGGGCTTTGATATAAGGAAAATGCATACGAGTTTTTTGAACATGGACGAGACACAAATATTTGGTTTTAGAACCTCACCGACTAACACTGAGTTTAGAAACAAAAACGAGAGGCTTGCAAAGCCAGATTGATAAACAACCCTTGAACCAAGATTTTGCTTCCACCAGCAATATATACCTGAGATTATCATTATGTGCAACACTTAGGGATGGGATTTTTTTTTAGTAGGAACAACAACTTTACAGAAAAGTTTACAGTGCATTTACTATTGAAAAGTGGAGTTCCTGGTCTTTTTGGTGCATCAAAGATATTGTGAAACCCTCTTCATCTGGAAAAACCAGGCTCAAATATACGCAGAAAGCTTTTTTTGGTTCCCCAGGTTATTTTGACAGTGGGCAGATGAACCTGTTAATTGCTTACTAACTACTAAGCACTATACATCAATGTTATTTTAGTGATTATTTTGTCATATTCATTATTTGATCTGGTTGTTCACATCAGCATCTTAGTTACTCAAACTACTTAGTGTAATTCCTCATTCATGATTGTTATTAACAAGATTAGATCTTTATGCAAAAGTGATTACTGCTCGTGTATACTTCTTTTTCATTTTCTTGATGGAGAGGGCGAGGAGCTTGAAGAGTAATATGATCTATTGCCTACACAAGTTCGGAAGGTAGACAAATTCACGCTTTTGTTATATATATGCTTATTATGATGAGTACAGTTTAGGAAGTAGGGATTCCGATGTACTTGAATCTTCTAAAGGTTGCATTTTTAGTGATCCAATTCAGCATAATGTCCTTTACATTACTCTTGATATGCTGCGACTATGCGTCAAACTCAAATAGATGTACGGACTATGCTACCAAATGAGTTAGACATCACAAGAGTGCCAAGATGCGTGGAACTTCCGCTCATATATGATATATCATTGGTAGCTTACCTGCATTGTTAGAGAAATTTCATTCCCTAGTAATGTATAGGTGATGTAAGTATAGTTTTAAGGGTTATATTTACGGACACACCAAAAAAAACTGTTTCATGTCCTTGTTGCGTCATGTCGGACATGTAGTGGACACGACAATGGCACTCCAAAATACTTAGGACGTGAAAATTGTTTCCGCGTCTGTGTCGCAGATTCCTTAAATGTGTCATGCCATATTTGTGTCCCTACAACATAGTTTACTTATAGGTATCTGTATTCTATATGGCATGTATCCTGTTCATATATAAAAGAGGCTGACAGCCTGGAACTCTCCTTAAAAACTAGAATAAACATGACGTAAATACTAATTTCAAATTTATCTTTAGGGTCACTTTTTTACGGAAATTTATCCTGACTCGTTCCATTTCACTGATTGACTATTTAGTTCTGTCATTCATCACTGATTCTACTTTGTGATGTCAGTAAATGGTGAGGTTATGTGGATTTGGTAGATAGAGTCTAGCAGGGATAATTCTGTTATGAAATTGCGTTATGGCAGGCTGGTGAAGCATTGGTGTAGTGGTTTGTATTAAACTTATCTAATGGATCATTTTACTCAGTGCAGTTGATTTAAAGACCCAAAATTTGATGTCATTTTGTTATAGTACAGCAGGTTTAAAATAGAGAGGTTAAGATCATAATTATATGGTTGAGGTAGTAGTATATTTAGTGGCAATTGTAGTACTCAGTACTGTAAAATGTAGCAAAATCAAGCATTAGAAGTATCAGTAAAACCAGGCATGAGAAAAATCTTCCTCATTAGGGACTGACCCCTGTTGTGTTCTTAACATTCTTCTGGTTAAATGTTAAAAAGGATTGTGGTTTATAAATGATATTTACTTGTATATATTTGGCGAACTATATAAGCTCGGTAGATTAGATTTGAGAATATGGAGTTTGATGTGCTAAATTAAGTGATCGAGAGATCCGAGAGGACTGCCATTTTGTCAGGATTACACTAGGATAATGGAGAATAAGTCTCTCCAAAATTGCTTTTCGTATCAGGATTAGTAAAGTGCATGGTGCATTTACTATTAAAAGGGAAATTCATGGTCTTTTTGGTACTTCAAGGATAATTGTGAAACCCTCTTCATCTAGAAAAAAAGGCTCGATGATCTGCAGAAAGCTTTTTGGTGTCCCAGGTTATATTGACAGGGGCAGACGAACCTGCTAATTGCTTACTAACTACTAAGAGCATCAATGTAATTGTAGTGATTTATTTATCATATTCATTATTTGATGTGGTGGTTGTTCATATAAATGTTCTAGTTACTAAAGTTTAGTGTAATTCCTCATTCATGATTGTAAAAAGATTAATCATCAATCTTTACGCAAAACTGATTAGTGCTTGTTGGGAAGCCTCGGTGTGACCCGAATGGGATTTGATCCATGAGGTATGATATTGGACTCCATATGACATAAATGGAAAATCCCTTGTTAAGTCCAGGACGAATCCCATATATCAGCCTCCCACTTTCTATCGGATGTTGGACTAAACTTTCTGCACCAACTCCCTTCATACAGCTGCCAAACTTGAGCACTTAATGGGATGCGAGATAACACTGCTTGTGTATTTATTTTTCATTTTCTTTCTTTCTTTGTGTTTTCTCAACCACTACCTGGTATGATTGATTCTGTAGTTTTTCAGCTATCTTCTTGCCTAACCTTTAACTAACATTATGCAAATTTCTTTTTTTACTTTCTTATGCACGTTACACAATCGTGAAATTTGTATCAGTTTTGCTCTTTATACTGGTGACGTTAAATTACCTTCTAGTTTTATCTGCTTGCGGTAGTTTTCCAATATCACGTCTCCTGGAGTTGCAAAGCATCCAAATTATGTAGATCTTTTTCTGCATATGATGAAAAGTACATTGCCCATCTCACTGCCAGGTTAGGGATGAAATTGAGCATCTTTTAGATGATAATGAAGACATGGCACATTTGTATTTAACAAGAAGACAGATACAGAACCAACAAGTTGAAGCTTTAATGGCCTCTGCGGGTTCAAATAGCATAGTGCTTGCTCCTCCAAACTTGACAAGAATTGGCTCTAATGTTCATGGTACTGCAAGTGTAGTCACCAGCATTTATTCTGATGATAATGATGTGGAGGATTTGGAGATGTTGCTTGAGGCTTATTTCATGCAACTAGATGGGACTCGCAACAAAATCTTGTCGGTACATTTCTTGCCTAATTGCCTTTGTGGTTTACTGTGTAATATTCTTCTACTGATGCTATATCATCACGATAATACTGCTATATATGATTAGAATCTCAATTTAGGTGTTAAAACATATGGGGTGTGTTCTGAATACTGACTATATATGAGGAAAGAAACTTCACTACTGATATGTGGGAACTGCATTTGGATGTCGGTTTCTTCTTTTGCAGTTGGAAGGATATCCATCTTGAATTGGGTGCTCTCTTGGTAGTAGTAATACACAATTTAGTTATCGTTCTTTGAGAAAGCTAACAGATCATGACGTATTGTCTAGAATCTGCAAACACTTTAATTACCTTTTAGTGATTTCCTCTCACGAATGAAGGATGAAAGATCATTAAGGCCGTGTTTGATTGGGCTTTTTTTTTCCTTGGAAAATATTTCCATCACAAAATTTTCCACCAATTGTAGTGTTTGATAGCTTATATTTTCCATGGAATTATTTTCCAAAAAACTATCATTTTCATATTTTCTTCTAAAATGGTGGAAAATGAAACTTGTCCAACCCATAGGAAAATATCATTTTCCATGGAAAATAACTATTTTCCGTGGAAAATAATGACAATCAAACATCCAAATTAAGTTTTCCGTGGAATTTTTTTAACGTAATCAAGTCCCTTGGTCCGAAGGTTCAACAGCGCCCTCCAAATTAAGTTTTCTGTGGAATTTTTCCCCTCAAGTTTGATATCCCTGGGAAGCAACTCTATCTTTTTGTGGTAAACACAATTGTCATATTGACTCTTTACGTAATCATGCTCCATCATAAATCGATCAAAATGCTTGTACCATTGCCTTAACGACTACTTTAATCCGTATACGGACTTCTGCAATCTAAATACGCTGTCCTCTTTGTCGTGAACTGCGACCTCCTCTGACTAGCTTATCAGAATGTCCTCTTCCAACTCTCCATGAAGAAACACATTCTTCATATCAAGTTGTTCAATCTCCAGACCCTGATGTGCTACCATAGCTAGTAACACCCAAATAGTAGTGTGTCTTACAACGGAAGAGAAGATCTCGTTGTAATCCACGCCTTCTTTCTGACTGTAGCCTTTAGCTACCAAACGAGCGTTGTATCTTGTCTCTTCCTCACTTTAGAACCCCAATTTTTTCTACACCAATTTGCAGTCTAATATCTCCCTTTTTTCTGGCGGTTAAGACAAAACTCCCAAGTCTGATTCTTGTGAAGAAACTACGTCTCTTCACCTATTGCCACAATTCATTGACTGGATTCTGCGCATGAAATAACATCCAGATATGCAGAGGGCTTTGGAGACTCCACCTCTTCCGCTATGCTGAGTGCATATGCTGTCTTCATAATCATATTTCTGAGAAGTCGGATTTGTCGACATTGAGGACCCATGACGATGTTGTATGGAGTCTGCTCTTGCTGCGGTTGCAGCGACTACTGTTGCTGCGGTTGCAGCGACTACTGTTGCTGCGGTTGCACGTCTATGGATCTGTGCTATGTGCCTCCACCTGAATCGGCCGTAATGGAGTCTATGTCAAACTCCACCTACTTGCTAGTGTCCTCTCATGCTCAGACTCCTGTCCCAATGAAGCACAAATTTTTAATCGAACATCATGTTCCTACTGAACTACATTAGAATTTGCACTCCAAAGTCTATATCCTTTGCCACACCGGCAACATAGGCAAGTGTTGCTTAGCTTTTCGCAACCCATATCTAGTTTTTGGCGGGCAATCTGTTTACTTAAAACACGAACCGTACTTTCTATATTCCCAAATAATTTGTTGTTGAACTTGAGCACACAAAGTGCGAATAATATGGTTGGTTCATTCAACTGGTTTTCTAGCTATGCTAGGCGAGTTAGCAATATCATATGCTTTACTCAACTAATTGGATTATTTATGAGTTTGTTTTGCTGACCCTGTGCTTATCATTTATAGTTTGTTCAGCAAACCCTTCTTGCAGGAAATCACCCTTACCTCATATTTTTGATGGAAACATTTCTCCTCATGTATCCTCGGAGACCAAGGTTCTTTCCTCTGAAGCTGATTATCCTTTGATTGGTAATAATAAGGGTGTCCCTTTGCTATTTAAGGGACAGCTATTGTGTTAATCTTCTTGGTAGGACAACTGTAATTCGTAAGAGTCATGCCTAAACATCTAGTCTTCTAATGATGTGTGAAGTCCGACTTAGTTTTTTGTTATAAGAAATCTTATCTGATAACAGTTCTAGACATGCATGCTTAGTCCACTGATCATGTACTCACTCCCTCTTGGTTCAATATAAGGATATCCCATGTTCTTTCCCATCACCAAAAACTTCCAATTTCCTCCTCTTTTGCATTGAGAAACTTATTCCTCCCTCTTTCCCTTGTTAACAGTGACTGCTGGTAGCCAAAAGCCTTCGACCTTACTAATCCATCTTCCTTACCCAAGATTGACTCTATTTTGAGATATTTTTCCTTCCCTCGCAAGTTCAAGTGAACCTCTTTTAGTAAAACGGCTGCATGGACACATTGTAGATAGTGTAGACCTTATCGACAGTAATTACTTTGCTTCAAGGGCTCCGTATGAGGATTGTCAGCTCAGACCTAATAAATCAATGACAAGCATTGTTTCAGTATGCAGAAGCCTTCGACCTTACTAATCCATCTTCCTTACCCAAGATTGACTCTATTTTGAGATATTTTTCCTTCCCTTGCAAGTTAAGTGAACCTCTCTTAGTAAAACGGCTGCATGGACACATTGTAGATAGTGTAGACCTTATCGACAATAATTATTAATTACTTGGCTTCAAGGGCTCCGTATGAGGATTGTCAGCTCAGACCTAATAAATCAATGACATGCATTGTTTCAGTATGCAAATGACTGTTTCTCCAAAATAAAAATGACGTTACAACATTAAGTTGGAATGTGTTAGTCCCAAGACAGATTAAAAGATTGAGGAATAGAAGCCAGAAACAGAGATCTCATGCAAAACCTACCAGAAGATTTGCTCTCTGATCTGAACCTGAAGTTGTAGTCGAAACTTCGAAGATTCACGCAAACAAGTTTGCTCTCCTAAGAACTCGAAGCCAACTGGACACTATAAAATTTCAGACTACAACTTGTTGAATATCAATGCCGTGTAGGACTGTTGAGCACTTCTAGAAGGGGGTGAATAGAGTGTGTACGTGCAGCGGAAATAATCGTTACCTAAATTTTTTAGCAGTTATAAACTATGGCAGATATAAGAGACAATAAATAAATGTAGTAAACAAGAGATAAGAGAATCAAACTCAGTGAACACTGCGATGTATACTGGTCTCCCCCTGAGAGGACTACTCCAGTCTCGAGTACTCTTGCTCGATGTTAATCTACTATTTACAAGCTAAATGGAAGCTTGCCGCCTCTTTACAATACTGTGCCTTGGTGACGAGCGCACGACCGATTCCAACAAACTGATTTCGAAAACTGGAACATTTTTTGAATTGCAACCTCTTATACAGCTCTTCTGAACCAAAACACTAGATCGAACAGAACTGTACTGACTTTGGCTAAGAGTAGTATAGGCTAGATGTGAAAGCTTTAGATCGCTGAAAATATTTTAGAAAAGAGAGAAGAGAGAGTGAATGAGTGATTATAAATGTGAAAATCCTTATCTATTTATAGTATTTTTGGGGACCAAACTCGGGCAGAGTTCGGATGCATGAATCTGGCAAACGAACGTTGGATACAGATTTGGTGGGAACAGAAATTCAAAATACCCAGGCCGAACTCGGTCAAAGTTCTGACTGATGGTGGGTTAGAACTAGATTTGTATGAGCCAAATTGCATAGGTTTTGGGCTTTTTAGATTTGTGAATTTTTGGGATAAGTAGGCAGGCTTATTTGGATATGTGGACTGAGAATAACCTAAGCCAGTATAATTTCGAACGATCTCACGTTTATATTTCTAGACTCAATAAAATTGAAAATACAGAAGAAAATATAAAATGACTCGATCTGGATTCTAATGCAATTTGCTTCTGGATGACGATCGCAATTTGCTTCTGGATGACAATGCAATATTCTGTAGCAGTGTGATGTAGACGCAGTATGTTGTAGATGTTCTTTGTCTTTGATTTCTGTAACCTGTAGCAGTTTGTATATTTTGCGTATCGACCAAAGTTGTCGTTGATTATCAAAATCAGGTGTGATCATTAGCCAATGGGCCAACATACCGTTCTTCCTTGCAAACGTAGTTGCAATTGAGATAGAACATATTACAAATAGTACTTGTTCTTCCTTGCAAACGTTGTTGCAATTAAGATAATAATAGAATGTATTACAAATAATACTTGTTCTTCTTTGCAAACATTGTTACAATTGAGATGAAACGTTTACAAGTAGAAGAAGGAAGGACAAGAAGGCAGATTATTACTGGGGTAGTAAAGACCACCGTTGCTCAAAGCAAGATTCGCCCCCGCACGATCCACTTCTAGGAAACAACAAGTTTACAAGAGAACTTCTGGAACGCTCGTAGTCACCTCTATATGTGACTCGAACGGACTCCCTGGAGCCCTCTTATTTCATTTTCATTGCCGCCAAAAAGAGGCATGAGGGCTCTATTTATAGAGAAGGGTGGAAATCTCATCTCTACTCCTGGCCGATGTGGGACTAAAATATCAACTCTTAAATAAAACAAGGTTGATATTTCAAGTCCCCCAATCCGCGGAGTCATGCGCCAGCGCAGTTTGCGCATATGCGCGCAGCAGCACTACAGATGCTTATGCACGCATAGGCCTATTTGCGCAACTACTCATGCGAGCTTACGCGCATCAGTGCAACAACCCATGCGTGTATACACGTAGACGCGCATATGCACATAGTCGTGCATAGTCCGCACATAGCCTGCTCAGTGTCCGCGCATGCACCTGCCCATAAAGCTTGCCTACGAGCGCAACAAATTAGCACAAGCGCCATGCGACGATGCTGACGTGCTAAGTGCAAAGTGTGCAATTAAAGTGCCACTTTGCGCCCTTGAGCCCGATCCGAGTCGCTAGTCCCTTTAGGACTTGGCTCCATTTTTTTTTTTTCAAAGAGTAACAAAAGACATAAATGCATTCTTGAGAAGTTTAAGCTTAATCCTGCTAGAAAAACATCCCACATGGCACCCACCACTTGAGCCCCACCCATGTGCATCTGTCAACTCCAAGCATGATATTATATTGAGATACCCACTTGGAGTGTTTTTCAGTGTGGGACTTGTCTTTCTAGCTCTCAAGGAGGAACACCTCCATGAGTATAAGGAAAAACTCCAACAAAATGTTCTCTGGTAGTTGGTGTAAGTGTGATGTCTTGGGTGTTATTTACTTATGGTATTTCACTAGTCCTTGTCAAATACATGTTCCTTTACCCTTAGCTAGACGCAACCTGTTGGGTTATATCCACATTGGTTAAATGCTCAAGTTTTGTAACGATATAAAAGGAGTTATATAGAAAGTTTAGTCCCGGATAGAAAGTGGGAAAATGAGGTATAGACAATTGAGATTGGTCCTGGATTTAACAAGGGAATTCCCTTTTAAGTCATTTGGGCTAAGTCCACTCCGGTTCAGCTTCACGGCATTTCCACAACACAACCAATGATGAAGAAAGTGTCATATATTTGGGCCTTTGTATACTAGCCTTCATGTTTATATGATTTTGCAGTTTGGGCATGATCATTACAAAAATTAAACTTGAACACATTATGTTGCAAGACTGACTTCTTGTCTGTAAACTTGAATAATCTTATTCCCAAGGCCAGGAAACCTCTCACATTTTTCATGGAAGTAATTGTGGGTTTCATATCTATATGTAAAACACGTTACCCATCTCACAATATTGATGAAATTCTTCTCCTTTGTTGGTTCATTGGAGTTAACAGGTGCGGGAATATATTGATGACACAGAAGACTACGTCAACATTCAACTTGACAACCAGCGGAATGAACTTATTCAGCTTCAGTTGACGCTAACAATTGCATCCTTTGCGATTGCTATAAATACGCTGATAGTAGGGGCCTTAGCGATGAACATTCCCTGCGAGCTGTATGAAACAAAAAATGTATTTTGGCCCCTTGCTGCTGGCACTTCCGCAGGCTGTTTCGTGATTTTCCTGCTTGTGTTAGGTTATGCCAGATGGAAGAAGCTACTTGGTCCTTAGTTCACCAATACCGTACTCTCAAAGGATGGGTGTACCACTGAAGTGATTGTGTGATGCTTTCTGGTTGAAATATGAAGTGGATACGTTGTGTTTATATTGGCTGCTTCAACATATTTATTTATCAACTATTCTACTCAATGTTACTTTTGACCAGGAGTGATTACATACCTTACTTTGCTCCTAATTTCAAGATGTTCTACAAACACAAATCTGTTGCTGCTACATCCATAAAGTTGTATAACAGTACTTTTTTCCCTCTTCAGTTCAGCTTTTTCAGAGACTGAAGATATTGCATAGTGAAATAGCATTAAAGTTGAGATACCGTACTTTATCAGTTTTTTTTTTTTAATCTTTTTTATTACGAAATATTGCGTTAGTAGTCTATGCATCGAGATGTATGGTCATGACTAATAAAGGAAATTGATTGGTCGAGTCTGAATCAAAGAAGCTGAGCACTTGAGAAACAAAACACAAGAAACTATTCTGTATTTGTTGTATGTGAGTTGGAACAGTGCTGTTAATTGACAACCTTCCCTTCTGAGTTGTATATATCTTTTGCTGGTAATGCTGTATAGGTGTTTGATATTGGCTTGGTATATTTTGTTCATGCAATCTTGCTATGCAATTTACATGCAATATTACACATGGATGTACTCAGAACTAGGTGATGCCTGAGTTCCCGGGACTAAGCAATTTCAAAGCATGTAGTACCAAGTAACACACTTTGAAATTTGATTTGTTTTGCAAATTTTGCCTCATTAGTTTCGGGAAGAAAATGTATGAACTATTTAGGTAAAGAATTTTGTGCAGGACTGAAGGGTTTGATTGTTTAGATGAAGAGTTTGCATTCTCTGTATTATTTGTCAAGTTGTCTTGTATGTTGTTCTTGTAATTTGCATATATAACCACAACTATATGTGTGCGGGCATGTGTTTACTTAATACAGACAATCCCTGGACTTTATTAAAAATTCAAGCATGTTTAAGTTAGTAGTATTATTTCTACTGCAAAGTGCATATTTATTAAAAGTTTAATTAAGATAAATTTGTAAATGTGAGCAAGTTTATACTGAAATGCCAGTTGTCTTGGGAGAATGGTTTTTCGTTAAGTTCTCAGTGGAGGCTAAGGTCGTTTGAGTGCTAAAGAGGTGGGCACCTTCGATTGTCCATACAACCCGCTCAATCGGCATCACAATAGCCTTCAACTCTCAGATGTCTCGAACTTCTGAACCATAACCCTATTCCTGGGCTTCCTTTAATATATCTGAGAATTCTGTGAACTGCCTCCATATGCTGCTCTCTGGGATCATGCATATATCTACTCACCACATTCACGACATGAGTGATATCAAGTCTCGTGTGACATAGATATATAAGCTGACTAACTAATCTTTGATATTGCTCCTTACTCATTGAATCATCACCCTCAGCACACAACTTGTGATTCTGCTCGATAGGAGTAGAAGCAACCCAGCATCTCTGTCTGTGAAAGAAGGTCCAGAGCATATACTTTCGCTGAGAAAGCACTATACCCTTTCGTGACTTTGCAATTTCAATTCCGATGAAGTACTTCAATTGTCCCAGATCCTCGACTTCAAGTTCCTTTCCATGTCTTTTCTTCAGCCGTAGAATCTGTCACGACCCGCACCCGCTTTTTCGGATACGAGACGTGTCCAAGCCAGCCTACGCCGCAGAGTCGGCGGTAGAACGCTGTCAAGCCCGCAAGAAATAAATGCTCAAAAATATAACATTTGCTGCTCATTCACATTTCTAAATTTGTTACAACATTTAAAATAAAAGAAATACAAGATTTTATAATTAATGAAATTGATATAATTGCTTTCTATTTCTAGGTTGACCTCAGCATACCCATGTCTTCCCAGTGCCAAGAGTGATCGCGGCTAAACCTGAAAAATGTTGGTTTGCAGTCAGGAATGGAACAATAACACAAACCGACGGCAATGCGAAAACACAATAGAATTAACAAGACATGAAAATAACATATGGAATATGAAAGCTAGAAAGTAACTGATGACATGGCACGGTGGAGATGAAAAGGAAAAATAAAAGACATCTACCTAGGTGGTGTGAAATATCCGTTTCGACATGTGAACGGCTAGGGGGTAAATCCGGCTCACTGCACGTGTCGTGTGCAGCTGCTATCGTTCAAGAATATACATTTTGGGAATATTTCTGGGTAGTCCACATGTCTACTAAGATATTTTTCCTCCCGACTACTCCGTGTGACGAGCGTGTCAACAAGCAGCAAGATATATGTATAGACATGAAATGAAAAGACTACTATGAATCGAAAGCAATCAGAAAGTGCACTTGCCTGTCGTTCCGAGCTGCGAGTACTGCTCAAGTGTTGAGTTGGAGTCCAAGTAACCTATTTTGTGAAAGTCTAATTAATACACGGTATTTACTATAATAAGAATATTTCTTTAGTCTTTGCTAATTCCCCCTTTTTTTAACCTCTATTTAGAGTCTAGCTAAAAGTGGTAGACAACTCTTGAGAAAACAACTTTTGGTTATTGCCTACTTCCCCTTTCTAGTTACTACCTAGACTTTGCCAAGTCCATCTATACCACAGGTTTGTCACTTAGGACTGTCCCTACACCTCTCAATTTATTCAACCATAACCTGTCACCTTAAGCAGGGAACTTTCTTCTATCTGTGCACACCAGTGCACAGGTTGAACTAAATAGTACAAGGCTATATCCTTTCCCTTAACAGGACTTCCTCATTTATACCCACTGTCGTTGGTGAGGCTTTCTCTTTGGTTTGCTGTCATATTACTGTGCTCCCCCACATGATTCCCCTGCTATGGCCTATTGGTCGATAAAGCTATTACTTGCCCTTGGTATGGCTAATGATCCCCCTTGGTATTGTACTTTGTTAACACCATATGCTAAGTGTTCCTACTCAACTGGCCCATTGAATGCTGACCATAGGTCTTTGTTGGGAACATGGTTGCTGCCACAGCAGGTTGCTTGCTGTAAATAGCTTATGCTACTGACCCTAAATTCTAATTTTCCTCCTTCCTACTTGTGATGTGTTACATACTGCATTAGCGTTCTCCAATACTGGTGCATACTTGCACCTGCTATCCTAGGCATATATTAACTGCTGTCCCCATTTAACTCATCATTTGTATCCCTCGACCCTGGTTACTCCAATTCCAATTCTCCTAACATGCCACTCACCTATGGTGTATAACTTGACACTATTCCCTACCAAGTCTATATGTCATATGTGTACCAGATGGTATCTAGTTCAGGTATCAACCATTTCTTTGGTGGGTGATGGTCTGTAGGACATCCTGTAGTCTTTGGAGTCCTTGAGTCTATGGATAGTCACGTTAATATCCCGAATACTTGGTACATATGTACTGTATCAGCTTTAAGTCTACACTACATGAGGTTTTCCTCAATGTCAAGTTCAAGTCTACACCACTTGGTACGACCAACATCCAGGATACTTGCTAATGACAGATATTGAGGTCTAACACAGAGACTTGCATTATCCTACTCAAGGTATTCTCCCTGCTAACCGATCCAAGGAAAAGGCTTCCCTCAATTCTCAGGCCAATGGGTTCAGTCGAATGGCTTGGTTCTTAATGTCCATATCAGTAAACAAATAGAGTGATTACTCAATCACCACCCTACCACAGTTAACATTATAAAAGTAGTGTAGCTAGATGTATCTCCACATATTCATCTATCTATTTAACACATTGCATATATGTGAAATACAGTACAAAGCTTATGTGATAGTAAAAAGGCTCATGACATTCATTAACTGGGCTAACAGTATGGCTTGTACAGGGGTTACACTCATTCTTCTCATCACCTGTCACAGGTGCAAAAGCACAAGTCTCACTCGAGTCTGGGTATTCCTGTCATGGGCTTGCCCTGCTGTAGATGCCCAACCTGGGTTGAACTTGCTTAACTATAGGTTGTTCCTTAAAGGGTAGCACCTGAGCTCTACATGGGCAGAAAAAAATATAGGTAGGGCCATATACATATACCCAGAACAGAACAATTGAATAGGAAAAAGAGTTTGGGTATGAGGTTGATTAGAAATAGATTACCAGAACATGGTAGGAGATCACCTGGTACGTTTGCACATAATGATGTGAAGTGGACAGGGTTAGAGCTTGGATTGACCTAATCAATACACTCAAGGGGTTATTTGCAGGGCAGATAACTCAGGTTATGGGAGGAACCCCTACATGTAACTGATCCTACCTCATGTAACTGATGTGAAGTGGACAGGGTTAGAGCTTGGATTGACCTAATCAATACACTCAAGGGGTTATTTGCAGGGCAGATAACTCAGGTTATGGGAGGAACCCCTACATGTAACTGATCCTACCTCATGCATATCAGCCCAAATCGAAGCAATATAGCCTTCATAAATAAGGCTGGGTGATAAGTTGGTTGTTCTGTTATGCTCGTCTCGGTTAAACAGACAGAGTTACATGGATGCATATGCATATATTCTATTATAATTTGGAGTCGAGGGAAACCCCATCTGCTTAATCTTCTAGGAACCTCATCTGAGACCTACTTCTCCATGTTTTTGGTTTCTAAACTACTCACCAGGCTTGATTTCAAGGTTTTATGTACCCTGACATGGTCTGGTGCATAGTTCCTGATACCAGATGATCAGATATCATGAAATTTAGTAACAGACATTCAGATACAAAGCCACACTTGACTCTTCTATGTATACCCTGGTCTGGGAACAATGTCTAATAATGGTCATAATCCTTCCAACCCTATACGAAAGTTTGCATCCAGGGTTTAGCCCCTTACCCGAATATCAATCGAGACATATAACCCTCCCTATACGATACCACAGCCACTGATGGATGTCAAGTTTTTATTGAGGAATTTCCACAATCACTTCTTCTATAACCGACTGAATACCTACACATTCGGTCACGGGGATTTGCCCACGCGACCCAAACTGGTTCCCTCTTATCAGGTACAACCACACCTATGCACCAGTGTAAACGTAGCCATGGCCATCAAACAACAATTCCCTATCCGTGCCTCTTAACAACAGACCAGTCCCTACGAAAGAATTTACTCGCATAATGGACATGTATCGTATGAAGGCGATGATTACCTGGTTCAAGTAGTCGAATTCCTTCGTTCCTCCTACAGCAGGCCTTCACAAACTGGACGCAATGGAAGATTTGAATTTAGGGTTTGTGAAAGGGTTGATCAACCCTCGATGTATATATATATATATATATATATATATATATATATATATATATATATATATATATATATACTCGGGTTCTGATAGGATCAATCTCTGATTTAGATTGGATCTCCAGGATTTGAGTATATCTCCTGTTCTTCGAATCCAATTTGAATTCGAACAACATTTACTGTTCTGAGTTTTAAACTAACCCTTTTGCAAGTAGAACCCTGGTGTTTGGGATTTTAGATGGAGTCAAATCCATTAGTAGCCGTTTGGGAATTTTAGTTTAAGGCTGGTGTTTTGCACATCAGCCCTAAATAATTCAGTGTTTGCAAACCCCTTCATTCTTCTTTATTTACAAGGTTAATTAATATACTTACACTACTTTTTACATTGGCTATAAATATTCTATGTATTTAAATAATTATTTAGCAAAAATAATAATGATAAAAATGGAAATTTTGGATCAAGGGCTCACAAATCTACCCTCCTTAAAATAATTTCGTCCTCGAAATTAAAGATAGACACAAGAGTAAAAATTTAAACCTCATGTCTCGAAAAGATGAGGGTAGCGCTCTCGCATCTCGTCTTCTCTCTCCCATGTGGATTCGCCTGGCGAATGGTGCCTCCATGCGACACGCACCAAGGGAATGGTCTGGTTGCGCAGCACCTTCTCCCTGCGGTCCAAGATCTCCACGGGCTGCTCCTGATAACTAAGGCTCGGTCCCACCTCGATATCCGAGTGGTCTAGCACGTGACTGGGGTCTGCCACATACCGTCTCAGCTGGGACACGTGGAATACGTTGTGCACTCCCTCCAATGCGAGTGGTAGCTACACTTGCGTATACAACTATCATAGCCATTGGAATACCCTGTATCTATCTATTAATTACGAGCTTTCGTCTTTCCAATCAGTGAAAGACGAAAACAATAAAGAGTTCAAGAGAGATGTCACTGAACACAATTACATGATTCAAAGGCAAATACATAATTCAAGAGGAATTGTCAAAACAATCGCGGATGAGATCCTGGATATCTCTACATTTCAATCCACGTAGGATAATTAAATGAAGTG
This sequence comes from Iris pallida, assembly GCA_029216955.1. Classification (NCBI taxonomy): domain Eukaryota; kingdom Viridiplantae; phylum Streptophyta; class Magnoliopsida; order Asparagales; family Iridaceae; genus Iris; species Iris pallida. The sequence continues at coordinate 31,715,775 of JANAVB010003398.1, forward strand.
CGAACCGATTGCATCATGGTTGATCAGACCGTAATACAATGATTCTGATTAGACAATATGTTAGCGGACGTCCCCAATAAACATATATCTTGAATCAAGCTCGATAAAAGAGTAAGCTTGCAAAAACTAGGCTGTAATAGCCGCATTGGTCAAGAGAGTCCAAATATAAATATGCGAGATTTTTGAAATGCGGCACAATTGGTTCGAGTTTTGAGAGAATCAAAGTCTTACCTGGTGTCCTTATTTATAGGCATCCTACTATCCATGAGGCCTTAGTCGACTAATGGGTTAAGGACTTCTGAATTCTATATTTTAAGTAAACCTATTAGTGTCAGTCAATTGCCTCGTCGATAGATCACAATGACCACATAATGCGAGGTTGGGAGACATGCTACAGAACTTCTATTAGTATTGGCCTTGGATCTTAGAGGGCATACATGGCACTTTTCTATCCTCTATAATATTCTAAACTTGTAATCACGTCTGAAATCATTTTACTGAGAGTTACGCCTCGCCCGTATACTCTAGTTGCGGTAAACTCTTGGTTCCGTGATTCAGGTGTGATATGCTACTAGGTACTCTACCTTAGTGACACAAGGTTTAAAGAGGTCAACGAAGGTGTAGTTTTAGTAATGCTCCATAACTTATGATTCATTGAAACAATTTCAATTCTATGGGTCGTGCATCGCCAGTGCGCTGCTGGCTGGCCCTCGTAGTCGTTGAAACTACTCAAACTATATTCCTAGAACTTCGAGGAGTTGCTAGGGGTTAAAACTAATTGGCTATGATAGAAAGTGTAAAAAAAATCTGCCTACAAGTCTCAATCCTTAAAGTAATATATTGATCGGGGAGGGAATAACTAAGGACAAGGAAAATAAGAACATCCTAACATTTATTTCATAAATATTTCAATTGGCTGAGGGAAAAACTCAAATCAATCTACTTCGAGATTCGTACTTGATTAGCAACATCAGAAATTATAAACCAGTTCCTTACCACAATTAGAATTTTAAAAAAGGCAATTCTAACTAGTGATAGATGTTTATATCTAAATAAGAAAAGTGAACAGTTTATCAAAATTAACGCCTTAATTCTAGGCAAGTCTAACTTACCAAGCGAATATTATATCCACATTGGATCACATTGTCATATCAAAAGTAATAGTGTATCTATAGGGATCTAGCAAGCTATCCAAATTGTATGGCCTATCTAATATCCTTAACTATCCAACGGTCAATTTGAACAAGGGAATCCTAGTCCTAATTATTCTCCTAAATTATTTTAACCCTAATTGTGAATGAGCATTTCTTGGGCGCAGGCACGCAATGGTACGACTAACTTAAGTACCATCACGAGTTTGCAATCTTTTGTAAAAACTGACCTGCGTGGGCCACCACAAAAACTTGTCACGATCCGCACCCGCTTTTTCGGATACGAGACGTGTCCAAACCAGCCTACGCCGCAGAGTCGACGGTAGAACGCTGTCAAGCCCGCAAGAAATAAATGCTCAAAAATATAATATTTGCTGCTCATTCACATTTCTAAATTTGTTACAACATCTAAAATAAAAAAAATACAAGATTTTATAATTAATAAAATTGATACAATTGCTTTCTATTTCTAGGTTGACCTCAGCATACCCATGTCTTCCCAGTGCCAAGCGTGATCGCGCCTAAACCTGAAAAATGTTGGTTTCCAGTCAGGAATGGAACAAGTACACAAATCGACGGCAATACGAAAACACAATAGAATTAACAAGACATGAAAATAACATATGGAATATGAAAGCTAGAAAGTAACTGATGACATGGAACGGTGAAGATGAAAAGGAAAAATAAAAGACATCTACCTAGGTGGTGTGAAATATCCATTTCGACATGTGAACGGCTAGGAGGTAAATTCGGTTCACTGCACGTGTCGTGTGCAGCTGCTATCGCTCAAGAATAGACATTTTGGGGATATTTCTGGGTAGTCCACATGTCTACTAAGATATTTTCCCTCCCGACTACTCCGTGTGACGAGCGTGTCAACAAGCAGCAAGATATATGTATAGACATGAAATGAAAAGACTACTATGAATCGAAAGAAATCAGAAAGTGCACTTGTCTGTCGTTCCGAGCTGCGAGTACAGCTCAAGTGTTGAGTTGGAGTCCAAGTAACCTGTTTTGTGAAAGTCTAATTAATACATGGTATTTACTATAATAAGAATATTTCTTTAGCCTTTGCTAATTCCCCCTTTTTTAACCTCTATTTAGAGTCTAGCTAAAAGTGGTAGACAACTCTTGAGAAAACAAGTTTTGGTTATTGCCTACTTCCCCTTTCTAGTTACTACCTAGACTTTGCCAAGTCCGTCTATACCACAGGTTTGTCACTTAGGGCTGTCCCTACACCTCTCGATTTATTCAACCATAACCTGTCACCTTAAGCAAGGAACTTTCTTCTATCTGTGCACACCAGTGCACAGGTTGAACTAAATAGTACAAGTCTATATCCTTTCCCTTAACAGGACTTCCTCATTTATACCCACTGTCGTTGGTGAGGCTTTCTCTTTGGTTTGCTGTCATATTACTGTGCTCCCCCACATGATTCCCCTGCTATGGCCTATTGGTCGATAAAGCTATTACTTGCCCTGGGTATGGCTAATGATCCCCCTTGGTATTGTACTTTGTTAACACCATTGCTAAGTGTTCCTACTCAACTGGCCCATTGAATGCTGACCATAGGTCTTTGTTGGGAACATGGTTGCTGCCACAGCAGGTTGCTTGCTGTAAATAGCTTATGCTACTGACCCTAAGTTCTGATTTTCCTCCTTCCTACTTGTGATGTGTTACATACTGCATTAGCGTTCTCCAATACTGGTGCATACTTGCACCTGCTATCCTAGGCATATATTAACTGCTGTCCCTATTTAACTCATCATTTGTATCCCTCGACCCTGGTTACTCCAATTCCAATTCTCCTAACATGCCACTCACCTATGGTGTATGACTTGACACTATTCCCCACCAAGTCTATATGTCATATGTGTACCAGATGGTATCTAGTTCAGGTATCAGCCATTTCTCTGGTGGGTGATGGTCTGTAGGACATCCTGTAGTCTTTGGAGTCCTTGAGTCTATGGTTAGTCACGTTAATATCCCGAATACTTGGTACATATGTACTGTATCAGCTTTAAGTCTACACTACAGGAGGTTTCCCTCGATGTCAAGTTCAAGTCTACACCACTTGGTACGACCAACATCCAGGATACTTGCTAATGACAGATATTGAGGTCTAACATAGAGACTTGCATTATCCTACTCAAGGTATTCTCCCTGTTAACCGATCCAGGGAAAAGGCTTCCCTCAATTCTTAGGCCAATGGGTTCAGTCGAATGGCTTGGTTCCTAATGTCCATATCAGTAAACAAATAGAGACTGATTACCCAATCACCACCCTACCACAGTTAACATTATAAAAGTAGTGTAGCTAGATGTATCTCCACATATTCATCTATCTATTTAACACATTACATATATGTGAAATACAGTACAAAGCTTATGTGATAGTAAAAAGGGCTCATGACATTCATTAACTGGGCTAACAGTATGGCCTGTACAGGGGTTACACTCATTCTTCTCATCACCTGTCACAGGTGCAAAAGCACAAGTCTCACTCGAGTCTGGGTATTCCTGTCATGGGCTTGCCCTGCTGTAGATGCCCAACCTGGGTTGAACTTGCTTAACTATAGGCTGTTCCTTAAAGGGTAGCACCTGAGCTCTACATGGGCAGAAAACAAATGCAGGTAGGGCCATATACATATACCCAGAACAGAACAATTGAATGGGGAAAAGAGTTTGGGTATGAGGTTGATTAAAAATAGATTACCAGAACATGGTAGGAGATCACCTGGTACGTTTGCACATAATGATGTGAAGTGGACAGGGTTAGAGCTTGGATTGACCTAATCAATACACTCAAGGGCTTATATGCAGGGCAGATAACTCGGGTTATGGAAGGAACCCCTACATGTAACTGATCCTACCTCATGCATATCAGCCCAAATCGAAGCAATGTGGCCTTCATAAATAAGGCTGGGTGATAAGTAGGTTTTTCTGTTATGCTCGTCTCGGTTAAACAGACAGAGTTACATGGATGCATATGCATATATTCCATTATAATCTGGAGTCGAGGGAAACCCCATCCGCTTAATCTTCTGAAAACCTCATCTGAGACCTACTTCTCCTATGTTTCTTGGTTTCTAAACTACTCACCAGGCTTGACTTCAAGGTTTTATGTACCCTGACATGGTCTGGTGCATAGTTCCTGATACCAAATGATCGGATATCATGAAATTTAGTAAGAGACATTCAGATACAAAGCCACACTCGACTCTTCTATGTATACCCTGGTCTGGGAACAATGTCTAATAATGGTCCTAATCCTTCCAACCCTATACGGAAGTTTGCATCCAGGGTTTGGACCCTTACCCGAATATCAATCGAGACATATAACCCTCCCTATACGATACCACAGCCACTGATGGATGTCAAGTTTCCATTAAGGAATTTTCACAATCACTTCTTCTATAATCGACTGAATACCTACACATTCGATCACGGGGATTTGCCCACGCAACCCAAACTGGTTTCCTCTTATCAGGTATAACCACACCTATGCACCAGTGTAAACGTAGCCATGGCCATCGAACAACAATTCCCTATCCGTGCCTCTTAACAACAGACCAGGCCCTACGAAAGAATTTACTCGCATAATGGACATGTGTCGTATGAAGGCGATGATTACCTGGTTCGAGTAGTCGAATTCCTTCGTTCCTCCTGCAGCAGGCCTTCACAAACTGGGCGCAAGGGGAGATTTGAATTTAGGGTTTGTGAAAGGGCTGATCAACCCTCGATGTATATATATATATATACTCGGGTTCTGATAGGATCAATCTCTGATTTAGATTGGATCTCCAGGATCTGAGTATATCTCCTGTTCTTCGAATCCAATTTGAATTCGAACAATATTTATTGTTCTGAGTTTTAAACTAACCCTTTTGCAAGTGGAACCCTGGTGTTTGGGATTTTAGATGGAGTCAAATCCATTAGTAGCCGTTTGGGAATTTTAGTTTAAGGTTGGTGTTTTGCACATCAGCCCTAAATAATTCAGTGTTTGCAAACCCCTTCATTCTTCTTTATTTACAAGGTTAATTAATATACTTACACTACTTTTTACATTGGCTATATATATTCTATGTATTTAAATAATTATTTAGCACAAGTAATAATGATAAAAATGGAAATTTTGGGTCAAGGGCTCACAGAATCTCCCCAGTATCCTCTCTACTAATTATAATATCACCCACATAGACTGTAAAAACAATGATACTAGTCTTGGAATGCCTGTAAAATACAATATGATCTTGGAGACTACTTTAGCCTATACAAAGACTTCTTCAATTTACAATATCGTCTCCATTGTACTGCCTATACCCCATAACATAGACTACAAGCGTGAATATATCAAACCATGCTCTTGGAGAATGTTTTAGCCCATATAAGGAATTCTTCAATTTACATACCTTCCTAGTTGCTTGTAAAGCATCAAAGCCCGTTGTAATCTCCATATACACCTCCTCCTGGAGATTTCCATTCAAAAAGACGTTCTTGACATCTAGCTGATGTAGTTGCCAATTGAAGTTGGTGGCACATGACACCATCACTGGCACAGTGCTTATCTTTATGACTGGAGCAAAGGCCTCATCATAGTCGATACCATAAGTTTGGCTGTAGTGTTTAGCAACTAATCTGGCATTGTACCTGTCAGTCTTATCCATTTTTGTCCTCTGGAGTCTGCTTAACAGTATAAACCCATTTACATCCAACAACACACTTCCCAGCTGGCAATGGTACCAGCTTCCATGTGTCTTTTTTTCCAAGGCATGAAGTTCCTCATGCATAGAACTCAACCACTTAGGATTTTGCTTAGCTATCTGCCAGTTGTTAGGTACAAGCACTGAATACAATGATGCAAGGAAGGACTTATATGCAGGTAGAATATATGCATATGAAATGTAATGTGCAATGTCAGTATCCTAACTGCCAAACTTAGCTGGAGATTTTCCAGCATTGGCTCTAGAAGTTCTACGAAGTAAGACATGAGTATTAGAAGTATAAGGGAGGAATTGTTACCAGGTGACTCAGGTGGGAGGGCTGAAGAAGGACATGGAGAAGAGAGACTTGGGACATTAGCATTTGTTGGTACTGGCATAGGCACATGAGGAGGCGGCTCATGCTATTCATGCTGCTTTGGTGCTCATGCTCCCTAAGCTCCCCTAACTGTCGGTTTCCTCATGAGACACCATCACTCCTTGGTGACTCAAAAGGACATGGAACCATACCAACTATGATGTCATTCTCATTATTCTTTCCTTCTCTACTAGCATCAGTAGAGCCATCATTGAACAAGAAACTCAACATCGTCTTCTTGCCATAAAATAATTCAAACTCCTAGAAGGTCACGTCCACACTGACAAATAACCTTCTTTCATTGGGACACCAACACTTGTAACCCTTTTGACTTGATGAGTGGCCTACAAAAATACATTTAACTGCTTGTGGATCTAGCTTACTCATCATCGATCTGTGATCTTTCACAAAACATGTGCATCCAAACACTCTGGGTAGAACACTAAAAACATTCGAGTGCAAGAGCATCTCACATGGTATCTTCATCCCTAATACTCTTGATGGCATTCTGTTGATTAGATAAGCTGTTGGCATAATAATATCACTCCATAAGAACTTAAGCACATTTATCGTCAGTATCAATGAACGTGATACATCTAGTATATGCATGTTCTTGCGTTCAGACACACCATTCTGAGTAGGAGTGTCTGCACAAGTGGTTTGATGAAGAATTTCCCGACTAGAGATGAAAGTAGCAAACTCCTTGTTGGTGTACTCGATCCTATTATCTGTTTGAAGAATCTTTACATGTACTCCAAACTTGGTCTTAACATATGTCGAAAAATCTTAAAAATATTTGTACACCACAGATTTCTGCTTCATCATGTAGATCTAGGTCATATGTGAGTAGCAATCAATAAAAGTAACAAACTATCTGAATACATTGATAGAAGTAGTAGGACGCGGTCCCCAAACATTAGAATGAACAAGTACAAATGGCTCAAAACTTCAAAGACCGACCATTTTATAAGTAGAACGTGTATGCTTCCAGGTTCACAAGCATTACAAAATAATCTTTTATTTGTCTACTTTATTCATTATCTCATGTTTTAACTTATTCAAACTATCAAAAGTAAAATGCACCAATATGCAGTATTGAAGTATTGCTTCTGCCTCAGGCCCTCCACTAACAGTAGCAGCAAGCGTTGCAGCCTCTTTGTCTAGGTACCAAAGGCTATCATGCTAAATGCTAGTCCCAAGCCTCTTCCTTGTGTCTTTCTACTGGAAGGAATACATGTCTCGATTAAAAAGAACAGTGCAATTCAATTGGTTTATGAGAAACCTAACAGAAAGTAAGTTGACCAAAAATGAAGGAACATGCAATATAGATAACAGGGTAACATATGAAGACAATGGACCGAACCAGTACCTCTGATGGGTTGGAGTCTGAACTGTCTTGGGATGCATATGCTTGCTTGGATAACATAATGCAAGCTCATTAGATGCACCTGTGATATGCCTAGATGCACCTGAGTCTATGTTCCAACAAGCATGAGATTTAGTAGACGCAAGTGCCTCAACCAAAATACCTTTACCATATGAGTGTAACAAGAAAAGTTACCAAGGTAGATACTGTCATCCAGATCCTGAGTGGAATGTCCCTTGCCCTTAGAGCTCTCAGCATGAAGCTTGAAATGATGTAGTTCCTCCAGCTTTGTCATCTCAGCTTTAGCCATCTTAGTAGTGGTCTGGAAATTCTCTTCCATAGCTAGGTGAGCAACTCCTCGGTCGCTATGTCCTCTGTCTCCTTGACCCATTCGTCCACCTCTCTGTCATCTGCCTCCTCGGCCACAACCTGAATTACGGGGTTAATAGCAGTTGTAGTTGAGGTGCCCTTTTTTTTCTTCTGTAATTGTAGTACTCCTTGTCATCGTTGATCGGAGTACTATGAACCACCAATGTCGAGCGGACAACAGGTGAGGTCTCATCTTTTATCACCATATGTCGGATCTTCTCTTGTTTCATCGATACAACAGCCTCATCTAGGGATAAGAGAGATGCCGGATGACACATTGTTGGCCTCCTATCCTCAAACATCGAGTTCAAGCCTTGGATAAAATGAACCACCCGTCGACGCTCAAGATACTGCTTTCCAAGGAGAGCATCTGTCAGTTTCTGTAATGATAGCGGATCATAGTGGACCAAATCTGCCCATAAGTGATGTAGCTCCGCTGCATACTGGAGTATTGTCTTCTTTCCAATGTGTGGTAGTATCAATCTTCTCATCAACTTCCATCATCATCATGATACTTCCAAATTCAGAGTACATCATAGTCAATGTCTTCCAGACATCAGCCGCACTACAGATGGACTCTACTATCCCCACTATGGATGGAGACACAAAAGTCAGCAGCAAATAAACCACCAGAGAATTAAGGTTAATCCATGTGTTTCACTCAGCACTTGTCGTACCCTTTGGCTCAGTGCACTCGGCCTTCGCATATTTTTCAAGTCCCTTGGTCCGAAGGTTCAACAACGCCCTCCTAGACCAACTTAAGTAATTTTTTGTCCCTTCAAGTTTGATATTACTGGGAAGCAACTCTATCTTCTTCATCACCTACGACGATTCTAGTACGGCTGCCCTACTGGATGAGGTCTCGTCTAATTTGGCTTGAAATACCTTGGCCACCCCCTCCAGTATTTCCTTCAGCTCCTGACTAGTCACATGTGTTCCTATCTCCATAGTTACACTTATCACAGGAACGAGATCAAACACAACTCAATCACGGGCCGTGCATCTATACGTAATCATAAATTTTCTCCATCTCGAATCGCGAGGGTTCAGATGCCACCCGAGCCTCCTCCACTCCACCGCGGTGTGCGTTCAGCGCCACCGATCAGTAGCCGTCCAAAACCTGTGGAGGCTAGATCTACCACCAGGTCTAGTGCTCGTCGCTGCCGTTGACGTCTCCGCCGTGCCTCCACCAGCCCTAGCAGCTTTTTCGTGCCACCATAGAACCCAGCGATTGTCGCCACTGTCACGTCCCGATCCCGGAGGATCGAAAACTAGCTACTGGACGTGATATCGTACAAGTCTAGATTGTACTTGTATAAGGCAAAACCATTACAGTTCCTGGTATTTCTCAGAAAATAACGACAACGTAGTAAAATCAGGCAGATAAATTAAAGTCACACAAGATATAAAGAAAATGTATCTCTTTATTGATAATTGTAATGGATTACAAGACCTACAGCGGAATATATAGTTTACAACAGATTACAGGACTCTTGGATAGCCAACTGAATATATACACTTGCCTTTAGGCTACAACTGAATATGCCGACTTCTTTACATTGAACTTGCCAATTTGGCTACAATCTCACGGGTACAACTGAGTTATACTGTTTCATACATTATATCCCGTATAGCAGAAGACATTATCTTGTAAGAAGAGCTTCTGCACACCCATCCGAATCATCGATGCCAAGTACTGAATAAATGATTTCCCTCATATACAAGCATCTGTAATATTGTCCACAACATGGGTCAGTATATCATCAATGTACTGGCGAGCGGTGCTGGCCCAACTCACCTACGAAGACAACACTAAGTAATGATGTTGGAGAGCATTATTAAAAGTGGTCTTTCTTATTGCCTTAGGGTCAATTAGCAGTTCATATCCGACATAAGTAAATCATGCATCTTATATATATAACTAGCATAATGTAAAGCATCTGTTATCACACTTTGGTGATTTCTTACCCACGATCGTGTAGCCATCCCTGTACATTTATAATACTTACTCAGCCTACATAAGGAATTGTTAGAAACAATATCATATTTCAATATATTTGTCACCGTTCAGATGATTCTTACCAACAACCGACATCCTTCCCTGTAATTGAGTAATAACTTACTCTGTCCGCATAAGACATCATTAGCACTAGACCTATCTATATGAAGGTTACTGACTACACGTCATATTGGACTTATGGTTAGATGACTCCCCTTCAGCGGCGGGTAGCTAGCCCAGTCCGGAAGGTTTCCGAATCACCGTACTACTACTTCAGCACTGGGTTCCCCCCCAGGACGAATCGGTTTCCAAGGCCTTGGAATATCGTTCGAGGAACCACCTTGTCGATAAGTTGTCCATGACCATGCAATTATATGCAACTTATCTAAGAAGAAAACATATAATGCATGATAAGGAAAACTAAGTAATAACACATCATTCTCATTCTTATTGCCATCTTACCTTGAGCCAACGCTCACATTATCATCTGCCCAATCCAAGGTCTTAGCGTAACCAACATTCTACTTTGGCACAGGATAATAGAATGTTGTTACTCAATCTCTTTCCCATATCTTTGATACCATACATCTTTCCAACCAAACTCAATGTATTCACCGCCCAATTATTGGGACTTAGCATCTGATTTATCATCTATTTATCGAGCTAAGGCTCGATATACTCACTGTCCAAGTATTTTGGGCTTTATCTTCACCTGTCATGTAATTCATTGCCAAGCACGCAAGCATACCATTCATTGAAATGATTCAAAGCACACCATTCATAAAATGATTCGCAACAGCTTTCGGTTCATGTGATTTATTATCTTTCATTATCTGTCTGACTTTCATGCAAGGTGTTATTCAACAACTCAACGAGTAAACACAGCATACTATCCTTTTATTAAGCGTGAAGCTAAAGGATCTTCGAAGGGTTTAACACTACTCACATTCATAGGACGATTCCTACCACGATCGCATAGCCTTCCAAGCGATCCTTCGTATATTCCCAAGTCCAATAAGGCTTCATCGAACCAACCATCCGTTATAAGACATCTTGCGGGTCGGGGTATTAAAACCACCATTGACGTCTCTGTGGTGCCTCCACCAGTCCTAGCAGCTCCTCCGCACCACCACTGAACCCAGCGGTCACCGTCGCTTTTGATGTCTCTGCCACCATTTATGGAGGAGATGAGTGGATAAAGAAGAAGAAGAAGAAGAAGAAGAAGAAGAAGAAGAAGAAAGGAATATATTTTTTTTCCCAAAATTTTGGCTCCGGTACCATATAAAAAGGAATAATTGATGATTTATTATTTAGGAGGGAGTAACCTCCTCCTTATTTTCTATCCGATATGGAACTAAATAACTTACTTATAACTCAACAATTACCTTCTGTTAGAAATATACCAAAATCAAACACTGTACTTTGTGCCAATCAAAGGCTGATTTCTCATTGTCCAAGTGAAACTTCTATTATCCGTAATATTATGCTTCTCAAGACAACTACAACAAACAATATATACACATAAGCAACCACACAACTTTAACATAAAACCATGATCCTACAAATCCGAGTAAACAAGAACCATATAGAAGGGTTAGTAGTACTTCTAAAAGGGAAGAGGTGATTTAAGACAATGAATAGGAAAATTAATATTGCGGATTTCTTTCCGACTATTCTTGCGATGCTCGACTATCAGAAACTAAGACCTATCTACAGTCCAAGAGCAGCATGGATAAAAAGAAGGGTCATGATGCCAATGCCAAACAGTCCATGAGCAGTCCCGGATTTACTACAGATCAAACAAATGAAATTAGAGTTGCACATTATTGGAGAGGGTGGGGTTCCAAACCTATGTGGAGAATACCCCAGAGAGCGACGAGCGCCATCCGTGTGTTGGAGAAGCTCGGGGAGTGCATGGATCCTATTTTGGAACATATATGGTAAGGAAATATATGATTGTATTTTCATATTTACTTTGATCATATATTTATGATTGGATCCTTCATATAGTAGCTTTCCATATAATTGAGCTCCCAATTATGGCAAGCCAATTATGATTGAATTTTCATTGAATATATGATTGATGCATATTGGAAGTTTCCATATATATTGGCCTTCCATGTATAGATTACCAAGGGCTTATAAAAGGGTGATGCATGCTAGTTGAAAACTCATCTAAAAACAAGAGTGCTTTACAATCTTTGAGAGAGAGAGAGAGAGAGAGGATTAAGGACTATTGTGAAGGAGAGATTGCTTCGAATAATTTTTCGGCATCTCTTGTTCTTCGGAGTCCGCAATCAAAAAATTTCTTCTTTCAAGTGAGTTGTGGTGATGCGGTATGAAACGTACTGGACTAGATTGATTTTTGGTATCAAAAAATTTCTTCTTTTAAGGTTTTTTGCCGTCGCATGCGGCAATGCGAAAATTTTAAATACCATGAACCTAAGGATACGTACCTTAGTCAAGGACTCTGTGATTATCGTAGCCATGCTCACTAGCACGATGAAGATTCTGAGTATCATAATTTTGGACAGACGCATATGATTATCTGACGGTATGTTTGATACTTTGATTGTGGGGTGTATGACCTAGAAGGACTACTACCATTTTAATTTCGAGGACGAAATTTTTTGTAAGGTAGGTAGGATTGTAACACCCAGTTTTTCAGAAGAGGGTAATTTTGAAATTTTATAATTATAATTATTATTTAATTGTATTTATTTCATGTTATGATTTTTAGTAATTTTTAATTATTTTTAAACTATTTAAACGCACGACTTATGATTTGGTGCCTTGCTAGTGTTCATTTCCAGACTGAGGGGTATTTTAGTCATTTTTGTAATTTTAAGAATTATTTGGGATTATTAATTATTATTTAGATTTAATAGAATTTATTTGAATTTTTGGAATTTATTTTGACATTGTTTGGACTAGATTGATTTTTGGCTAGTTTGGACTCATGTAGACCAACCTAGGAGCTAACCCTAGTTAGTTGGGCTTGGTTAGGTCAAGTGGACCCTAGTCTAACCTAGTGTGACTCAAGTTAGTGGTTAGTGATTCATTAGAACTTGGATTAGGAATTTAGGAATCAAGTTATTTGGTAAATGGCTTGTGATTACACAAGTCATTTTGTGACTAAACTAGTTAGGACTAGCCAAACCTAGCTCAACCCCCACCCTAACCTAACATGGCTGACCAGCTAGGTTTAACCTAGGGATTCCCCCCTATTTATACTCTCCTAGTTTTTAGGGCTAGCCTCTTTTAAGGTTCTTCAAAAGTTCTAAGGAAAGAGGTGAGTCCCATCTTCCAAAAATCATTAAAAATCCATTTTGAATCCTTTTTCCTTCAAACCAATTCCATTAGAACCTAAATTCCTTCCTCTTGCTGCTGGAATTTATTGTATTGCAGGAAGAACCAATTTGTGGAGCTTGGAGGCTTGAGGAGTTTCTTCCATTTGAGGGCTTTTCTATTCTTTGTGCATCAATAGGTATAACCCTCATTACTCCATTAAACTCCTGTTAATCTTCATCAATAGGAACCCTAAGTGATCCCCCTAAGGTCTGGAATGGATTGTGTCCAGTATCTAGTGATTCGTGTCCGTTCTGGACACGTATCAGAACAATGAACTAGGTGCTCGACCTAATGCCACAGAGGGCAGGTCGACCTTTTTAATCCATTCCTTTTGAATAGGAAATAGGATCTAGGTCTAGCCTAGTGATTCGTGTCCTTGTATCCTAGTTTTAGTGTCGACCTGTGTCGGTTTTGTGTAGTGGACACGCGCGTGCACACGGCCGCGCGCTGCTACAGGGATCCCCTACTACTCGGGCCCTGTAGCGGACACGACACGTGGCTATTTGACACGAAACTTGACACGAAGCAAGGGGCAGTGTCTGTCATGACACTCCCCAAGCCTTGTGTCGGTTGGTGTCGTGTCGAGCTTGGAACCTCGTGTGCACGGGGAAATGCCCAGTCTGTGCACTGTGGGTTTTCCCCACTGACACGGATCTCGTGTCCAACCTAGATACATCGTGGACACTGGACAGTGGGTCCATGAGGTAGCCCTATAGGTGGGCTACCCATGTGTGTCACCACGAGGACCATTCGTGTCCTGTGTCGTGCACACGACACAAGTGCACGTGTGCACGAGACAGTGCACTGTCAGTACACTGTATGTGTTTCTCTTGGTGTTTTGTGCTGTGGACACGCCGTGTCGGCCTATGGGTGACACGAGATGATATGTGGGGTTGTGCACAAGGGTTATATCCATTTTTCTAATCAGTAGATTCATGATTAATTAACTAGTTAATCGATTTCCTCATGGAACCAAATGTCTGATACTGTCCATTAGTTTTCCTGTACATTTCCAGATTCTAAATTGATATTGTTCAGGGAGTTTAATCCTAATGTTGATGTTAATTTGCTAAGTTGAACTCTGATTATGTTTTTCCTATATGCATTAGCTCACTATGGCTAAGCTTGGTATTGAATTGATATATTGGTGGACTGTAAATGGGTTTTTCTGGCAAGTTAGCAAGTCTGAAATGATATGTTGTATCAGTAATTGGTTCCAGGTTCACATTTGAGTTTGTATTGATTATTTAACCTGTATTTATTGATAATTTCATGTTTTTATAGATCAAACATGCTCTCCTATATTGCTGCCTAACTATAGTTTAAGTTTTTGGATGTTTGGTGTAGTATGGACTTCGAAATGTTGAAGGGAAATGTGGGGACTTTTGGTTCAGCTTTCTTAGCAATGGACAATTGATTCTTTTCATTTCTGATATGATAATTGATAGATGAATACCTGAGCTTGAGGGGGATTCAGTTTTGTTCTTAAAAGGGTTTTGAATGTTATACTTATGATATAGTTCTAGTTCACTTTTTTTTAATGTTTAAACTAAGCTTAGGTACAGTTTTGATTTAAACCTGAGAGTTGGCCTAATTCCTGCATTTACTAGCATAGCCATATTCACACACACTACCTTCCTGTCATACACACATGTTCCCTTCCTTACATATGCTTGCACTGCTCTAGCACAGTACTTCCTTTCACTATTTTTTTTAGTTCCTGCATATTGTCATATTATTCCTGAAACATAATTTGTATTTCCTGCACACTTGATTCCCTGTACACTGTTGCCACACCACACACACAAGCCTTTTATTCCTGCACTCTCACACTGTTATATGTTGCTTCACTGCTCACTGTTGGAGTATTTCCTGCCACATCTATTTTCCTGCACTTGAGCACACCTCACCGTTTCCTGCATACATGAACACACACATTCTTCCTTTGCTTACACTGTTGCACCCTTACATATACTCTCTCACACAATGTTATACACACACACTACTCTAGACTGTTAGCTATTTTTCTACACACAAGTTCACACACCTACATATGTTTTCTTCCCTTAGGTTTCATGAGTATATTGTATGCCTATATGCATATGTGTAATATAGATATATGTGTGAGAGCATATTAATGTGTGTATGCATAGTGTTTAGCCTAATGTTTAGTGTAGCTCAAATTGTGTATCTATATATATGGTGTATATTCATAGGTATTATGAATTCTTGAATGTTGTGTGTAGTCTAGTATAGCCTTGTTAGAGCCTAGCATGACTTGTTAGACCTAGATAGCCTAGTTTAGATCAATTAGACTTGGTGGACCTAGTTTGACTTCTAGGGTTGACCAGAGTTGACCAAGAGTTGACTTTGGTCTAGATTGACTTAGAATCATATAGAATGCATAGTAGGACTCCATTTTGATATTCTGGACTTGTTGTGACTTGTGCTGTTCTGATTAGGAGCCAGACACCACTCCTTGGACAGTACGTTTCATACCGGACACTCAGTTACAGGCGAGTACATTCTCTGATCATTTCATATCTTGCTTAGAATTATTTCCTGCAGTAGATTACTTTACTTGTACTGTCACGACGGTCACACGGATTGGTACTATATGGATCCCTTCTTGAGATGTTATCCTTAGGGAGCATCGGGTACTACATGATCTGTGCGTTTCACTTACATGGCGTATCATATGCTTCATTGGTTCTTTGATCACTTACGACATATACTCTTATGATCGTAGAGTCTTCCTAGAATCCTTATCCCATTTATGGGACTACTATGTATCACCTTCGGGGTCTACCACCTTCGGGGTCTGTTACATAGCATCATATAACATAACCTGGCTGGATCCTTGTGTATTGATTGGGGGTACGGGGGAGTATAAATGGACATGTGAATAATACACCAGTAGTGTAGCATCAGAATCATTCCATAGTGTAGCATCAGAATCATCCCAGGCCATTTACATGTTCATATTGTACTCTGACTCACTAGCCACATGTTAGCTCTCTATTTATATTAGATATTTCTATTACAGCTTTCTCTCTCTGTTTACATACTGCACTTCTTTTAGTACTTGTATCTTACTTTACTGCATGTTCATATTTTCTAACCTGCTATGAATTGTTGAGATGTACTGTGCTCGCTCCTGTCCTGACTGGACCTGTTGAAAATATTACAGAGGACGAGGAGGCTGGCCTGGACACCTACTACGGGGCAGCCCTAGATGACACCTGTGAGCTGGACTCCCAGGAGGACCCAGCTCTAGCTGAGGAGATCACCCCGACTGCCTAGACTAGACTAGTTAGGCTTATCTTACTTTTGCAGTCTTGAGACATGTCCTAGTTAGACTTATTTGGAGTTATGAGTTGTATATATTCTTGTATCTGAGACCTTGTTCTGTTGGATATTGCTGGGATTATCTTAGTCTACTTTTATCTATTTCATTTCCTTAAGTTCTATTTCATATCGTGCTATCTCTTCCTTAGTTGTGATTGAGTTTACTATTGCTATTGTCACCCCCATTTCGGGGAGTATAAACTGTTTAGATAGATATTGTTAGATGTATGTTGACCTAGGACAGCGTTCTACCGCCGACACTGCGGCGTAGGCTGGGCGTTGTTACGTTCTCGTACCCTCACAGTGGGTGCGGGTCGTGACACGTTTTTAGTGGTGGCCCATGCAGGTCGAGACTAGAAGTGTAGTGGTATTCGAATTAGAGTATCACTACAGCCTGCAGTAGGATATAAGACATTAATTTTAAGGTACTCAATCACTTTAGGAAAATTTCTTTTATTGCCATCTAAATCCTCTTGTCAGCTGATCCTTTGAATTATAATTGTCCGCCCTTGTTATATCGCTTCCTTCTCAGAAATTGATACTCTTGTTTGTCTATCTTCAGGATGGTAGAGACTTGATCACAGCGTGCCATTCATGAGGATGCTATAGAGGGGACTGCTACCTCTCAGCCAGCACGGCGAGGCCAGGGGACTGCAGCTCCTGCCACCTCAGCTCGTGTTGAGACCTCGGCAGTCGCAGCAGGGGACATGCATCCACCGGCTCGGAGGCAGGACCCGGTTTTCCCAGAGGATCCTTACCAGCAACCACCTCCAGGGACGATAGACGCAGTGCAGCTGCTAGCCTTCTTCAGGCAGTACATGGAGGGTCAGCAGGGACAGCAGCAGAGGCAGACGGCAGAGCTCACTCGAGGCATTGAGCTGGCAGTGACAGCAGTGGAGAGAGTAGCGGCTCAGCCAGCAGCAGTCCAGCAGCCGTACCAGCCACGGGAGAAAGGCATCCAGGACTTCCAGAAGATGCACCCGAGGGACTTCCGCGGGACAGAAGGGATCCTGTATGCCGATGAGTGGATCGAGCATATGGAGGAGATCTTCAGGCTGACCGAGATTTCGACGAGGCTCCAGATAGAGGCAGCAGCCAGCATGATGCAGGATCTAGCTCGGACATGGTACCAGACCGACCCGAGGGTCGGCACAGCAGGACAGACTTGGGCAGCATTCAAGAAGCTGTTCAAGGAGAAGTTCTTCCTAGAGGCAGCGCTGGGAGCCCTCGAGACTCAGTTCGAGGCCCTAGTCCAGGGGAGTCAGTCCGTGGAGGAGTATGCAGGAGCGTTCTGCCGCCTGGACAGATTTGTAGAGGACTTGTCGGACGCGACGAAGGCCCGGAGGTTCCGGAAGGGCTTGGTAAAGGAGGTCAAGTCCTATACCAAGAACGCCCGCAGTACTACATTTGAGGAGATACTGGTGGACGCACTAGCTGCAGAGGATGACCTTGAGCTTAGGCTCAAGAGAGGGAGAGACCCAGTTGGGGGTAGTAGCAGCAGCGGAGGCCAGGCCAAGAGGCCTCACTTTCAGCATCAGCAGCCGATGCAGTTCCAGCCTCAGCCGATCCAGCAGAGGCCAGTTCATCATCAGCAGCAGCCGAGGCAGCATCAGCAGGGCCGGAGGTAGGTTACCATTTGTGGCTACTGTAGGAGGTCTGGGCATATTACCAGTGAGTGCAGGAAGAGGCTGGGCCTGTGCCTAGTGTGTGGTTCAGCAGACCACCAGATGAGGGAGTGCCGCATGGGACGAGCAGTCCAGGAAGGAGGAGTCAGAGCTCCAGCAGGCCAGCAGAGAGGACCAGCATTGCTGACTCAGCAACAGAGGTTCGCACAGCATCAGCAGCAGGCCAGGGGAGGCCAGCAAGGACGAGCTTACGCCATGACACTTGAGGATGCTCAGGCAGTAGGAGGGATGCTAGCAGGTTCTGATCTTCTCGATTCCATTCTACCTTGTCTCATTATACCTATCCTAAAATTCTATTCCATCTATTTCTATCTGTTTCCTCATTGTTGATAAGTTTGATATGGTGTTTCGTTATGTTTGTTTTTCTTCTGAGAAAATCATATGGGCTAGGTCACCTCAGATATGGGATCTAGAATCTTTGATGGTCGTGTTAGTTGGCATAGTGAGGACATATAGTCAGATTTTGGATGTATTTTTCGGGTATGGAAATTTAAGGTTTTTTGCCGTCGCATGCGGCAATGCGAAAATTTTAAATACCATGAACCTAAGGATACGTACCTTAGTCAAGGACTCTGTGATTATCGTAGCCATGCTCACTAGCACGACGAAGATTCTGAGTATCATGATTTTGGACAGACGCATATGATTATCTGACGGTATGTTTGAGACTTTGATTGTGGGGTGTATGACCTAGAAGGACTACTACCATTTTAATTTCGAGGACGAAATTTTTTGTAAGGTGGGTAGGATTGTAACACCCAGTTTTTCAGAAGAGGGTAATTTTGAAATTTTGTAATTATAATTATTATTTAATGGTATTTATTTCATGTTATAATTTTTAGTGATTTTTAATTATTTTTAAACTATTTAAACTCACGACTTATGATTTGGTGCCTTGCTAGTGTTCATTTCCAGACTGAGGGGTATTTTAGTCATTTTTGTAATTTTAAGAATTATTTGGGATTATTAATTATTATTTAGATTTAATAGAATTTATTTGAATTTTTGGAATTTATTTTGACATTGTTTGGACTAGATTGATTTTTGGCTAGTTTGGACTCATGTAGACCAACCTAGGAGCTAACCCTAGTTAGTTGGGCTTGGTTAGGTCAAGTGGACCCTAGTCTAACCTAGTGTGACTCAAGTTAGTGGTTAGTGATTCATTAGAACTTGGATTAGGAATTTAGGAATCAAGTTATTTGGTAAATGGCTTGTGATTACACAAGTCATTTTGTGACTAAACTAGTTAGGACTAGCCAAACCTAGCTCAACCCCCACCCTAACCTAACATGGCTGACCAGCTAGGTTTAACCTAGGGATTCCCCCTATTTATACTCTCCTAGTTTTTAGGGCTAGCCTCTTTTAAGGTTCTTCAAAAGTTCTAAGAAAAGAGGTGAGTCCCATCTTCCAAAAATTATTAAAAATCCATTTTGAATCCTTTTTCCTTCAAACCAATTCCATTAGAACCTAAATTCCTTCCTCTTGCTGCTGGAATTTATTGTATTGCAGGAAGAACCAATTTGTGGAGCTTGGAGGCTTGAGGAGTTTCTTCCATTTGAGGGCTTTTCTATTCTTTGTGCATCAATAGGTATAACCCTCATTACTCCATTAAACTCCTGTTAATCTTCATCAATAGGAACCCTAAGTGATCCCCCTAAGGTCTGGAATGGATTGTGTCCAGTATCTAGTGATTCGTGTCCGTTCTGGACACGTATCAGAGCAATGAACTAGGTGCTCGACCTAATGCCACAGAGGGCAGGTCGACCTTTTTAATCCATTCCTTTTGAATAGGAAATAGGATCTAGGTCTAGCCTAGTGATTCGTGTCCTTGTATCCTAGTTTTAGTGTCGACCTGTGTCGGTTTTGTGTAGTGGACACGCGCGTGCACACGGCCGCGCGCTGCTACAGGGATCCCCTACTACTCGGGCCCTGTAGCGGACACGACACGTGGCTATTTGACACGAAACTTGACACGAAGTAAGGGGCAGTGTCTGTCATGACACTCCCCAAGCCTTGTGTCGGTTGGTGTCGTGTCGAGCTTGGAACCTCGTGTGCACGGGGAAATGCCCAGTCTGTGCACTGTGGGTTTTCCCCACTGACACGGATCTCGTGTCCAACCTAGACACATCGTGGACACTGGACAGTGGGTCCATGAGGTAGCCCTATAGGTGGGCTACCCATGTGTGTCACCACGAGGACCATTCGTGTCCTGTGTCGTACACACGACACAAGTGCACGTGTGCACGAGACAGTGCACTGTCAGTACACTGTATGTGTTTCTCTTGGTGTTTTGTGCTGTGGACACGCCGTGTCGGCCTATGGGTGACACGAGATGATGTGTGGGGTTGTGCACAAGGGTTATATCTATTTTTCTAATCAGTAGATTCATGATTAATTAACTAGTTAATCGATTTCCTCATGGAACCAAATGTCTGATACTGTCCATTAGTTTTCCTGTACATTTCCAGATTCTAAATTGATATTGTTCAGGGAGTTTAATCCTAATGTTGATGTTAATTTGCTAAGTTGAACTCTGATTATGTTTTTCCTATATGCATTAGCTCACTATGGCTAAGCTTGGTATTGAATTGATATATTGGTGGACTGTAAATGGGTTTTTCTGGCAAGTTAGCAAGTCTGAAATGATATGTTGTATCAGTAATTGGTTCCAGGTTCACATTTGAGTTTGTATTGATTATTTAAACTGCATTTATTGATAATTTCATGTTTTTATAGATCAAACATGCTCTCCTATATTGCTGCCTAACTATAGTTTAAGTTTTTGGATGTTTGGTGTAGTATGGACTTCGAAATGTTGAAGGGAAATGTGGGGACTTTTGGTTCAGCTTTCTTAGCAATGGACAATTGATTCTTTTTATTTCTGATATGATAATTGATAGATGAATACCTGAGCTTGAGGGGGATTCAGTTTTGTTCTTAAAAGGGTTTTGAATGTTATACTTATGATATAGTTCTAGTTCACTTTTTTTTAATGTTTAAACTAAGCTTAGGTACAGTTTTGATTTAAACCTGAGAGTTGGCCTAATTCCTGCATTTACTAGCATAGCCATATTCACACACACTACCTTCCTGTCATACACACATGTTCCCTTCCTTACACATGCTTGCACTGCTCTAGCACAGTACTTCCTTTCACTATTTTTTTTAGTTCCTGCATATTGTCATATTATTCCTGAAACATAATTTGTATTTCCTGCACACTTGATTCCCTGTACACTGTTGCCACACCACACACACAAGCCTTTTATTCCTGCACTCTCACACTGTTATATGTTGCTTCACTGCTCACTGTTGGAGTATTTCCTGCCACATCTATTTTCCTGCACTTGAGCATACCTCACTGTTTCCTGCATACATGAACACACACATTCTTCCTTTGCTTACACTGTTGCACCCTTACATATACTCTCTCACACAATGTTATACACACACACTACTCTAGACTGTTAGCTATTTTTCTACACACAAGTTCACACACCTACACATGTTTTCTTCCCTTAGGTTTCATGAGTATATTGTATGCCTATATGCATATGTGTAATATAGATATATGTGTGAGAGCATATTAATGTGTGTATGCATAGTATTTAGCCTAATGTTTAGTGTAGCTCAAATTGTGTATCTATATATATGGTGTATATTCATAGGTATTATGAATTCTTGAATGTTGTGTGTAGTCTAGTATAGCCTTGTTAGAGCCTAGCATGACTTGTTAGACCTAGATAGCCTAGTTTAGATCAATTAGACTTGGTGGACCTAGTTTGACTTCTAGGGTTGACCAGAGTTGACCAAGAGTTGACTTTGGTCTAGATTGACTTAGAATCATATAGAATGCATAGTAGGACTCCATTTTGATATTCTGGACTTGTTGTGACTTGTGCTGTTCTGATTAGGAGCCAGACACCACTCCTTGGACAGTACGTTTCATACCGGACACTCAGTTACAGGCGAGTACATTCTCTGATCATTTCATATCTTGCTTAGAATTATTTCCTGCAGTAGATTACTTTACTTGTACTGTCACGACGGTCAAACGGATTGGTACTATATGGATCCCTTCTTGAGATGTTATCCTTAGGGAGCATCGGGTACTACATGATCTGTGCGTTTCACTTACATGGCGTATCATATGCTTCATTGGTTCTTTGATCACTTACGACATATACTCTTATGATCGTAGAGTCTTCCTAGAATCCTTATCCCATTTATGGGACTACTATGTATCACCTTCGGGGTCTACCACCTTCGGGGTCTGTTACATAGCATCATATAACATAACCTGGCTGGATCCTTGTGTATTGATTGGGGGTACGGGGGAGTATAAATGGACATGTGAATAATACACCAGTAGTGTAGCATCAGAATCATTCCATAGTGTAGCATCAGAATCATCCCAGGCCATTTACATGTTCATATTGTACTCTGACTCACTAGCCACATGTTAGCTCTCTATTTATATTAGATATTTCTATTACAGCTTTCTCTCTCTGTTTACATACTGCACTTCTTTCAGTACTTGTATCTTACTTTACTGCATGTTCATATTTTCTAACCTGCTATGAATTGTTGAGATGTACTGTGCTCGCTCCTGTCCTGACTGGACCTGTTGAAAATATTACAGAGGACGAGGAGGAGGCTGGCCTGGACACCTACTACGGGGCAGCCCTAGATGACACCTGTGAGCTGGACTCCCAGGAGGACCCAGCTCTAGCTGAGGAGATCACCCCGACTGCCTAGACTAGACTAGTTATGCTTATCTTACTTTTGCAGTCTTGAGACATGTCCTAGTTAGACTTATTTGGAGTTATGAGTTGTATATATTCTTGTATCTGAGACCTTGTTCTGTTGGATATTGCTGGGATTATCTTAGTCTACTTTTATCTATTTCATTTCCTTGAGTTCTATTTCATATCGTGCTATCTCTTCCTTAGTTGTGATTGAGTTTACTATTGCTATTGTCACCCCCATTTCGGGGAGTATAAACTGTTTAGATAGATATTGTTAGATGTATGTTGACCTAGGACAGCGTTCTACCGCCGACACTGCGGCGTAGGCTGGGCGTTGTTACGTTCTCGTACCCTCACAGTGGGTGCGGGTCGTGACAGATTGGAACTTCGAGCATATACAGGTGTATGGGTACATGCGACAATTCGTTGACGAGAACGTGTACTGTAGCGCCCCACTTTCGATAGGCGACGAAACCTCATAATATGCTTGCGTCGAGTCAGATCGGCCAGAAACTTAGATGGCCATCTGACTCGATCGCTAAGCTTGGTAAACGATAACGCCTTGCGGCATCGATTCAAATCGATTTGGACGGAAGTTACGAGAATCGATCCAACTAATGGAACGACTTCTATTAGAATAAGTCCTAGATGCAGCGGATTGTATCTCGGTGAGTGAGCTCTATATAATAGTCCCTTCGACGGGACCGAACCGCTGTATGGTTTTCTTAGAGCTTTTACCGCTGGGTTTTGATGAAGTGCTTTCGCATCGTTTTCTTGGATGCAATTACAAATTTTGAAACAAGAAAAGAAGAAATTCTAACAAAGTGTTGGTGCCATTGCAGGAGCTCGCGTAGCTAAAGCTTGACGTTGCGAAGCGCTTCGACGATCGGCATGAGAAAAGTAATCGGTGGGTGATTCGGCCCCTTCTTTTCTACTCTATCCCGCAAATTAATTCCTTGCCTCGAATTCATTCAAATTGAACGATGCCAAGTTAATTGCATGCCAATCCACTAAGGTCAAGAACTCGAGAAAAACGTATCGATTTAGAGTAATCCACTCTAAAAAATACAAGTCTATCACATAAACTAGAAAGTTTAAGGTTCTAGTAAAAAGATAGACTATTTCGTGTGCTACAAAATAATACGAAACGTCAATTTTTGGTTATGATGCCTCGGACAATTTGGTGCCCACGGGATACTAAATCGGGAGTACGGCTTGGGGAAAATGAATCGTTGCATGAGTTGGGAGAAATGATAATGTCGTTCAATATTGTCCGTGCTATACAAAACTGTTTGCATATATAAACTGTTCACAAATTGGCATGGTCATGGACAGCTTGTACACAAGTTGATTTTCCTCGAATTGGTATCCGGGGCATCGGAATTGAATCGACCTAGGGGGAATGAATAATCGTGCTTCGGCACTGATGCATTGCGGGACCGTCAGTCAGGCTTACAACCTAGACTGAATGGGCCAAAATACCGTTGAGATAGTCCCACGTGATGTGTAACATCAATGACCGCGCATATAAGATAGTAGCATGCTCACCTATTCTCTTATGCAGGTGTAAATATTATCTCTGTTTTCATGCAGGGACGAGCACGACCGTGGTAAGAAATGTGTTAAACTGCTATGTTTCACTGTATGCTTTATTACTCAAAAAGATGGCTATCGAATATGAACTGAATTCATTTAGTTCTAGTAGAAAGACAACTTTAAAGCATACCTATCCTAACAATTAGAGTCGGTTTAGATGAGTGGGTTCGTCACGTCCACTTAGCAAGTGTGCTAACCCCATCCCCCAATTTCCTCAGGTACGGCAGGCGCTCCCAACTAAACTGAAGCTGAAGTGCGAAGAGAGGTTTTGAAGCTCTTCCTATGCTGAAGTATTTTGAAGCCAATCAATCGACGACTTATGTATAAAGGGGCGAATGTATGGGACGACAAGCGTTAGTTCAGGCAACTTGTTGAGTGTATTTCTTTCTGTTTTCAATCAATGTAGCCGCAACGGCATCCAATGTAATTACGACTTGCACTTCGTTGCAAGCTATGAATGAAAAGCATTTTTATTTTCCTATACTGCGTCTTATATTCTGATGTGATTTGTGAAGTTTCAACTTAGCGTATTAATATGAAAAGCAACATAACGTTCTTTCCTTGTACGAGTGCAATTCCAGACTCGTGCGGCATCACGCCTTAGCGAGGACGATCGAATCGGCAAAGTAACACCGGAGACGAACAGTTTGTCGACTCGGGGCGTAACAAATTGGTATCAGAGCACAGTTATGTTTCCTCGAATTTTTGAAAGATATTTTATTGTTGGAATGTCCGTTGCGATGGCTCGATTGAATGCTTGTCGACATGCTGCGTGAAATACAAGTTCCATACAGGTAAGCCCGTAGATATTTTTAAAAAATACTAACAGGTTTACTCTGTTTTGTAGGAATGACTAAGAAAAAAAAATCCCGACACAACAACCCAAACCGTGGATAGTACGTCGAGCACAAAAAGCACTGGCCCTAGCGAGACGGCTATGGAGAAAATGCTACAGTTGATGGAACTGCAGCAACATCTTCAGATGCAATTCAAAGCCCAATTTGATGCACAGTAGAAGCATATGAACTCCCTGACTTAGATAGTGAGCAGAATGACGGGCAGTACCAAGGCAACGGACGAAGTACCTGAGGAGAAGCAAGGTGATCAAGATGGAGACGAGGAAGAAGAAGCTCAACCGCAAATGAAAAATTCTTCTTTCTTGTTCAAGGCAAAGGAGTTCCGCAAGATAAATCCACCAAAATTCAACGGTCGGGCAGAGCCTGATGTGATCGTGGGGTGGCTCGCGGAGATTGAGGATCTGTTTAATCTGCTTAGCATTGAAGGGTCCCAGAGGGTAACTTGTGCGGCGTTACAGCTGCAACTGAGGGCGTACGACTGGTGGGCAGCTAAGAAACAGGAAATCTACGAAGCCGATACAGACGCCATAATTTCCTGAAAAATATTCAAGGTAGCTTTTCTCGAACATTACGTTCCTCGCGCCGTCCGTCAACAAAAAGAAGACGAGTTTATGATGCTGCGACAGGAAAATGTGTCTGTCGACGATTATGACTCGAGCTTCTCAAAGCTGTCAAAGTTTGCTGGCGCCTTCCTGCCCAACAAAGAAGCATGGTGTGAATGCTTCTAGCAAGGCCTAAATGAGAAACTACGAAGGGACGTCATGAATCAAAGGTGTTGAACATACCATGAATCCTACAATGCCGCTTTCGATAGTGAGCGTATCTTTGGCCGTATGTTGCATAGAGGCATCCGTAACCACTTCAACAAGCATCCTAACGACGTCGGGGGATCGAGAGTATCAAAATGTTCGAACAGATTTGATGACCGTGGCCATGGCAATCAATACTGCACCAGGTGCGGTAGGCGAGGGCATCGAACCGTCGATTGCGTCACGAGATCTTGCTACAAGTATGGCGAGGTAGGCCATATAGTTACATATTGCCCACAAAAAGTTCCGAATCAACCCAATCCACCAAGGAACGTTCCGAATCCGCATAAAGCGTCGATTCTGCAAGGCACAAATGCGGTGCCCGTCAACCCGCAGAATCAACGCCATGGGGCTCAAGGCCGAGTTTATGCATTAACTGGGGATGAGGCATTCGCGTTTGATATCGTTGTAACAGGTATATTACTCTACAAAAATATACCTGCTCGAATACTATTCGATTCGGGTGCGACGCATAGCTTTATATCTGCTGATTATGCGAAAGAAAATAAAGTAACCATGTAATCACTAGATATGAATATTAGCGTTAGCACTCCGTCGGGAGTCGATATGCCTGCAAACTTTATTTGTAGGGATGGCCACGTTTGCATCGGAGGAAGAAATCTATCCTTGGACGCCGTCGTACTAGACATCAAATAGTACGACATATTCCTGGGCATGGATTGGTTGGGCGCTTGTCGTGCAACGATCGAGTGTGCGGAAAAGAGAGTGGTGTTTCGTCTTTCTGGCGAGACAGAGTTCTCATATTCGTGCGGTGCGGTCTCGAAGACGGCAATGATGGTATCGCCAATCTCAACGAGGCGTATGTTGCATTCCGGCTGCGCGGGATACTTGGCATCAGTTCAAGACACGCGGAAGGATAATACAAACACAATGCAGACTGATGTTGTGGCAGATTTTCTCGACGTTTTTTCTGACAAGATGCCCGGGATACCGTCGGATCGAGAAATTGAATTCAGCATCGACACCTTTCCGGATACACGACTGATATCAAAGGCGCCTTATCGAATGGCTCCAGCAGAACTGAAGGAGCTGAAGGTGCAATTACAAGAGTTGCTAGATCACAGATTTATTCGCCCTAGTGCCTCACCATGGGGAGCTCCCGTATTGTTCGTAAAGAAGAATGATGGATCGATGCGGCTATGCATCGACTATCGAGAACTCAACAAGGCGACCGTGCGGAACAAGTATCCTTTGCCACGAATAGATAACTTTTTTGACCAACTACAAGGTGCGGCAATATTTTTAAAAATCAATCTTCGTTCTGGCTATCGTAAGTTGAAGATCAAGTCCGACGACGTATCGAAGTCTGCCTTCCGCACTCGATATAGTCATTACGAATTCCTAGTCATGCTATTCGGTTTGAGGAATGTCCCAGCCGCCTTCATGGATTTGATGAACCGAGTCTTCCAACTCAAAATCGATAAATTCGTAGTCGTATTCATCGACGATATCCTTATCTACTCAAGGGACCGAAAAGAGCATACAGAACACTTGAAGACGGTACTGCAGATCCTGCGTGAAAACAAATTATATGCCAAGTAGAGTAAATGCGAGTTCTGGATGAGTTGCGTGACATTCCTCAGACATGTAATCTCTGCCGAAGGTGTCACGGTGGACCCAAAGAAGATTGAAGCGGTGGTAGATTAGAAACGACCTGCCTCGGCTAGCGATATTCTGAGTTTCCTGGGCTTAGCGGGCTACTACCAAAGATTCATGCGAAACTTTTCAAAACTAGCGTCGCCTTTGACTCGCCTCACCCAGAAGGGAGTAGTATTTGAATGGAGTGACGACTGTGAATCCAGCTTTCAAGAGTTGAAGCAACGACTCGTCTCAGCTCCAATCCTTGTACTTCTAGACGGTCTAGAAGGCTTTCAGATATTTAGCGACACATCGGGGACTGGCCTCGGGTGCGTACTCATGCAGAGAGATAAAGTCATCTCCTACGCTTTACGGCAGTTGAAGCAGAATGACCCGACGCACGACCTAGAATTGGCGGCGATCATGTTTGCGTTGAAGCTCTGGCGGCACTACCACTATGATGTGGCGTGCAGGATCTACACAGATCATAAAATCCTGAAATACTTGTTTACGCAACGAGAACTCAACCTACGACAGCGACGTTGGCTCGAACTCATAAAAGATTACGAGCTAACGATCGAGTATACGCTGGGCAAAAGAAACGTGGTAGCCGATGCGCTTAGCAGAATGTTTATGGGAACACTAGCCATAAATATGGAGATACGACGAGACCTTGAGGCGATGGATATCGAACTCAGAATTGAGTATCGACACCTACAGCTAGCTCAGCTGAAGTTAGGATCGAGCCTGCTTAGCAAGATAAAGACCGCACAGAAGGACGACTCATTCCTGAAGAAGATACGCAAGCTGATTCCAACATGAAGGGTGACTGACTTTGCGAAGACGGAGACGGGACGATGCAACTAAAGGGAAGGCTCTGCATTCCTGAAACTGCCAAACTCAGGAAAGAAATTCTGATGGAGGCACATTATACGAAGTACTCGTTACATCCTGGAAGCACCAAGATATACAAGGACTTGCGTACAAACTTCTGGTGGCACGACATGAAGAAAGATGTGGCTACTTTCTTATCGCAGTGCATAGCGTGTCAGCAAGTGAAGACGGAACACCAAAGGCCAGACGGAGAGCTGCAGAAACTCGCCATTCTCGAGTGGAAGTGGGACAACATCTCGATGGATTTCATTGTGGGATTTCCGAAGATGCCACGGAGGAATGATGCGATTTGGGTCATTGTTGATGGAATGACCAAGTCGGCTCACTTCATCGTAATTAAAATAGGATGGAGCGTCGATCGGTTAACGCAAATCTATATCGACGAGATTGTTCGACTGCACGGGGTACTGGCCTCAATAATTTCGGACAGAGACGGACGATTCCTATCGCATTTCTGGACGAGCCTACAAGCGGCAATGGGGACCAAAGTAAACTTTAGTTCTACGTACTATCCCCAAACAGACGGTCAGACGGAGAGGGTAAATCAAATCTTAGAAGATATGTTGCGTCTGTGTACGATCGATCTAAAGACTAGTTGGGATACGCATTTGCCGCTTGCGGAGTTTGCGTATAACAACAATTATCAGTCGAGCATTCATATGGCTCTATATGAAGCGCTCTATGGGAAGAAGTGTCGTTCGCCAATATGCTGGGACGAAGTCAAAGAGCGACAAGTGCTTGGACCAAAACTGGTGGAGCAGGCCGTCGAAAAGGTCCGCATGATTCGAGATAGACTCCGTATCGCACAAAGTCGACAAAAGAGCTACGCAAATCTTCGTCGACGACCGCTAGAATTATTGGTCGGGGACCATATGTTTTTGAAAGTAACGCCCATGCGCGGTATGATGCGGTTCGACGTTAAAGGCAAGTTGAGTCTGAGATTTGTAGGCCCTTTCAAGATCATCGAGCGAGTTGCAACGATTGCTTATCGGATTGCACTACCTCCTGCCTTGGCTGATGTGCACGATGTCTTCCACGTTTCATAACTTCGAAAATACGTGCACGATCTAAGTCATGTGGTTAGCTTCGATCAGTTGGAGCTACGTACTGACTTGTCTTACTCGGAGGAGCCTATTCAAATTTTGGACCGCAAGGAGAAGGTGCTATGAAATCGGTCGATGTCCTTGGTCCGCGTGCTTTTGCGGAACCATTCAGTTGAGGAGTCGACGTGGGAGATGGAGGCGGAGATGAAAGAGAAATACCTTGCGTTGTTTGTCTAAATTAAGGTCAGACCCTTGTTCTTAAGTTTTGGGACAAAACTTTTTCTTAGTGGTATATTATGTAGCGTCCCGCTTTCGATAGGCGACGGAGCTTCATAATATGCTTACGCCGAATCAGATCGACCGGGAACTTAGATGGCCATCTGACTCGATCGCTAAGCTTAGTAAACGTTAACGCCTTGCGGCATCGATTCAAATCGATTTGGATGGAAGTTACGAGAATCGATCCAACTAATAGAACGACTTCTGTTGGAATAAGTCCTAGATGCAGCGGGCTGCATCCCGGCGAGTGAGCTCTATATAAGAGTCCCTTCGATGGGACCGGACCGCTGTATGGTTTTCTTGGAGCTTTTGCCACTGGTTTTTGATGAAGTGCTTTCGCGTCATTTTTCTGGATGCAATTACAAATTTTGAAGCAAGGGGAAAAGAAGTAATTCTAGCAAAGTGTTGGTGCCATTGCAGGAGCTCGCGTAGCTAAAGCTTGATGTTGCGAAGCGCTTCGACGATCGGCACGAGCAAAGTAATCGGTGGGTGATTCGGCCCCTTCTTTTCTACTGTTCCGTAAATTAATTCCTTACCTCGAATTCATTCAAATCGAACGATGCCAAGTTAATTGCATGCCAATCCACTAAGGTCAAGAACTCGAGAAAAATGTATCGATTTAGAGTAATCCACTCTGAAAAATACAAGTCTATCACGTAAACCAGAAAGTTTAAGGTTCTACTAAAAAGATAGACTATTTTACGTGCTGCAAAAAATACGAAACATCAATTTTAGGTTATGATGCCTCGAACAATTTGGTGCCCACGGGATGCTAAATCGGAAGTACGGCTTGGGAAAAATGAATCGTTGTATGAGTTGGAAGAAATAATAATGCCGTTTAATACTGTCCGCGCTATACAAAATTGTTTGCATATATAAACTGTTCACGCATTGGCATGGTCATGGACAGCTTGTGCACAAGTTAATTTTTCTCGAATCGGTATCCGGGGCATCAGAATCAAATCAACCTAGGGGGAATGAATAATCGTGCTTCGGCACTGATGCATTGCGGGACCGTCAGTCAGGCTTACAACCTAGACTGAACGGGCCAAAATGCCTTTGAGATAGTCCCACGTGATGTGTAACATCAATGACCGCGCATATAAGATAGTAGCATGCTCACCTATTATCTTATGCATGTGTAAATATTATCTCTATTTTTATGCAGGGACGAGCACGGCCGTGGTAAGAAATGTGTTAAACTGCTATGTTTCACTGTATTCTTTATTACTCAAAAAGATGGCTATCAAATATGAACTGAATTCATTTAGTTCTAATAGAAAGACAACTCTAAAGCATGCCTACCCTAACAATTAGAGTCAGTTTAGACGAGTGGGTTCGTCTCGTCCACTTAGCAAGAGTGCTAATCCCATCCCCCAATTTCCCAGGTGCGACGGGCGCTCCCAACTAAACTGAAGCTGAAGTACGGAGAGGCATTTTGAAGCTCTTCCTATGCTGAAGTATTTTGAAGCCAATTCAATCGACGTCCTATGTATAAAGGGGCGAATGTATGGGACGACAAGTGTTAGTTCAGGCAACTTGTCGAGTGTATTTCTTTCTGTTTTCAATCAATGTAGCCGCAACGGCATCCAATGTAATTACGACTTGCACTTCGTTGCAAGCTATGAATGAAAAGCATTTCTATCTTCCCACCGCGTCTTATATTCTGATGTGATTTATGAAGTTTCAACTTGGCGTAATAATATTGTTACGACCCGCACCCACTTTTTTGGATACGA
This sequence comes from Iris pallida, assembly GCA_029216955.1. NCBI lineage: Eukaryota > Viridiplantae > Streptophyta > Magnoliopsida > Asparagales > Iridaceae > Iris > Iris pallida. The sequence continues at coordinate 31,747,686 of JANAVB010003398.1, forward strand.
GACGTGTCCAAGCCAGCCTACGCCGCAGAGTCGGCGGTAGAACGCTGTCAAGCCCGCAAGAAATAAATGCTCAAAATACACATTTGCTGCTCATTCACATTACTAAATTTATTACAACATTTAAATTATTTAAAATTAAATGAAATACAAGATTTTACAATTAATGAAATTGATACAATTGTTTTCTATTTCTAGGTTGACCTCAGCATACCCAAGTCTTTCCAGTGCTAAGAGTGATCGCGGCTAAACCTGAAAAATATTGGTTATCCAGTCAGGATTGGAACAAGTACACAAATCGACGGCACTGCAAAACACAATAGAGTTAACAAGACATGAAAATAGAATATGAAATATGAAAGCTAGTAAGAAAACTGATGACATAGCACGATAGAAAAGTAAACAAGGAAAAATTAATAAAAGACATCTATCTAGGTGGTGTGAAATATCTGTTTCGACATGTGAACGGCTAGGGAGTAAATCCGGCTCACTGCACGTGTCGTGTGCAGCTGCTATCATGCAAGAATAGACATTTTGGGGATATTTTTGGGTAGTCCACATGTGTACTAAGATATTTTCCCTCCCGACTACTCAGTGTGACGAACGTGTCAACAAGCAGCAAGATATATGTATAGACATGAAATAAAAAGACTACTATGAATTGGAAAGCAATCAAAAAGTGCACTTGCCTGAGGTCCTTAGCTGGAGAAACCAATAATACCATACCACTCAATGAGCCACAATCAGTCAACACATACAGAAGTCGCCAGATGCTGAAATAAATAGTACCAATATTTTCAGAATAGTCAAATTAGCTTAGGATTGCCTGTCCTTAAGTCCAATTCTGGATACAGGGGCAAAACGGTAATTTCGGGCAAAAACGATATCCGCCGTTGGACCCGCTTTGCACCGAAAAGCGTGCCAGAGTCAACGGTCTCTAAAGTCGTCAAACTACACGTCTACGGATCCAGTTTTTCGATACGAACCCAACCGTATGTCCAGAGTTGGATTCCGGCGGGCCGTGCACAAAATCACCCGTTGAGTGGAACCGTGGGGCCCATAAAACGGTGATTTTATCTACTATCTCAGAATCGGACCAAACTTGGTATACATGACTAGAAAAATGATACGGTCCTATTGGCGCAAGTTTCGTCTCGATCTGACGAGCGTGTACAAAGTAATTGGAGAATTTGCAAAGTGCACGATACGGTGAATTTCGACGGATACGCATCAAATTCGTCGCGCACACGCGACCAATTTGAACTTCGCCAAAGCGCACACGACCATGAAGCCGTTACACAGCTTTCGATGTTTTCGGTTTGCGACCACGTCACCCAGAATGGCGGGACGTACGTCGCGTGGATGAATTTCTACTGTTTTCGAAAACTGCTTTATTAGGTTTTTCTCGATTTTTAGAATCGAATAACTCTACACCCACTTAATGAAGTTGGAATCTATAAAAAGGGTTTTACTACCGTATATGTTGTCGAAATATGTGTTCAAATAGTTTTTCGATTCGGTTTATGGATTGGCGAGAAATCGCCTCCCAAGTTGCGTGTCTGGATTGTACTAGCGTCCTATTTTGTCAGGTTTTCGGGTAAGTTCATGTCGATTTCTCGACGAACACGAATAAGTTCCATGAGAACTAATCCACAGGGATCTGAGATGGTTATATCGGGGTCGTACCTGAGAAATCGGATCAGAAAAACATCGAACGAGCGTTGAGTACTCTCTCGTCAAAGTTGGGTTCGAAGAGGCTGTCACCGCCGTTCCCCTGTTGCGCCGCTGGTCGATGCTGCTGTTGCTCGCCTCCGGCCAGTGGCCGGCCATCACGGCGGCGGCACGGAGGCCACATACGTGCGCACGGGGGGATGGGGGCGCGCGCTGTTGAAGTTGCGGTTAGGGTTTTCGAGTTTCTTTCTCTCGACTACTCGTATTGAAGCCGAGGGGGTATATCCGTTCGGGATGTACTTGAGTTCGCATGAACTCAGGGCCTGTGGGGGCTCGGTTGGCATGGGAGTGGGCTTGCTGCTCCTGGCCTCTATGGGCTGGGTTGGGATTTGGTTATCAATTAATTGATATATATCTGTTTATATATTCATATATACACATACACACATGTTCTATTATATATATACATATACATACACATGTACATATACATATTTATATATATACACATATACTCATATACGAATATTTATATATAGACATATACATAAACACACACATATAATTATTTCTATATATACATACATACAATTTACACACTCATTCACATATACACTCGTATATATTTATATATATATATATACATATACTCATACTCACATATACATAAATACATGATATATATTTATATATAAATATATTAGTATACGTAAATACTTTTGTACTTATATAAACATATATATACCCACATATACATAGGTATAATATATTTAGATATATATATAAATACACAGATTTATATAATATATATATATATATATTTTTATATATATATATATATATATATATATATATATATATATATATATATATATATATATATATATATATACATATATATATCTATGTTAAGGATAAAATAATAATAACTATTAATAATAATTAATTTATTTATTTAATAACCACAATTTTAATATTAATAATAATAATAATAACCCTAATAATACTGTACTTAAACCAATAATATTTTCTCGTGAACTCAACAACACACCATTTATTTGGCTCCAGAAATTCGTACGATTATTCTAAAACAACATTTAAATAAACTATTATATATTTAGAAAGTATTTGCCAAGTCCTAAAAAAATAAATAAGAAAATATTTGTACTCACATAAAATGTCTACATGGCCGTCCCGGGTTCCACTGCATGCCTACATAGGTTGGAATTTGGTTCGGGTCCAGTTTGACTGGTTTGGTACAACCGGGTCTCCTAACGTCAAATAACAATAATAATAAATAATTAAATTATTCATAATGGTCATGTCACAACTTGGTCTGGTTTTCTTAGTTATGATATCACTATGGCTTGACATTCCCTTACTATGGCTAAATACTAGTCAAAGCACGCCAATACACTATCCGTGCCACGATTCCTAGTCACCTTGTACTCCAAATTTAATCATGATTAAAAATCGTCTACCATAATAATTAACTAAATAATTATTTATAAAAATTCTAAAATTACCACTTAAATCAAATAAATAAATAAAAATATTTCAAAATTTCGGGGAGGGGAGCTACAAATCTACCCACCTTAAAAATAATTTCGTCCTTGAAATTCTAACTCATAACCATGCCTAAAATTTAAAAATAAAAGTCAAGGAATAAATTCACTATTACCACAATCTTCTCAAAGGTTAATTCCTCAAAAATAGTTTGTATTCTACTCCTAGCCAAATAGCCTCCAGGACTTCTACCCACCTTAGGTCACACTACTCCCTTGAAACATGGGTTACTAAAATCTTATAATCTTCTAACTAGTGGCTAAAAATTCTACCAAAATATCTAGGACATATGGTATCTATAACATCTCATATCTACAAACAACAAATTATTAATAATCAAGCGATATTACAATAACTTAAGAATTTCTGATGAATTTCTAGACAACACGATTATTCGTCACCCCGAAATAGGAAGGGACGAGAATCAAGAGTACAGAAAGGCGAGGGAGAATAATCGAGAATGATTTCAAATAGTTTAGTTCTATAGTCAATATATGGTGGTATGCATGGATGAGTGTTACTGGGTCTTAATGGGTTCCCTATCTGGGCATCACTAGTTAAATGGATGAACCTTGGATTTCAATCTATATGGACTAGACAAGATCCCAATAATAAAACTATTTCTACTAGATTAGGGTATCCTAGAATAGGTTTCTACCCAAGGGATTGAGCTAGTTGCTAGTCAGGTTGTTTAGCTAAGTTCATAAAGTCCAAAATGAGCCTTCGGTGACTTTTGTGTTTAAGTAGCACAAGATGCCTCTATCAAGTGGCACACTAGTGGCGTGTGCATAGTGGGCTTCGAGTAGATCACTACCACATATTGGGTCAAAGGAATTGAGTCACGGTTGAGGCTCTAGTGGAAGTCGAAAAGTATACCGGTATTGTGGTAAGGGTTATAGCTAGTCCTTTTAACCTGAAAATCGTAGCACAAAAATAGAGTACAAGGGGATGTGTTTGAGTGGGACATGATATACCTAGGTATAGGTGGACCCGTCTAGATCTTGCATATGAAATTTGTTGGAAGATAACAGCTGGTCTCTTGCTCCGAATATTAATGGCACGACCGGGGCAGAAAGTGATCTAAATAGAAAGTAGGAGTTTATGGGGCAGTAACTATCATTCTAATGGAAATTATTCTAATCAATCGGTAATCCTCGTATATCTCAAAATTGAGAAGGCTTATAGTCTACCCATCTTAGAAGCTAGGTCATGGTTTTGGGAATAATGAGGTTAGAAGGATTCTAAAGTCCGGTATTGTACCCCAACTTTTGTTAATAGAGAATATGGCACGACGTTACAGGATACCGTAGATATAAGTCATGCCAAGGGTCGTTCCTCAATAAATGGAGAACGAGTAACTCAAGGCAAGGTTCCTGTCACAGGGCTAGCCGATGGTAGCTACACTTGCGTATTCCACTATCATAGTCATGGGGAAACTCTGTATCTATCCATCAATTACGAGCTTTCATCTTTCCAATCAGTGAAGACGAAAAACAATAAAGAGTTCAAGAGAGATGTCACTGAATATAATTTTGCGATTCAAAGACGAATGTATAATTCAAGGAGAATTGTCAAAGCAGTTGCGGATGAGATCCTAGAGACATCTATATCTCAATCCACGTAGAGTAATTAGATGAAGAGCGAACCAAATGCATCATGGTTGATCAGACCGTAATACAATGATTCTGATTAGACAATATGTTACGGGCGTCCCCAATAAACATATGTCTCGAATCAAGCTCGACAAAAGAGTAAGCTTGCAAAACTAGGCTGTAATAGCAGTATTTGTCAGGATAGTCAAAATATAAGTAGGCGAGATTTTTGGAAGGAAGAAATAAGTAGTTTCAGTTTTTGGAAAAATCAAACCTTACATGGTGTTTTTGCCTATACAGTCAACCTATTATCTTCTTACCCATAAGGCTTTAGTCGACTAACGGTTTATGGAACTCTAGATTCTATACTCTAGGTAAACCTATTAATGTCAGTTAATTACCCTGTCAATAGATCACAAGAACCACATAACGCTAGGTTGGGAGACATGCTACTCAACTTACAGAACTTTCACTAGTTTTGGCCTTAGGTCTTATGGTACACACAGGGCATTTCTATTCTCTATAGTATCCTAAACTTGTAATCACGTCTGAAATTATTTTACCGAGAATTAGGCCTCGCCCGTATACTCGGGCGATGGTAAACCCTTGGTTCCGTGATTCAGCTGTGATATGCTATCAGGTACCCTACCTTATATTGACACAAGGTCAAAAGAGGTCAACAAGGATATAGTTTTTAGCAATGGTCCCTAAGCTACAATTCTTCGAAAGGATTTCAATTTTATGGGTTGTGTCTCGCCAGTGCGCTGCTGGCTGCAGTGAACCCACACTCTCCGTTCTCAGGTAATTGGCGACAGTGCGCTGTTGTCTAGTCATTGCAGTCGTTAAACTGCTCCTACTATATTCTTAAGAACGTCAAAGAGCTGCTAAGGATTCAACTTAGTTGACTATGGTAGGAAGCGTAAACACCTGCCTGTAAGTCTCAATCCTTGAAGTAAAAGGTTGACCGAGAAAATAACTGACGACAAAGAAAATAGGAACATCCTAACACTTATCTCATATATATTCCAAATAGCTGAGGAAAAACTTTGAATTAAATCTAACTCGGGATTCATACAGAAATAACATAATCAGAAATTATAAACCAATTTCTTACAGCAAAATAGAATTTAAAACATGTAATTCTAATTCATGATATGAAATTTATATCTAGATAGAGCAAAAGAAAACTGAACAGGTTATCGAGATTATAGCCTTAGTTATGGAAAAAGTCTAACTAATCAAGTGAGTAGTATACCCACGTTGGATCATATCATTACATCAAAAGCAATAGTGTGTCTATAGGGATCTAGCAAGCTATCTGAATTTAATACTTCTAAATTGCATGACCTATCTAACAACCTTAACTACCCGATTAGTCAATTTAATAAGGGACCCTTATCCTAGTTGTCCTCCTAAATCATTTTGATCCTATTTGTGAATGAGCATTTCTTAGACGCAGGCTCGCAATGGTACGACTAACTTAAGTACCATCATGAGTTCGTAATCTTTTACGAAAACAGACCTGCATGGGCCACCACAAAAACTTGTCACGACCTGCACCCGCTTTTTCGGATACGAGACGTGTCCAAGCCAGCCTACGCCGCAGAGTCGGCGGTAGAACGATGTCAAGCCCACAAGAAATAAATGCTCAAAATACACATTTGCTGCTCATTCACATTACTAAATTTATTACAACATTTACATCATTTAAAATTAAAGGAAATACAAGATTTTATAATTAATGAAATTGATACAATTGTTTTCTATTTCTAGGTTGACCTCAGCATACCCAAGTCTTCCCAGTGCTAAGAGTGATCGCGGCTAAACCTAAAAAATGTTGGTTATCCAGTCAAGATTGGAACAAGTACACAAATCGACGGCAATGCAAAACACAATAGGGTTAACAAGACATAAAAATAGCATATGGAATATGAAAGCTAGTAAGAAAACTGATGACATAGCACGATAGAAAAGTAAACAAGAAAAAATAATAAAAGACATCTATCTAGGTGGTGTAAAATATCTGTTTCGACATGTGAACGGCTAGGGGGTAAATCCGGCTCACTGCACGTGTCGTGTGCAGCTGCTATCATGCAAGAATAGACATTTTGGGGATATTTCTGGGTAGTCCACATGTGTACTAAGATATTTTCCCTCCCGACGACTCCGTATGACGAGCGTGTCAACAAGCAGTAAGATATATGTATAGACATGAAATGAAAAGACTATTATGAATCGAAAAGCAATCAGAAAGTGCACTTGCCTGAGGTCCTTAGCTGGAGAAACCAATAATACCATACCACTCAATGAGCCACAATCAGTCAACACATACAGAAGTCGCCAGATGTTGAAATAAATAGTACCAATATTTTCAGAATAGTCAAATTAGCTAGGATTGCCTGTCCTTAAGTCCAATTCTGGACACAGGGGCAAAACGGTAATTTTGGGCAAAAACGATGTCCGCCGTTGGACCCACTTTACACTGAAAAGTGTGCCAGAGTCAACGGTCTCTAAAGTCGTCAAACTACATGTCTACGGATCCGGTTTTCTGATACGAACCCAATCGTATGTCCAGAGTTGGATTCCGGCGGGCCGTGCACAAAATCACCCTTTGAGTGGAACCGTGGGGCCCGCAAAACGATGATTTTATCAACTGTCTCAGAATCGGACCAAACTTGGCATACAAGACCAAAAAATGATACGGTCCTGTTGGCGCAAGTTTTGTCTCGATCTGACGAGCGTGCACAAAGTAATTGGAAAATTTGCAAAGTGCACGATACGATGAATTTCGACGGATACGCATCAAATTCGTCGCTCACACGCGACCAATTTGAATTCCGCCAAAGCCCACACGACCACGAAGCCGTTACGCAGCTTTTGATGCTTTCGGTTCGCGACCACGTCGTCCGGAATGGCAGGACGCATGTCGCGTGGATGAATTTCTACTATTTTCGAAAACTGCTTTGTTAGGTTTTTCTCGATTTTTAGAATCGAATAACTCTACACCCACTTAATGAAGTTGGAATCTATAAAAAGGGTTTTACTGCCGTATATGTTATCTAAATATGTGTTCAAATAGTTTTTCGATTCGGTTTATGGATTGGCGAGAAATCGCCTCCCAAGTTGCGTGTCTGGACTGTACCAGCGTCCTATTTTGTCAGGTTTTCGGGTAAGTTCGTGTCGATTTCTCGACGAACACGAATAAGTTCCATGAGAACTAATCCACAGGGATCTGAGATGGTTATATCGTGGTCGTACCTGAGAAGTCGGATCAGAAAAACGTCGAACGAGCGTTGAGTACTCTCTCGTCGAAGTTGGGTTCGAAGAGGCTGTCACCGTCGTTCCCCTGTTACGCCGCTGGTCGATGCTGCTGTTGCTCGCCTTCGGCCAGTTGCTGGCCGTCACGGCGATGGCACGGAGGCCACACGCGCGCACGAGTGGGATGGGGGCACGCGCTGGTGAAGTTGCGGTAAGGGTTTTCGAGTTTCTTTCTCTCGACTACTCGTATTGAAGTCGAGGGGGTATATCCGCTCGGGATGTACTTGAGTTCGCATGAACTCAGGGCCTGTGGGGGCTCGGTTGGCATGGGAGTGGGCTTGCTGCTCCTGGCCTCTATGGGCTGGGTTGGGATTTGGTTATCAATTAATTGATATATATATGTTTATATATTCATATATACACATACACACATGATCTATTATATATATACATATACATACACATGTACATATACATATTTATATATATACACATATACTCATATACGAATATTTATATATAGACGTATACACAAACACACACATATAATTATTTCTATATATACATACAATTTACACACACATTCACATATACACTCGTATATATTTATATTTATATATATATATATATATATATATATTTTTTTTTTTAATATATATATATATATATATATATATATATATATATATATATATATATATATATATATATATTTTATATATATATATATATATATATATATATATATATATATATATATAAAATATATATATATATATATATATATATATATATATATATATATATATATATATATATATATAAAATATATATATATATATATATATATATATATATATATATATATATATATATATATATATATATATATATATATATATATATATATATATATACATATACATATACTCATACTCACATATACATAAATACATGATATATATTTATATATAAATATATTAGTATACGTAAATACTTTTGTACTTATATATACTTTTTTTTTGTACTTATATATACATATATATATACCCACATATACATAGGTATAATATATTTAGATATATATACAAATACACAGATTTATATTATTATATATATATATATATATATATATATATATATATATATATATATATATATATATATATATATATATATATATATATATATATATATATATATCTATCTATGTTAAGGATAAAATAATAACAACTATTAATAATAATTTAATTATTTATTTAATAACCACGATTTTAACATTAATAATAATAATAACCCTAATAATGCTGTACTTAAACCAATAATATTTTCTTGTGAACTCATCAACACACCATTTATTTGGCTTCAGAAATTCGTACGATTATTCTAAAACAACATTTAAATAAACTATTATATATTTAGAAAGTATTTGCCAAGTCCTAAAAAATAAATAAGAAAATATTTGTACTCACATAAAATGTCTATAGGGCCGTCCCGGGTTCCACTGCATGCCTACATAGGTTGGGATTTGGTTCGGGTCCAGTTTGACTGGTTTGGTACAACAGGGTCTCCTAACGTCAAATAACAATAATAATAAATAATTAAATTATTCATAATGGTCATGTCACAACTTGGCCTGGTTTTCTTAGTTAGGACATCACTATGGCTTGGCATTCCCTTACCATAGCTAAACACTAGTCAAAGCACGCCAATGCACTATCCGTGCCACGATTCCTAGTCACCTTGTACTCCAAATTTAATTATGATTAAAAATCGTCTACCGTAATAATTAACTAAATAATTATTTACAAAAATTCTAAAATTACCACTTAAATCAAATAAATAAATAAAAATATTTTAAAATTTCGGGGAGGGAAGCTACAAATATGAAAAGCAACGTAACGTTCTTGTCTTGTACGGGTGCAATTCCAGACTTGTACGACATCACGCCTTAGCGAGGACGATCGAATCGGCAAAGTAACACCGGGGATGAATGGTTTGTCGACTCGGGGCGTGACATGTACAACCACGTTGCCAATATTGAGCATGCGAAGATGTTGTAGGAGAAGCTGGAATCTTTGTACGCAAAAAAGACCGGAGTAAACAAACTGTTCTTGATTCGGATGATGATGGGTCTGCGGTACAAAGATGGTGCATCCATTACGGATCACTTGAGTGAGTTCCAGGGCATGGTGGACCAGCTATCCTCGATGGGAGTCAAGTTCGACGATGAGGTTCAAGGACTTTGGTTGCTATGTACATTATCAGACTCGTGGGAAGTATCTATGATCGCTTCTGCTCCGGAAGGCGTGATCAGTCTGGAGTTTACCAAGAGCGGGATACTAAATGAAGAGATACGAAGACGTTCTCAGGGCACTTCATCCATATCCCATCACTCAGAGGTACTAGTTTCAGAGAGCCATAGAAGGGGCAAAAGTAGGGGCCTAGGTGGTGGCAGTGACAAGAGCAGAGGGAAGTCTAAGGGTCGGTACGAGGACTCGGAATGTTACCATTGTGGAAAGAAGGGCCACATCAAGCGAAACTATTTCGCTTAGAAGAGAGAGAAAAAGGACGACAAGGGAAAGCAAGATGAGAACACTATAGCGGCAGCCTCGATACATGGAGGCGATGTGATCGTTGTAGGTGATGAGGTTATCATAAACCTCATCTGCGATAACAATTCTTGGCTGGTGGACTCAGGGGCTTCAGCGCACGTATCTCATAACAGGGCACTATTTGCCACTTACACGACATGCGACTGTGGAGTGTTGAAGATGGACAATGGAGATGTGTCGAAGGCGGTTGCCATTGGAGATGTGCATTTGAGGACGAAGACGGGTGCAGTTCTTGTTCTCAAAGATGTTCGTCATGTCCCTGATATCCATTTCAACCTGGTGTCGGTTGGACGGTTGGATGACAAAGATTCTTCAGTCTCTTCGGAAATAGTCAGTGGAAGCTTTCCAGAGGTTCTATGGTGATTGCTAGAGGAAGCAAGAAGTTTGGTGTCTACTATATGGAGGGAAGCGCACATGGGGCACAAGAGGTGAACGCAGTCAGTGATACATTTAGCGAGTTGTGGCACAGGCGGCTAGGCCATATCAGCGAGAAGGGGATGAGCTACTTGGTGATCAGGAAGGTGATTCCAGGGCTCAAGTCTACAAAGTTGGAGAAGTACACATATTGCTTAGCTGGGAAGCAAAATATGGTGTCTTTCCAAAGTCACCCAAGTTCAAGGAAGCCGGCGTTGCTCGAGTTGATTCACTCGGATGTCTGTAGTCCTATGAAGGTAAAATCTATTGGTAGTGCTTCTTACTTTGTAACTTTTATTGATGACTGTTCCAGGAAGGTTTGGGTCTATGCCTTAAAGACCAAGGATCAGGTGCTTCCCACTTTCAAAGAGTTTCAGGTCTCTGTTGAAAGAGAGACGGGCAAGAAGTTATTGTGTGTTCGGTCCGACAATGGCGGCGAATACATTGGTCCTTTTGATACATATTGCAGAGAGCAAGGGATACGACACCAGAAGACTCCGTCTAAGACACCTCAGCTCAATGGTGTAGCGGAGTGCATGAACAGGACACTGATGGAGAGGGTACGGTGTTTGCTGTCATATACAAATTTGCCAGACAGTTATTGAGGTGAGGCTCTTCTCACAGCTGCTTATGTTATTAATTTATCTCCTAGTGTTCCTTTACAGGGTGATGTGCCTGACAAAGTATGGTATGAAAAGAGCCGTCATACAATCACCTGCAAGTGTTTGGTTGTAAGGCCTTCGTGCATGTACCGAAGGATGAAAGGTCCAAACTTGAGCCGAAGACGAGGCGATGCGTCTTTGTCGGCTACGGTCGGGATGAGTTTAGCTATAGACTTTATGACCCAGCGGAAAGAAAGCTCTACAGAAGCAGGGATGTGGTATTCGTCGAGGATCAGACCATGACCAACACTCAGGATTTCGAGATGCCTTCTGAGGCTGAGGAATTACCTGAGTTAGAGTCATTTCACTTCGAGCCATTTTCAGAGGACATCGCAGAGGATCAAGTTATGTGGGAGCCAGTACATAGAGTTGCTCCCAACCTTGATCATTAGCCTGCTAATGGTGGTTATGGTGTCCCTCATAAGGATGAGCATGCCAGAGAGACAGTTTCTGAAGGGGAGGAGACAGTTGATATATAGCCAGAACAAGTGGCTCTACTGAGAAGGAGCGATAGAGACCGTTGACCATCTACGAGATACTCACCAGGTGAGTATGTGCTACTGACTGATGGAGGAGAGCTCGAAAGCTTTGTATAGGCTATAAAAGACGAACACATGGAGGAGTGGATACAGGCTATGTAGGAGGAGATAAGTTTCTTACACGCTAATTCCACTTATGAGCTGGTGCGGTTGCCAAATGGCAAGAAGGCTTTGAAGAATCGATGGGTATTTAGAGTGAAGCAGACAGATGATGCTACTCACCCTCGATAGAAAGCGAGGCTGGTAGTTAAAGGCTACGGTCAGCGAAAAGACGTGGATTATGATGAAATCTTTTTGCTAGTCGTCAAACAGTCGTCTATTCGGGTGGTGCTAGCATTGGCAGCCAGTTTTAACTTGGAGGTCGAGCAAATAGACATGAAGGTGACATTCCTCCACGGTGATCTTGAGGATGAGTTATATATGGAGCAGTCAGAAGGATTCTGTGAGAAGGACAAGTCACATTTGGTCTGTCGGTTGAGAAAGAGCTTGTACGGTCTGAAGCAGGCTTCGAAGCAGTGGTACAGGAAGTTCAAGTCGTTTATGGGGGAGTATGGTTATGCACGGATGACATCGGACCACTGTGTATTTGTGCGGTACTTTGCCGAGGATGATTTTATTATTTTATTGCTCTATGTTGATGATATCCTATTAGTGAGTCAGAATGCCACTAGGATAGCGGAGTTGAAGAGCCAACTGGGCGCGACCTTCTCTATGAAGGATTTGGGTACAGCAAAGACTATTCTTAGGATGGAGATCAGCCGAGAAAGAGAGTCCAAGCTGCTACACTTGTCCCAAAAGAAATACATTCACTGGGTACTTCAGCATTTCGGGATGCACGGGTCGAAAAAAGTGTGTTGCCCCCTTGCGGCTCAGTTTAAGTTCACTGAGGAGTAGTATCCATCTACCGAGGACAAAAAAGAAGATATGGAGCGGGTTCCATATGCCTCAGCTGTGGGAAGCCTTATGTATGCTATGGTGTGTACGAGACCAGACATCTGTCATGCAGTTGGCACAGTTAGCAGGTACCTTTCAAATCCTGGAAGGGTACATTGGAGTACGGTCAAGTGGATTCTACGATACCTTCAGGGCACTGCTGATTGGAGACTTTCTTTTGGTGGTGACGAGCCGAAGCTGGTTGGGTATACCTATGCTGATATGGCTGGAGATATAGACACGAGACGATCGACTTCGGGCTATGTGATGATGTTTGCTGGTGGAGCGGTATTGTGGCAGTCGCGGTTGCAAAAGTGTGTTTCCTTGTCGACGACAGAGACAGAGTACATTGCGGCGATAGAGGCTTGCCAGGAGTTGCTGTGGATGAAAAAGCTGTTGCAGAAAATGGGACTGAAGCAAGAGCATTATACTTTGCTTTACGACAGTCATAGTGCTATTCACCTTGTGAAGAATCAGAACTTTCATAGCCGGTCCAAGCACATCGAGACTTGGTATCATTGGATACAGGATGTGGTTGAGAAGAAGGACGCGGAGCTTAAGAAGGTTCATACAGATGACAACGGAGCAGATATGTTCACCAAGATTCTATCAAGAAAAAAGTTTGAGTTCTGCAGGCGGATCGTCGGGATGACGAGCTCCTCCACATAGTTGTGAAGGGGAAAAAATGTTGGAGTGGGTGGGGTTCCCAACCTATATGGAGAATACCCCGGAGAGCGACGAGTGCCATCCGTGTGTCGGAGAAGCTCGGGGAGTGCATAGATCCTATTTTGGAACATATATGGTAAGAAAATATATGATTGGATTTTCATATTTACTTTGATCATATATTTATGATTGGACCCTTCATATAGTAGCTTTCCATATAATTGGACTTCCAATTATGGCAAGCCAATTATGATTGGATTTTCATTAAATATATGATTGATGCATATTGGAAGTTTCCATATATATTAGCCTTCCATGTATAGATTACCAAGGGCTTATAAAAAGGTGATGCATGCTAGTTGAAAACTCATCTAAAAGTAAGAGTGCTTTACGATCTTTGAGAGAGAGAGAGAGAGAGAGATGATTAAGGACTATTGTGAAGGAGAGATTGCTTCGAATAATTTTTTGCATCTCTTGTTTTTCGGAGTCCACAATAAATTTTTTTTCTTTCAAGTGAGTTGTGGTGATCTGTGTTGGATCGGAAGGATCTTGTAGATAGTGTATTCTCTTTATTCCATTAATGGAGGTTCTTCAGGGTTAGACTCCGATCGTCCCGTGGTTTTTTTCGCAAGGGTTTTTCACGTCAAAAATCTTCGTATCTGCGATTGTGTTTGGCGTTTTTGATTTGTGTTCTTTTGCTCGGTTCTCTTGCAGGAATTTCTGGTTTGGGGTAATGGTTTCTGCGCTTCGTTCCTAACACACATCTTAAGTCCGTTCCTGAAATAGATCATTAATAATTCAAATGTTACTTTAATTGTCACCTTGTCAGTCTTTGATAATCAGTTAAATATGTAACCAATAAACATTATATCATTATCATAAGACTGCTCACCGATATGTTTCGTTACTCTAATTTATTTACCTTAAATAAGGACGGGAAAATGGTCTGAACAGTCAGGAGGGAAAGACCAATTAATCCTGTGACAACATGAGGGCTGCAATCAAAAAATGTTATTATCAGTTTGGCCAAGAATAAGACCCCAAGATAGTGAAGAACAGTAACTTCAACAATGCTCATGAAAAAAGCAATTTCACATGTCACCATGTAGATTAGAGGCTATAATAAAAGACACCGTGCAACTATATGCTAAACTACCTACATTGGTGCTTAGATAAGAGTATTGCACTAAGTATGTTGTGAGTTTCCACAATAAACACGCATTTTAAGCAATTGGTCAAATAGGGAGGAAGAATAGATGAAACATTTGCAGATTTTCCATTCTCCATATAGGGAGGAGAATCCAAAAAAAATCAAGTTGAACGTTTGTATTCCTCAGGTTTTGTGATTTATCATGTATGTTTTTTCATATTATTTTTATTTCTTTGAGCATACATTCTCCCCTGGACTACTTGTTCTTCTTCATTTTTGCAGTGTCCGATGGTCACCTTGATGAGTCCGACCGGAATCCCATACCCGTGTTGGATCATGTCAATCCTGGTACCTCGGCCTAAAGTGTCGAGTCCAAGTAACATAGGCCACCATCATTCAGTGCGTGTAATAATAATAGCAAAGTTTGTAGCATAGAGAATTGTCATAGAGAGAATATGATCACAAGAAAGCATGCATCGGAGGTCCAATATATGTTGTTAGTGTCGAGGCTCAATTTAAGATGAAAGAACTGTTAGAAACTAAGATTTAATTCAAACAAGTTTGCTTCTCGGTTCTGAGTTTTAGGACTTAGGAGATTTTGGCAAACAAGTTTGCTCTCAAAAGAACTTGAAGCCACAGAGCCACTATAAATTTTTTATTACAATTCTGTTACAAATTGATAAAAATTACTTCACATTTTTTCTTGCAATCACAATTGCAAACAGACATAACATATTACAATATACAGAAAGCTAAAAGAAAAGGAAGAATAAGACAACTTTTGCTAGGGTGATGAAGGTCACTGTTGCACAAAGCAAGATTCGTCTTACACGAACTGCTCCCAGGAACCAGCAAGTTCTCGTAGAACTTCTGGAATGTTCGTCGTTATTTCCTTTCTGAACTCGCACGATTTCTTCTGGACTCCAATGATGACAACAACAATCTCGCTTCATCTCTCTATTTTCGAAGTAAATTCTCAAAGAGGCACGAAGAGAGTATTTATAGAGTCGGGTGGAAGCCCTAACCCTAATCATGACTGCAAAATGATTACGAAAAGATAGGACAGACTTAAATTCAAATCCTACAAAAATTGGATCTGAATATTTGACCAATATTTCCATAACCCTTCAAATTTCATAATCAGCGGCAACATGCACCAACCACGCTGTATGCGCATATGCACACCAGCAGCACAGTCGCAGCTGCTCCTGTGCGCATATGCCAGCATTGTAACAGTCCATGCGCGCATACGCACATATATGCATAGCCGCACATAGCCTGTGCAACGATGCATGTGCACATACATGTAAATGCGCATGCCCACATAGCCAGACATAGCCTACGCATGTGCCCGCTCCTGCGTCCACGCTAGCACCCGTGCGTGCCCCCTCATGCGCCTACGCCTGTGCCTGCTCATGAGATTCGCGCATGAAACGAGAGCAAGAGCGCAACAAATGCACACAAGCGCCATACAACGATGCTGACATGCTAAGTGCAAAGTGCGTCATAAAAGTGCCACTATGCGCCCTAGAGCCCGAATCCGAGTCCGAGTCGCTAAGTCATTTGGGGCTTAGCTCCTAATGGACATGAGAAATAACAAAAAGCATAAATACTATCTTTGAGGAGTTAATCTTTTTTTTTCTTAGAAAAACACCCCACATGACACTCACTTGTGCCCCACCACACCTCATAACTCTTCAACACAAGCAAAACTTTATATTGAGATACTCACCATTTGATGTAGCCAATATGAGACTATTCTTTCCTAGTCTAAAGACAAAACTATCAACAATCCCTTACATATCTCAATATATGGGTTGAGTGTTTACCCCCGTGACTGTCCATCATGCATTATGATAGATGTCTCTTCAACTTAAATCTTTTTGCATGGGTCAAATAGCAGTATGATACAAGAATGCACTAAGCCTTAAACTCTGTACTATAACTGCAATTCTTTCCACTTATATAATGGCATAAGCTGTACTTCTAGTTGTACATTGAAGGTCCTGTGCCCGCCTGATTTTGGTGTATGTATATTGGGTATCTACAAGCTTACCCTCAAGAGACGGCCTGTCTACCTTTCTATACATTCTAGGTGAGTTCTTTTAAAGCATCATAACATGAAGCCTTACGCTTCCTTATGGTGCTACGCCGCTATGACATGGCCGAAAGCTGAGGCTACACCTCATCGTGGTGTTATACTATTGTATCATGAGGACCCTAGCCTCTTTGTAGTATCAAACTATCCAACATGAAGCCTTACTCTTCCTTGCGGTATTACGCCGCTGTGGTATGGCTCGCGAAGCCAAGGCTTTACATCTTTTACTGTCACGACCCGTACCCAGTGTAAGGGCACGAGAAGTGGGTACGTCCAGCCTATGCCGCAGTGTCGGCGGTAGAACACTGTCCTAAGTCACAACATCTATCAATAACCATACCTATACAATGATATACACTCCAAAAGGAGGACAATATAAAGGTACAACTTAATCACAGCATCTAAGGTAGAATAAAAAGAAAAGATGTAAAGATAGATAAAGAAATAATCTCCAACCAGCTACAAATGAGAGTAGTATCTGAATATACAAACATCCCCAATATCCAGAAACTGAAAGTACATGAAATAAGACAACTAAAGGGAAACTAGTATAGAGATCTAATTTAGACAATAAGCAAGTCCTCAGCGACTGTAGGATCCTCCTGAGGGTCCAAGTCACCAGTGTCATCTAAGCCTGTGCCATAATATGTAGAACAAAATTCCTCCTCATCACCTGTAATATTTTCAACAGTCCAATCAGGACGAAAACGAGCACAATACATCTCACGAAGTTCATATCTTGACAGAAAATATAAAGCATGTGATAGGTTAAGCTACATGAAACGTTGTAAGAAATAAGCATAAAAAGAAAGAGAGAAACTGATAAACAAAGCTATCTATATATGATAATAGAGAACTGTAAGTGACTATGTGATTTAGAGTACAAGATAGTCATGTGAACGGCTTGATTTGCACATGATTACACTAAAGAGTTTGTACATGATTACACTACTTTGGAATTGTTCACATGACTATTTCTACTCCCCCATGCCCTAATCAATACACAAGAAATTAGACAGGTTATGTTATTGTATATGATAGTTTATACATAAAGCTCATGAGATCATGAGAGTACATGAGAGCACATGAGTATACATGAATAATAAGAGTCCACAGAATACATGATGTTCGTGAAAAGCACATGACACTATGTATTCGATGCACCCGAGGGGGATAACATCTCATGTAAAGATCCATATAGTACTAATCCGTGATAATGTCGTGTCATCATCAAGTAAATTAAATTATGACAAGAAATAATTCCTACCAAGTATGAAACGGTCAGAGAATGTACTCGCCTGATATCCTGGCTGTCTGATGAGAATATGAGTCTGAGCTGGAGTATCTGAGTCCTATTTAGAGTAACACAGGTCACAACATGTCTAACATGAAATAAGAATAGCCTGCAAAGCATTCTAAATGATTCTAGGTCATTCTAGGTCAAAGTCAACCCTTGGTCAACTCTGGTCAAATCTGGTCAACTCTGGTCAAACCTGGTCAACCATAAATCAACTAGTCCATCTACCAAATTTTAGGTCAAGCACAAATTATCTAGTCATTCCAAGTCTATGTGAGTCGATTTGGATCAAGTTTGACTTAAAGTTGACTTTTGTCAACTTGGTCGACTTGATAGTCAATTCGGCCAATTTAGGCTCATTGGCTCAAACCTAAACTGATTCATAAACCTTAGACTATATCCTATAGTAACAATAACATATATATATATATACACACATTTATATACAAAAATTTATAATAGGATATATATATATATTTTTATACACACACACAAACACACAAAGGAAGAAGAGGCATGTGTGTGCTGTTGTGGTGACACCCGATCCTGGAAAACTGTGATACACAACCCTATACCAAATCAATTACCAATATATATACAAAACACACACACACACACACACACACACACACACACACATATATATATATATATATATATATATATATATATATATATATATATATATATATATATATATATATATAGGAAATAATGTAAAAAAAAAAAAAAAAAAAATATAGGAAATAATGTATGTAATTAGAACAATATATGAAAGCTATATATATATATAACTTAAACCCATAAATCAGATTCTCAGAAATCTGGAAATCGATCAATCATCAAACCCCAATCAAATTTGAAACCCTAACAGCTAATGTCTATATCAACAGTTAACCCATGCATTATCTATCTCTTACAAAGATATCAAAACAACCCAAACTGATTTTACCAATACTTGCGTTCAACCAATAGAAACTGAGATACAACTCAAATGATACAATGTAATTCAAAATCAACTTCAAAGAACTAAACAAAATCCTGAACTAAATGAATCAAAACCACATTATCAGTCTAAAACCTATATTCAATAACCAACCCCATTTTTACTTCACAACTCACCAACGAAAACCCAAATTACATAACTAAACCATCGTAAACTGGAGAATAGGAAGGGGTACTCGTGTGTGTCATGCTCATATCACATACGAGTCACGTTCGTGTCTAGATTGTGTCCACGAAGTGCGTATCAATACTGTGTCACACGCGTACAGTGCAATCGTCGTGGGGATGTACACATCGATCCAGAACTCGGCACATGCCACGTCATGCCTCGTGATCATGCACGAGGGTCGAACTAGCATAGGTCTAGGTGTCCAACACCCTGCCACACGATCACGTTCCACGTGTCGAAAAATAACACGCGTATCAGACGCAATTTTACCCACGCGCACAGTGTGGGCAAAATCAGTACGCGTGAGATTTCTCGAGATCTACTCGATGAAATCTCACGAAACTTGATCAGCCCCGTCTCTATCATATGCCCTACGTGTCCACCAATTTTAGGGTTAGGAAGTGTCCTATCGTGTCCGCTACAGTGCCCGAGCAGTAGGATACGCGCGCGGCTCGTGTGCGAGCGGGTTCGTGCCCAATTTGGACACTGACACAACGTGAATTTCCCCTCAATGTGACACAAACCCATAAGCAATATATATCTGCATTTCTATTCAAAAATATTTGAAAAACAGCAATAAAAATTCCTTTTGGGCATTTCATCAAACATGTACACAAAAATACTGATACGTGTCCGATACGGACATCAAACCACTATAAATTCCTACAAAACTCATCCTACAGCTAGGGGACACCTAGATGGATGCATCTACGGAAAAAATTCATAAATTTAAAGGGTTTTGGAGGGATTACCTATTGAGGGTGAATTCCCTATAAAAAGCTCCAAAAGTGAAGATCCTTCTTGCGACTCCAAAACTCTGATGCTCTCTAAATCTGAGTTTTCTCACCATCAACAATCCATATACATAGATCTGAACCCAATACAAGATACTAGGGTTTAAAATAAAGAAAATGAAGAAAATATGAAGAAAACATACTTAGGGTTTTGCTAGAAGGAGAAGGAATGGAAAAGAGAAGCAATTCTCATCATGAGATATTAAATAGGGGCCGTAGGAACCTACTTGGCTGGCCACAACATGGGTGGGCTAGGGTTTCCTAATCCATGGGCTTGGGCTTCTTTCTATAGGTTAAGATGAATCATTAAATCAATGGTTTCTAATCTAGCCTATAATCAAACTTGCTAATTAACTTCTAACATGAGACTAACTAGAATAGGATTTACTAACACTAACTAATTATACTAACTAAGTCACTAAGTCATGGTGAGACACTAGGCTAGGTTGCACTAAGGCTATACTATCATATAGTCAAAATCATAACACTAATAATATAATATTTTAAAATAATCAAAAGAAATTTACAATTACCAAAATACCCTTAACTAGAAAAATGGATGTGACAAATGTACCCTCCTTAAAAGAATTTTGTCCTCGAAATTGAAGACAAAACTTAATAGATGAGAAGGATAGAAAATTCATACCTTACGACTGAAAAAGATAAGGGTATTGCTCGCGCATCTCATCCTTCCTCTCCCAGGTAGACTCACCTAGAGAGTGGTGCCTCCAAGCTATGCGAACCAAGGGTATCGTCTGGTTCCTCAACACCTTCTTCCGTCGATCCAGAATCTCCACAGGTTGTTCTAGATAACTAAGAGTAGGGCCCACCTTGATCTCAGAATGGTCCAGTATATGGCTGGGATCTGCCACATATCGTCTAAACTATGATACGTGAAATAAATTATGGACTCCCTCTAATACAGGGGGTAAGTCCAGTCTGTATGACACGTCACCGACTCTTCCGCTGATGATGAAAGGTCCGATGAAACACGGACTAAGCTTTCCACCTCCACCAAAGTGAATAGTACCATACGTCGGAGATATTCTCAGGAATACCAGATCTCCAACCTAGCACAAACATGGTCTCAAGCTTAACTATAACAATAACATGATCAAACAAACAAAAATCAAAAAACAAACTAAATCCTACTCCTAAGTCTAAGCTGTACCTCAAATTGTAAAGGTCTTCGGTGGCTATCGGTCCAATGTCGCTGTCTGTCCTGCGCCATACGAAGTCGATCTCTGATGAGCTTCACCTTCTCGGCTGCGTCAATAACCATCTCAGATCCCAATAAAGCTTGCTCTCCAACATCGTCCCAAGACAAGGGTGTACGGCATCTACGCCCGTACAGTGCCTCGAATGGTGACATCCCAATGCTGGCCTGGAAACTGTTGTTGTATGTAAACCCCACTAAATACAAATAATCATCCCAGGAACCCCCAAAATCCAAGACACAAGTCCACAACATGTCCTCGAGTGTCTGAATAGTCCTCTCTGACTGTCCATCCATCTGAGGGTGGTATGCAGTACTAAATTTGAGTTGAGTGCCCAAACTAGTCTGCAGACTCCGCCAGAAATGGAAAGTAAAGCGACTATCCCGATTCGAGATAATGCTCACCGGAACTCCGTGTATCCTGATAATCTACCACATATACATCTCTGCTAGCCTCTCAGTAGACGTACCCACCTTAAATGGCAAAAAGTGGGCTGATTTGGTCAACCTGTCTATGATGACCCAAATTGCGTCTTTTCCTCCTGGTGTACGCGGCAATCCAAAAACAAAGTCCATCGTGATGTGCTCCCACTTCCACTCTGGAATGGGTAATGGCTGTAACAGTCCTCCTATCCTCTACCTCTCCGCCTTAACCTGCTGACAGACTAAACATCTGGCTATGAAGCGAGCTACCTCCCGCTTCATCTCATACCACCATACATGCTCTTTCAGATCCCTATACATCTTGTTAGCACCTGGATGCATAGAGTACTGAAAACGATGGGCCTCCTGCATAACCTACTCCCGAAGCTCTCTGCTAGGCACACATAGTCTGGAACCGTGCCTCAATGAGCCATCCTCTGCAAGAATAAACTCATCATCCACCAATCCTGCTCGAACCTGGTCTCGGATACACGGCAGAGTACCATCCTCGAATTGAGTCGACTTGATCCTCTCCATCAAGTCTGACTGAATCTGAAGGCCCCACATCTGTATCTGAACTCCTGGTATAATCACCTTAATCCCCAGGCTCTCTAAATCTGCTAACAAGTGACGATCCATCGTCAAACACATAGCTACCGGATACCTACTCAAGGCATCGGCAACCACGTTGGCCTTTCCTGGGTGATACTGCACGGAAATGTCGAAGTCCTTCATCAACTCCAACCATCTGCACTGTCTCATGTTGACCTCATTCTATGTAAACACATACTTCAATCTTTTGTGGTCTATGAAGATCTCCACACGCTCTCCGTATAGATAGTTCTTCCACAACTTAAGAGCAAAGATAACTGCCGCCACCTCCAAGTCATGGGTAGGGTAGTTCTTCTCATGCGGACGTAATTTCCTGGATGCATAGGCAGTCACCTTCCCATGCTGCTACAAGGCACAACCCAGACCCTTCTCTGAGGCATCACTGTAGATAGTGAACCCGCCTGATCCTGATGGCAATATCAAAATAGGGGCTGTCGTCAGTCGCTTCTTCAACTCATCGAAAGCAACCTGACATTCCTCTGACCAGATAAACTCTGTGTCCTTCCAGGTCAGCCTAGTTAATGGCTCTACAATCCGAAAGAAATCCTGAATGAACCTCCGGTAGTTGCCTGCTAATCCCAGACAGCTCCTGTTCTCCATAATTAAACTCGGTGCTGTCCATGCATCCACTGCTCTGATCTTCTTCGGGTCTACTAAGATCCCATCTCCGATCACAACATGACGTAGGAAATCAACTTGGTCCAGGAAGAACTCACACTTTGAAAGCTTGCCATAAAGCTGCTCCTTCCTGAGAGTCTCCAGAACTACTCTCAAATGCTCCTCGTGCTCCTCTGGGGTCTTCGAATATACCAAGATGTCATCGATGAACACCACCACAAACTTGTCCAAGTACTGGTGGAACACCTTGTTCATCAAGTTCATGAATACTGTCGGGGCGTTAGTTAACTCAAACGGCATTACCATGAACTCAAACTGGCCATACTGTGTCCTGAATGCTGTCTTCGGAATGTCCTCCTTCTTTACCTTCATTTGATGGTAACCTGACCTTAGATCAATTTTGGAGAATACCTTCGCCCCGCTCAACTGATCGAACAGATTATCGATCCTCGACAGCAGATACTTATTCTTAATCGTGAGGCTATTGAGAGCCCTGTACTCGATACACATCCGTACCGACCCATCCTTCTTCGACACAAAGAGTATTGGTGCACCCCATGGTGAAGACTCGATCGGATGAAGCCTTCGTCCTGCAACTCATCCACCTGCTTCTTCAACTCCACTAGCTCGTTGTTGTTCACTCTATAGATGTGCTGAGATATCGGCTCTGTGTCAGGCACCAAATCTATAGAGAAATCCACATCTATGTCTGGAGGTAACATTGGCAACTTCTTCGGGAATACATCCATGAACTCAGCTATCAATGGATGTGGCACGCTCTGCTCCTCTACTGAAACTTAGCAGAAGACACCGCTGCTTTGGCCAGTCTCCTGTCTGGTGAACTCGCACTCTAGCTCTCCTGGCACTCTGAAGAGAACTCTACCACTGCGACAATCTATACTGGCATGGTGCCTGCTCAACCAATCTGTACTGAGTATAATATCGTAGTTCGGTAATAACATTACGAGCATACTCATATCCAGTTCTCGGCCTCCCAAAACTACTCTCCGATCCTTGCAAACATCACGGACGAGGATGATACCACCCCCAGTCGTGATCTTGCAAGTCCTAGGTAATAGTTCAGAAGAAAGCTGGTCTAACAGCAAAAGATACAGACATAAAACTATGGGAAGCCCACGAATCAAACAAAGCGAATGCAGTAAAGGAGTCGAGAAGAACAGAACCTGCTATCAGATCTTCCACTGCTTCTGCATCCTCGGTTGACATGGAGAAGGCTCGTCCCTGCTGACCTCCTCTGGTCTGCTGCTGGTGCTGGATAAACTTCTGCTGCTGTGTCAATAATGGTCCCTTCTGCTGTCCTGCCGGAGCCTTGGCACCTGCTCCCTGAGCTGTACGTCCCGAAGACATTGGACAGTTCCTCAGCTGGTGCTCCGCTGAACCACAAAGGAGGCACTTGCCTAGCCTCTTCCTGCACTAGTTTTACACATGTCATGGCTTCTTGTAGAAAGTGCAACTGATGACTTGTTGCTGTCTAGGCGCCTGTTGTATCTGCTTCTGCCAAAAAAATGCACGACCCTGACTCTGGAACTGCTGCTGCTGGAACGGCTTCTGCTGATATTGCTGCTGATAATGGGGCCTCTTGGCCGGGCCTCCACTGCTGCTGGCTCCATGTGAATCACGACCTCTATTCAGTTTTAGTTCGAGATCGTCCTCCGTTGCCATAGCTCCCGTCAGAATCTCCTTGAAAGTAGCATTTCTGTTGCCCTTGGTCAAGGACTTGACTTTCTTAATCAAGCCCTTCCTGAACCTTTTAGCCTTCGCTGTCTCGTTCAGGCCCTCCACAAATATGCCCAGACGGCAGAACTCTCCGGCGTACTCTTCTACTGTCTGGTTCCCCTGAACCAGGTTCTCGAACTGTGTCTCTAAGGCGTCAAGTGTTGTGTAGGGGAAGAACTTCTTCTTGAAAAGCTTCTTGAAAGCCTCTCATGTCTGCCCTTCTATACCAACCCTGGGGTCAGTCTGGTACCAAGTGCGGGCAAGGTCCTGTATCTGGCTGTCCGCTGTTTCTATCTGAAGCCTAGCTGGTATCTCCGCGAGACGAAAGATCTCCTCTATATGCTCGATCCAGTCGTCGTCATATAGGATGCCCTCAGTACACTTGAAGTCTCGCGGCCGCATCTTCTGAAATTCATGAATGCCTGGAGTCCTCGGCTGGTACGGCTGTATTTGCCCTTCCTGTGGTTGGGCAGTCACCTTCTCTACAGCTACCATGGCTAACTGATGGGCATTGTTAATGCCCTGCCTCATATCCTCTGTCTGGCGTTGCTGATTCTCCATTATCTGCTGCATGAAGGCAAAGAACTGCCCCATATCAACTATCCCCTGAGGCGGTGGTGGTGGCATCCCC